>OU015500.1:45091472-45136472 GCA_907164885.2 Dolomedes plantarius
TATATATATATATATGTGTGTGTGTGTGTGTGTGTGTGTGTATACAGTCAGTGACCGCTATAATGTTCACATTATAGCAACCGTTCTAATATAAAAAAATACAAATAAGCGAAGGAGCGTCATCTATTTCAATGTCTAATACAAATCCAGTAGTAAAACGATACCTATATCTTAACTGGATAAAGATAAATGTGAATGATTTTAAGAGTATTATAAATTTTGACCCTCAAAGATAAAATTGTTTAATTCAGATAAGATAGTCATTACAAAATCGTTACAAGTCATTACAATCATCAAAATTACAAAGTTTGAGTTTATATTTTGTTATGAAAGAATACACTGATCCAATCAAAACATCCAGTTATCATGAACTGAATAGCAAAATAATTTTGTAACGTAGATGGGAACGAATAATGAATTTGTATTTAAATTCAAATGATATATGGTTACTGGATGTGAAAGAATAACCATGCAATTATTTTGGTTAAAATTTATAAACTGAAATATTTTTATAGTATGAAATTATCAAAAATTATGAAATGGGATTGCTAAAAAAATTAGAAAATAAAATTGTTAAAAAGTATAAAATAAACCTATGCATAAATTATAAATACCAGACTTTGATATTTTAAGACAGACGTTTTATTAAAAAATACTAAAATGAAATAGTTTCAAAATAAAGACAGAATTGAACCCATTAAGTCTGCTGTGTACTAACTCTATTGGATTCGCTGACCTCAATGTTTACCTATGGAGAGAATGTGTCCAAGGACTTGGATTTAAAGATTTTTTTTAAAAAATTGTACCCCGTAATAGGGAAAGAAATTTTACACCTTGGTGCACTTTCGTTTAAGAAAGATGCAAATAATATTTTAAAATTTAAATTATTTGGGGGGAAAAAATCTGGTAATGCGTATTTTAAACGTTCATAAATTCCTTTGGTGGAAAAAAATTTTAAAATGAATCCCGTTGCAAGGTGCAGAAAAGTTCAGGCTATTTTAAAATAACATTTTTATTTGATTATCAGCATTTATATAGCTGTAAATAGGAGACAAATTTTCTCCATAGGTAAACATTGAGGTGAACGAATTCAATAGGGTCAGTATAGTACACAGCAGCCTTAAAGTGAAATCTTCCAATTTTAATGGCCAAATAATGATCAAAACATAAAATGCCGAAGTTTAAAATATGTTTGTAAAAAGCATTGAAATGAATTTTGCTCTTAATATCGTAGTGGCACATCTGTATGATGCACATCTGTACTTTGGATTTTCTTTACACATCCATTGCAAAAACAGTTGTTTGTGTAGAGCGCTGTTGCTGGAAAGATAGATAAGGATTCGCATGGTAAAACTATTTTATACTTCTCGTGGTTAAAATATCAGGTGCGTCAAAAATATAATAAATAAAAAAATAATTTACAGGTTAATATCTCGTGTCATTGGTTCCAAAAAGAAAGGGATTCTACCAGTACTTTGGTTACAAAGAGCAGATTTTTGAATAAAATCATCTAATGCAGGTAATTAACGAATGATTACGTCTACAAAGGGCAGTATACATAGTTCAGTAAATAAAGGGCATAACTTTACTAGAAACGAGTGTAGTTATAGGTAAAAATGAATGCAAAAATCAGGTTTCAATAATTTGTTAATCATTTAATAACTAAAAGATATACGAGCAAAAATTTCAATGTTCTATACTAAGTAAATATTAGTACGTATGGTATATTTAAAAACATCTAATAAAATTTATAAAATAATTTTTTTAATCAGTAGTTGATCAGAATTTAGAGCGAATTTGTTGATAAATTATTTTGTTAATGAAAGTACGAGAAGTAATTTGGTTACAAAGAGCAGATTTTTGAATAAAATCGTCTAATAGAGGTAATTAACAAATAATAACGTCTACAAAAAGCAGTATACATAGTTCAGGAAATAAAAGGCATAACCTTACCAGAAACAAGTGTAGTTATAGGTAAACATTAACGCAAAAATGAGGTTTCGATAATTTGGTAATGATTTGATAATTAAAAGATATATGCACAAAAATTTCAATGTTCTATACTAAGTAAATATTAGTACGTATGATATATTTAGAAAAAAGCTAATAAAATTTTAAAAATAATTTTTTAATCAGTAGTTGTTCAGAATTTAGAGCGACTTTGTTGATAAATAGTTTTGTTAATGAAAGTGCGAGTAGTAATGGTCACACTATTCCCGCAATAAAATTATGCACTTGCCCAGGGTCTTTTCATCGCATGGGCAAATTTGGACTTCGCCCAGGGCCCCCTGATACTAGGGGCCCCCAAAACTGCCCCTTTAACGTGCAAAATTTCTTTAATGATGTTTCTCAACACTTAAATAGATAGGGTGCCAGATAAGTGAAAGTTTTTAATTTCGCTTTCTGCTTTAGGAAAAATGTTAAAGTATCAGGTTGTATCAGACGTACAGCAGAAGGTGAAAGGCGTTTTCAATTCGATGTGAAACATGCTTGTGAATGCTTCATCTTATCAGCCATACGCTGCAATAGAAAATGTACGACTCGCATGCAGGGTTATTTGGTTTAAATCGCTATTTGAATAAAAATTTAAATCAAACGATTTTTTGAATCCTGATTTTTAACAACTTTTCCTCGGACGCTTGGTGTATGCACCTAGTACTTTTAATAGTATAGTCCATGGATAGTTCTTATTTTTATAAATGTTCGTAAGGGGGGGGGGGAAATAGCATTTGCCCAGGGGCCCCCAGCGTTCATAATCGGGCCCTACACTTGCCATATACACTGACAGATATTACTCACTTGCCAAATAATTATTCGTTGAGTTACTTTTATTTTAAATTATTTAGTAATATTTTATAATACTTGTTAATGAGTTTTATTAACTATTTTAAACTGTAATAGTTATTCATTGCTTTCCTACTGGATAAACATGAGGCCTTTCTTATCATTTGTAGGGAACTTATGATTTTTCTCGGGAACACTTTAATCGAATTGAAACATTGACAGAATCAGAACTCTTCTACTTTATGTATTAATATTCAAATGGATATAATGCTTTGTTATTCATGACGCTTGACTATATTGTCATGAGGGTCATTGTTACTGAATAAATCTTTTGTAACGGAGAATGCAGATAAGGAGTAAATAATGATGAGGCATTCCATTTTCAGTTCTATGAGTTGATCTTATTCGCACATATATACAGTTAAAATATCTTTTTAGCCTTTTGTTAATGAATGGTATTCTTCGAATTAAAAGATCAACAAAGGAGAAGAAAATGTGTCATAATATAATGTATGAAGATGCAAAGAATAAAAAAAGGACAATAGTGAGCATTCGAAAATTGATGTCAGCCATTTGTCAGGGAATATTGAAGGCATAAAAAAGGGAAAAAATGAAAGAAAGAAAAAAAAACTTCGCCACTAAAAGATCAGAGGGAAACGCAAAAATTCTTTGTTATTCAGATATCGCTTCGTTTTTTCGTCTTATCCGCGAAAGCTCAATGGTGTCTTTCTATTTTATTCTTTCTGATCAATTGAGAATGTTTATTTGTTACAGAACGTGTCTCAAAAAGTTTATTTATGCAGTTTTTATGAAGCTATCTTTTATAAATGTCACATGCCATTTGTAGTTCGTAAGCATACAATATTTTCGAATATGCAAAAGTGGTGAAAATTCAGCCATTTTTTCTCTCTTGATAATAAAAGCTTTAAAGGAACTTCGTGAAAGATCAATTTTTATTTGAAATATTTTGCATTTAAAAGCGCCTTCTAAACTTATAGATTGATGATTTCGACGCGTGGATTATTTTGGACGCTATGCAGCGTCGTTCTATTCAAGCTGAATACGAAATAAGGAAGATAAATAGATATAAAAATTATATCAAAGCGGAATGTCAAAGCTATATATGCAATTTTCCCTGTTGTGTTCAATACTGTCGTTTGTATATGACGAATTCAAATCCTCAAAGGCTAGCAAGCTATATGTCTGCACCCATTTTTCTTAGCTTATAACGGCTGTAAGAAAGAGATAAATAAGTATAAAAACTTCGTCGATGTGGAAGTTCAGAGATATATACTACCGAGTTTGAATTTAACAAGTTCCCTTAAATTTTCTACTTAAAATTTTCGTTATAAAGAAAATTCCATTAATAAAGATTAAAGGAGTCCGGGACACATTTTAATTTTTTTTTTATTTATTGAGTTAAAATTTTGAATTTTTTTTGTGATGGTTAACTATATAATTTGTAAAAAAAATCACATCATAAAACTTCTCATAAAGTTAAATTTTTTAAAAAAAATTTAAAATTTAAAAAAACGTGGGGTAATTATAATCGTTATAACTCCAAATATTATTTGTCGAATTTCAAAATTTTTCCATTTAATTAAACAGGAAAATAGAAGTTTTGATTTTGATTCAGCGTTTTTAAAATATTAATTTTTAAAAAAATTTAAAAATATAGAGAAAAAATTAAAAAAAAATTGATGTAACTTATTTTTAAAAATCCTAATTTCAAAAGTAAATATTTTTTCAAATTTTCTGAATCAAAATTAAGTAAAATAATTGAAAAAGACATGTTCCAAATTTGAACCCTTTATCTTTAACGGTTCTTGACTTATAATAATTTATAAACGAGAAATAGTGAAAAAACCCATCATGCAGAAAACGCATTTACAGTTTTAAACAAAGATTGGCTGCTAATAGAGCGTTGCAAATAAAAAAATTAATATCTCCTGTTCTAATTAAGATAGAAACATGATTTAAACGTCATTTTAAGCGGAAAATTACACAAATTTGTTTAATGGAATAAAACCTTTTTCGAAAATTTGAAGAATTTTGTGTCCTGGACCCCCTTAATTTAACTCTTAAACGTCTTTTGGATCTTTTTAGTCCCCCCTGTGTTTTTTTTCTCATATCGCAAACTTCATTTCATTTCCTTCAAAGCTTTCTGATTTTATATCTAGTTTAGGAAAATTATTTTCAGATAAATGAAAAATAATTTGGCCGTCTGATCACTTTTCACCTATGTACGAAAGCAACCTTTTTTGGTATAAAAATTGTCAATTAAAAGGTTTTCATTTCGAAAGACAGCTCCAGAATGGTCTTGGAGAGTTAAAGAAAAATAAATTATGACCTTGAAAGTCACGGGTTGGATGATGTTGCTTTTACAATGCGTCATGCGATCGGCGAAGTAGATCTGAAGACGAAATGCTTCATTATAATTTATTTGCTACAGCATCATCCACTACAAAAGGTGTATTCCGCAACAATGACTCTTAGGACAATACATAGTAAAGAGTCAGGAATTTAACAAAAAATTGTATTTATTCGTGTATTAATGAATAAAAAGGAATAGCACTGGCACAATGAGTGTTAAGATTCATTTAAATTGTCCTTGGAAAGCTGCACAAGTTCCTTAAAACGATGAAAAAAAAACTCGTTTATCTAATACACAAGAAATCACTATAATAGTATGATAAAAGTAATAAACTTATTAAGTCATTTTTAAAATCGTTATCTAATTGAGAAATACATTTCTGAGAAACGCAATGAATAATTATATGGAAAGAGAATGACATGGCATTAACATGGCAAATGAATATAGAGATATTAATATGGCATATGAATGATTCTTTTATTGTTATCAATAATGAAATATATTAACTTTAAAAAATTATTTTGAACGAAAGACTGTGCTGCGAAAGATTTGAGTAATAAATTTTGACTACCTAAAACAAAAATATACGACAAAACAATTAAATTAAACATATTCATTTATATAACTAAACGCTTAATTTAACATTAATATCAAATACATATATAAAACTTAAAATTAATTTTTTAAAATGTGCTTAAAAGAGAACATATAGAGTTTCTATTGCTCACTTCTACCCAGACTTGGGTGTATATAATTTGAAGTGACACTCTATTTGAATTTGAAACAAACACGGTTTATACATGAAACAATGTTTATTGAATTCGTTGCACATATATAATTGGCTTTTACAGCAATAAGCATGCGTACTACTTGTACGGAATGTATAAACACAGCTTTCAAGAACAATATATTTTTATACTCACGAACAGTAAGTCAAACCAGCAGTACTGCCACGTAAACTTCTGGCCCGCTAAGCACTAGCGCAGGATAACACCTTTTCAACCTTAACAACCTCCCCTTTTTTTCATTAATGACGCTGCGTGGTATTTATACTAAACGCGTATGCCGAAATTAGCATATCTGAAGCAGCTTCTTTAATTCATTCAAAAGTTCGATTCTTGTGAATCGAATCTTGTGTATACCTTACACTGGCCTCCCTCGAAAAAAAAATTAGGTAACTGAGGTCTGAACGGCTTCAGTTAACTAATTGAAAACGCGTGCTGGTCTGACTTTTTACATAATGGGTGGCAAAGCCAAAAAAACCTTCCACACGTTGTGTGGAGGAAAAACGCCACTACCATTTTACAAAACTAACCCCGAAGGGTCCAGGTGACACCATCAAACAGTGGATTTGCAGAGTTGCGGATACTGGGCTGGCCAACTGCGCCCTAAAAAATCTCTTTTAGTTAAAAGTGTCAACACAATTGCACAGCATGACATTTCTTGACTGTATCTGCTCTCCCCCAATTTATAATGTACATGTGTTATTTTTTTGTGAAGTTAGTACATTAGTGGTTAATTGGTATATTGTGTAGTATGTATTTTTTCCCTAGTCACTACATGTCCCCTTCAAAAATTTATGAAACAACAGTATGCCGTATTTTTTTTCAGTGGCTCACCCCTTCCCCTCAAAATGTTTACACAGTATATACAATGGGGAACTTCAAACCAATTTGGTTCGGTTTTATTAAAGGGTGGGAGTTAGAATAAGAGAATTGATACAAGACTTGTTCCTCATGAATGCAGCAACTTCCTTGCACCAGTCTGTCCAATCCGTGGAACCTCTCTTGATGGTCGCAGTCCTAGTAAAGGGGTTCGTTGACCGTGTGGGCATCCTTCGTGCAGCAGGTCGTAGGTCCTGAGGCGCTGGTCCGGCTTGACGATGGACAGGAGGTCTCTTGGGAGGAGGCCAACCTTGCTGGGCGGCTGATACCTTGCGTTTCCTGTACTTATGCAAAGGAGCTTTAAAATTGTCATTCTTTCTTTTTATAACCTTGTGTACCTTATGTGTGCCACGTTCATCCTTAGATGGAGGTTTTGTAGTGCACACTTTACCTTTCTTCGTACTTTTGCTTGTATCGGTATTAGATTTTAATGCAGATTCTATTTTGTCAAATTTATACGCCGCACCAACGTGTTTAGTTACTGGCTTTATCTCTCTACTTGTGTCATGTTTTTCAACAAACTGACTCTGTTTTTGGTATTGGTGCTTATGCGACTTCTTGTTTACCGCCTTAATTACTTCAGTATTAGCAGTTTTAATGCTGGAACCTGAAGGGGCTTTTTCACGTTTTTTATCCCCCTTAACTTTAGTTTTATCCTCTTTTGACGAAAAAGTCTCTTTGAAACTTGCGACATCAGAATCGTTATCATTTATATTCGTTAACACTGCTTCAGTTTTAGGAAGATTAAGCTTTTCGTACTGGTGCGTATTAATGCAAACGATGTCTATAACTTCCGAAGCATCGGCTAAACTACTTACAGTAAAACTCTGTGTCAACTTTTCATCCTGATTCTCAGTCTGGTTTTCATGTACTTTATTTAAAACCATATTATCAACCTGGCCTACAGCATCCTCATTCGGATGGAAACTTGAAATAATATCATCATTACCTAGCGAGTTCCTACTATCGTTTAAAGAATTTTTATTGTCGTCAACTAATAAGTATTCACTAACTTCCGTAACGCATACTTCGTCATCTACTAAATTTCCTTCATTAACAGATGTGTGAATATCATCTAAAATATCAGGTATAGCATCAATAATATCAGGTATAGCATTAATAATATCAGGTATAGCATTAATAGAAGTGTCCGATGATTTATTTTCTAAACCACTAGCATTAGTATCGGCCCTATTTTCAGAAATTTGTACTGGAATTACCGCATTATTCCAGCTAGACTCACTTTCTTTATAAGCCACAAAAATACCCTGACTTTCACTATTCTCAAAATAATGATTACTGCTCGGACAAAATAATACATTTGACCACACAGTTTCAACAGGTTGAGCCATATCATGTGAATCAACTTGCCAGTGCAAGTAAGGTGCTTGCATATTATTTTCTTTAAGTGCACTAATTTCATTATAACGCCGTGCGCTTCTATTATTTTGCCTGCGGTACTGCTTACGCTGCTGGTTTGAAACTCGCGAAAAATTTTGGCGCGGCTGTATAAAACTTCTCGTACCTGAATGACGGTACGGGGTAGCGAAGAAATGTCTATTGTCATATTTAGCTAAAGCTTGAAGGAGGGTAACCTTGCTTGTAATTGTTTGATTATCTAAAAAATCTTGAACACTTGGCTTCAAACGTTGGATAACTATTTTTAAGATTACCGCTTCCGTTACCCCTTCTAAATATTCCTCACACTTGGAAATCTTTTCCGTAGCAAAATCTAACGCAGACTGACCTTCACGTTGCCTTAGCGAATAAATTTCCGCTTCAATTTCACTTTGATTATAGGTCTTTGGAAAAACGCTAAGAAACTGTTGCTTGAATGACGAATAGTCAAAAATCAGATTACTGCTTTTCATACACGTGTACCACTGATATGCACTACCTCTTAAAGCGGCTAGAGGAATTTTAAGTTTATCCCCCTCTGGGGTGCATTGTTGCTGAAAGTAATGCTCAATTTTCTTTAGGAATTGGCTTGAGGGGCCGCCCTTGAATGTGGATTCGAATGGCGCAATTTGCTGAACCATAATTACCCGAGGAAATTTTCCAGCAGGATTTTGTTCTACAACACTCATTTTTTAAATAGTATATAAGTACTTGCAACAATTTTATCAATATAAGTTCACAGTACACAGTTTTTAATTTCAATTATGTTGTTCGTTACAAATGTAACGCTAACTACCAGGGTATATATAATTTCGGGCGCCAGTATAGAGTTTCTATTGCTCACTTCTACCCAGACTTGGGTGTATATAATTTGAAGTGACTCTCTATTTGAATTTGAAACAAACACGGTTTATACATGAAACAATGTTTATTGAATTCGTTGCACATATATAATTGGCTTTTACAGCAATAAGCATGCGTACTACTTGTACGGAATGTATAAACACAGCTTTCAAGAACAATATATTTTTATACTCACGAACAGTAAGTCAAACCAGCAGTACTGCCACGTAAACTTCTGGCCCGCTAAGCACTAGCGCAGGATAACACCTTTTCAACCTTAACAACCTCCCCTTTTTTACATTAATGACGCTGCGTGGTATTTATACTAAGCGCGTATGCCGAAATTAGCATATCTGAAGCAGCTTCTTTAATTCATTCAAAAGTTCGATTCTTGTGAATCGAATCTTGTGTATACCTTACAAACATTTAAATTGAAGGAATTTGACTGGAGAAATCGTCATCCTTTCAATCGACAACCAATAAAATCAACAACTTTGCAAAGGTTGTTGATTTTATTGTTTTCAAGACCAAAATTTTATCTACATAAAGAAAGAAATACATAACTGTACTCAGTATATTTCCAGTTACTACACAATTAACCTATTAATATCATAAAATTAAAATGTACATCACATTTGAAATTTCAGGTTTCCGAAATATATTTAACTAGCTTTATATACCCGACGTTGCACGGGTGTACCCTTAATAAAGCTTACTTGTATGATATGTATATTTGTATTTTATGCGATACCCCTCTCCACTGGTCAGCATCCCATCAGCATATTATAATACCCCCCCCCCCCTCCCATGCTGATGTCAGCATTAAAATGTTTCTTTCAATTTTGATATCCCACTGGATCCCGGCCCTTCGAGGAGTTTGAGGGCTTCCCCGTAAACCCTTGTGAAAATCACCGGTTTCATAAACAAAGAATTACCTGGCGTTGCCCAGGATAATGAAAATGAATGGAGTTAACCTGAGCTCTAGATGTATACGTACTAACAACCGAAATATATACAATTCACACACACACACACACACACACACACCCTTCCACACTTCATTTAATTAAGGTTGATCTCTCTCTTTTCCCCTACCACCAATTTGGTGTTCAAAATAGTGATACAGTAGACGCTCGTTAATTCGAACTCGGTTAATTCGAACTTTCAGTTAGTTCGAACTAATCCAAAGCCCCCAAAAACTTGTAGTGGAGTTAATGTTAAAAATATCTCATTAATTCGAACTAAATTTTTATCAATTCGGTTAATTCGAACTAAAAATTTGACAAAAAAATTTTCTTTTTCCTCAATCAACGGAGAAAATACACGCTGTATTTATTATTTTGTGTGTCAAAATCACCTGTATTTTTTTTCTATGTAAAGAGGCACATGCCCGCATTCCTAGACTATTGCATTTCCGCTAAACGTTAGTGGCTATTGTCCTTATCAGTGCTTAACGGACAAAGCGACTTTCCGTTGTTTGTATCGATTTTCTTAGAATTTCAGAAAAACCATCTTTACTAAAGATTCTAGGGAGCTGCGTCAGTTATGCTTGCAGTGCAGACAAGTTAATGTGATCTATTTTTTCTTCCCCAGTGTGTGATGTGAAAGTGTAAAAATTCAGGATCTCTACGCGTGGAAAGTACAAAACCCTCATTTTGGAGACAAAGGTAGAAATTTTAAAGAGAGTAGAGAATAGCGAATGTAAAACAAAGTTAGCAGCTGACTATGGAATTAAAAAAATGCCTTGTCAACTAATTTGAAAAGCAAGGAGTCAATTTTAGATTCATGGAAAAAATCAATATTTGCTAGAGGAAGGAAACGCATGAGAAATGCATCCCAATAATTTTGAAAAATCCTGAACTGATTTTTCGGTAATCGTCTTCCTTTCATTTTAAAGCAAGAATCTTATGGATATCTGTTTCCTACTTTCAGATATGAAGGTATATGTGAAAAACACGTTTAGCCCCCCTCTTCCCCCCCTTGGGACCGAATTTTGAAAAATCCTGAAATCAATTTTAGATAATCAAGTTCCTTACATTTTAAAGCAAGAATCTTGTGGATATCTGGTTTATTTCTTTGAGATATGAGGGAATATGGGAAAAACACGTTTTGCCCCCCCCCCCCATGGGGGGTCGAATTTTGAAAAATCCTGAAACTGATTTTTAGGCATTCGTGTTCCTTTTATTTTAAAGCAAAAATCTTATGGATATCTGTTATCTTCTTCGAGATATGAAGGAATGTGTGATAAAACACGTAAAAACACGTTTAGCCCTCCTCTCCCCCTTGGGGGCCGAATTTTGAAAAATACTGAAATATGTTTTTAGGTATTCATGTTCCCTACATTTTGAAGCAAGAATCTTATGGATATCAGTTTCCTTCTTTGAGATATGAAGGAATATGTAAAAAACACGTTTTGCCCCCCTCCTCCCCCTTGGGGGCGAATTTTGAAAAATCGCTTCTTAAATGACGCCTTTAGCACAAAAGTAATCAGCTCCTAAAATTTGATATCTGTATCTCCAATAGTTTTTGCTGGGCGTTGATTCCTTTATATATATAGATAAAACACGCAAAAACACGTTTAGCCCCCCTCCCCCCCTCGGGGGCCGAATTTTGAAAAATCCTGAAATTGGTTTTTAGTTATTCATGTTTCTTACATTTTAAAGCAAGAATCTTATGGATATCAATTTTCTTCTTTGAGATATGAAGGAATATGTAAAAACACGTTTTGCCCCCCCCCTTGGGGGGCGATTTTGAAAAACCACTTCTTAAATGACGCCTTTAGCACAAAAGTAATCAGCTCCTAAAATTTGATATCTGTATCTCCAATAGTTTATGCTGGGCGTTGATACGTGAATAAGTCAGGACTTCTTCCTTTATATCTATAGATAAAGAACATTTTTAATGTATGTACTCTACCCTTTAATATCTAGATATGATTATTTTATTATTAAAGAATAAACGATTCCATCGAGACGCTTGAACTTTCAGTGATCAAATGTAAAACATTCAAAGCTCAAACACATGTAATCAAATATTTAAGTAAAACTGCACTAATAGCTCAACACTTAGAATTTTAGATTATATAAAAATTTTAATGCTTATAAAACTTTCAAAAAAGTTCAAATTTTACAAAGGCTGGCCTGAAAAACATTTTAATGCAAGTATACTCCGAAAAATTATTCACTTTCTGCATACATTTCAAGATGAATGTCCCTGTTCAAACTGCCATTTTTGAGATTTGTGCGACATAAATTTTAAGCACATGTAACAATAAATAAATAAATGAATAAATTAAGCAATGTAATTTAGTAAATAGTTAGAAATATGGAACTAAACTCATGAAAACTACTTTCATATAAATGATAAACAAAAATCCATGATAAGAGTTTGACTCGAATCCACAGACTCTGATACCGAATGCTAGCGCCCTATCTATTCGACCGTCATCTAGCCCCCCCCCCCCCCTCAAAAAAAGAGAGAGAGAGATTTTAATGCTAGTGCCCTATGTATTCGGCCATCATCCAGCACCCTCCTCCAAAAAAAGAGAGAGATTTTAATGCTAGGGCCCCATGTATTCGACTACTACCCAGCCCCCCTCCTCAAAAAAAAAGAGAGATTTTAATACTAGCGCCCTACGTATTCGAACATCAAGCCTTTTAACAATGACATAAAAGTATTTATTCATTCACTAGTTAAAATTAGTTAAAAACAACAATGTCAATACCTTCATTCTTCACTACTAACATTAGTAATGCACGCCGGGTTTTTACATTGAATCAATCTCTTAAACAAACAGTCTATTTCCTATACTGTGACGGACTATCAAAAGGGATTTAAATGTTGAAGTAATATAAAATACCTTACTTTTAGCAGGCTTAATACAACATCTTGTTATCTTATCAGAACAGACATCGACTTCTTAATAAACGCATTGATGAACAGAGCAGCTTGACACTAAATAATAATACCGATACTCATCTCATATCTTCTATATCATCACCTCTATACACCACCTCATCCTGAAAGGTCCACGGCTTATATACACGTGTCAAAAGTTGATATTCAAATATCGGGTTGTAACTTTTACGAAATACGCCATCTACTAGAGACTTTTATGTTTAATTATATGACGTACCGTAGTTTGCCAAACATGACGTACCGTAGTTTGCCAAACATGACGTAATCACAAGAAACTTGCGTCAGTGATTCGGCTTAGTTATGAATTGAATCACTTTAACTTGAACAGGCTTAAAATGGAAATGCAAAATATGACGTCAAACTTCGGAAAGAGAAGTAATTAATGTACCTTTAAAGTAATTCTTAGTTCACATGGCTAACAGTATTCGACCATTATCCAGCCCCCTTCCTAAAAAAGAGAGAGAGAGAGAGAGAGAGAGAGAGTGAGAGAGATTTTAATACTAGCGCCCTATGTATTCGGCCATCATCCAGCTTCCCCCTCCTCAAAAAGAGAGAGAGAGGTTTTAATGCTAGCGCTCTATATATTCGACCATCATCCAGCCCCCTCCTAAAAAAAAATAGAGAGAGAGAGAGAGATTTTTATCTAGTGCCCTATGTATTCGGCCATTATCTAGCTCCCCTCGTAAAAAAAGATTTTAATGGTAGCGCCCCATGTATTCAACCATCACCCAGCCCCCCCCTCTCAAAAAAAAAGAGAGAGATTTTAATACTAGCGCCCTATGTATTCGACCATCATCCAGCACTCCCCCCCCCCTCCTCAAAAAGAGAGAGAGAGGGAGATTTTAATGTTAGCGTCCTATGTATTCGACCATCATCCAGCCCCCAATCCTCAAAAAGAAAGAAAGAAAGAAAGAAAGAAAAAAAAAAAGAAAGAAAGAGAGAGAGAGATTTTAATACTAGCGCCCTATGTATTCGGTCATCATCCAGCCCCCTCCTCAAAAAAAGAGAGAGATTTTAATGCTAGCGCCCCATGTATTCGACTACTACCCAGCCCCCCTCCTATAAAAAAAGAGAGAGATTTTAATACTAGCGCCCTATGTATTCGGACATCATCCAGAAACCCCCCCCCCCCTCCTTGATAAGAGTCAAATACTTGAAATGTAATATTTCCACGCTAAAATTTTTTTAATAGTTAAGGGTCATTTGATTTTGCAGTGTTATTATTGTGTAATTTTTAAGTACATAAGCATTACTCAATGAGTTATATGGGATTAGCAACCATTATTAATGATATTTTTTGTAAAAGGACGAATTAAGTCTTATTCAACTGCTCAGGGGAAGATAAAACAGTATTTAATATGACTTGCAGAAAGATAAAGGTTAAGGGGGGAGATTACCTTTGCAAGCGTAAAAATACACTGATTTTACTACCAAGCTTAATGTGTTGTCAAGCAGTTAATTTGTAAATAATCTAAACCAATTTTTTCGGATGAATTGTATAAAGCTTAATCTATTAGAAAACAAAAGCAGAATTGTTGGGAGATTATTAGAAATTATTTTATGTAAAAAAAAATTAATGTTTTATGAAAAATGAATTTTAGGTCAATGCATTGCGCACAGATTTTTTTAAACTATAAGAGATATATATTAAATTATTTGTATATATTCTATCCATAGGTAATACTTTAATCTACACCTAAAATAATTACCATATTTTAAATAAAAATATTTTTCAGGCAAATGTATTGTAATGTACAAAAAAATATCATAAATAAAAAAAAATTCTGTAAAAAAATTATTAATATGTACATACTTAAATTTAGGTGGAAATTGTATAAAGATACAAAATATACATGTATACAAAATTTTAGCAATATGAGACGATTAAATTTGAAGAAATAGTGCTCACAAATTTGAAAATAACAGTTTTTAGAAAAAGCGATTTAAAGTTTAAAGTTTCTATAAATTACTTTACTATTAGCTTTATACATTTGGCCATAAAATATTTTCTAATTGTAGTATCGACTTCATTTTTTATATAAAGATTCCTTATATTTCATTCTTCAAAATTAAATCATAGTAAAAAATTGAGTTTTTTGAAGGTTTTAAGGTGATCCCCCCCCCCCCCCCCCAATTGAGTACACGGTTAAAAATGCATGCTAGGTCTATAATAATAGTAGATGCAACAACAGTAAATATGAATTTTTTATTTGAGGCCGGGATACATTATTATATTTTTAATTATAACAGTTTCTTACAGAATAAGACCATAAAAAATATGTGAGTAAAAAAAATGACATTCATCAAACCCATTTTCGCACTTCTGCGAGCTTAGAGTTACACTGGAAGATGTCTTTGACAGGCATTCCAGCCCAATACATAAGTTAAGAAAACCGAGCGGTAACATCTGTGGCTGATGAAGGTCAGGACAGTATCCTACCCAAACATTTACTGGACGTGATGCCAGATTCGTCAGTTTTTCTTACTTCGTGTCTTGACACTTTATGACAGTCGGATGCTCGATCTATCAGGCATTAGCCGCTTCGTGTAATGGGTGTAGTATTTCTGTCATCCAGCCTCTAAAACGCCATTTTTTTAAAAGTTATTCGCTTTCGCGGGCTAGCACTTTTTTCTGACATTAATTAGAGAAGAGTTGATGGGTTTATGACGCGATGGTAAGATATGAAAAGAAACATTTGCGTCATTTGTGCGCATTCAGATAAAACCCACGAATAATAGCATCAGTTATTAGTTTGAATACATGTATAGCAAAATAAAAATGTTACATAGACAGGTATGCAGGTTATATAAACAGACCTGTAAATATTAGTATCAAAGTTAATTAGACTCCTAATCGAAACTGTTTACAAACTAATTTGAACATCCAATAGGTTAAAATATTAATTATCTATACTGTAAATAGGCAGCATAGAAGAAGCATGGATAAAATATCAATGTATAAGGCATATTTATAAAATTATTATTCACATTCTCTTCCTTAGTGACGTCTTCCCGTTCGTTATTTTCTTATGGTATTTTGCGATAACTGACAAATTTTATATTAATTTTTCTCTCCTTAGTCACAGAGTCTACTGGCTTCTATCCTGTTTGTTCCAGTTCTGGTCATATGATGACACATGCTGGGAGTGAAATAAAAACAGCTCGCGTAAGTTCAGATTTGAGTTTGAAATTGACCATTTTTTGAAATCGTTAACTAGGCTATTCTCATGTGTTTGTACCCTTTGTCGCCAGTCTGCTTTGAGAAGAAAGCTGAATTGACGTGAATATACAGAGTGTTTCAAAAAGAATCATTCGATTTAAAAAAATCATAACTATTCATCTTTTCATCCGTTTTGATCGAATAATGTATAGGCAGAAAGAGGGAAATTTCGAGTTTCACTCAGTTTCCGACAAGTAGCACTCACGCTCTTCCTTCACCCCCCACTTCAGTGTTTGTAAAGATGGTGACTGCGCAACAGAAATCATTTTGTGTTCTATGCTTTTCGAAGTGTGAGTCCGTAACAACTGTTCAGCGTTATTTTCGTCGACAAAACCCTGGTAGATTGAAGTTCCTACCTCTAAGAGCATTAGGCGATGGTATAAACAAGTCCAAGACACGGGTTGTCTGTGTACGCATAACAGCCGTGGAAGCAGGTTATGCAGACATGCTCGCAAAAGTTTGGGACGAATTTGCCTACCTTATAGACATATGTCGTGCATCCAAAGGTGGGCATATTGAGCACCTTTAATTTGGTTTGTAAAAAAAAATTATGATAAGCCATGTAATATAAAACTAATTTTAATTTTCTGTGTTCAATATTTTTCATAATATACCAATTTCAAATTCTTTTTGAAACACCCTGTATAATGAATACACGCTTTATGAAATACTGTTGTTCATGAAAGTTGAAATACTTACAAAGTAAATGGCTGCCCATTGAATATTGCGCGGTAAGTTTATCGAAATGTTAAGCTTAATATAAGCTCGAAAAATTGTACCTGAAGTTTTTACTCCACTGAGTGTCTTAAAATATCCGATGAAAGATCTTGATTTAGGGGCGGCTGGTTATCCAGGCATTTTATGATGATGGATGCACCAGTTCTAGTGTGGATCAGCACTAGACGTCATAACTTGATATGTTTTTCTATATGGGTAAATAAATATTTCCTTGTTAACGAGAATAGTTTCGAATTGAGACATTTTTTCTCTGCCATTCATGTTTCGGTTTATTGCTAACTTTTTCAAAAAATGGAAAAAACATGTTAAATATACACTCATGGACAAAAAAATTAGCGCACCAAGAAATAATTGCGGGATCGTAACAAAACTTGCAATGAAGGTACATGTCGGGGAGATATGCAAATGATTAGAAATGCAGCGTGATTGCGCATTACGTATAGCCGGTAGAGGGCGTTGAACATCGTACTTTGTGGAGTATAAAACAGGTAACCAAAGCTTGTTTGAGTGTGCTGAATCATTTACAAAGGAAGAGCTGAGATAGACATGCCATTACGCCGTGTTCGAAGACAATATAAGCAGTTGTCGCAGTTTGAGAGGGGGAGAATCGTCGGGATGATGGAAGCTGGGTGGTCAGCTAGGCAAGTAGCTCGTCAATTAGGCCGCTCTGATTGTGTTGTGAGGAGGTGTTGGGACCAGTGGACCCGAGAGATGTCATGTACACGAAGACCAGGCTCAGGACGCCCTCGACAGACCAGTCGTCGAGAAGACCGCCACATCGTAAGAAATGCACGCGTACAACCAACTGCTTCATCGGCTTCCATCCAGGCACAGGTAGCACCTTCACTAGGGGCCTCTGTGTCTTCTCGAACCATACGAAGGCGCCTGGCTGAAGGACAGTTGGTATCGCGGCGCCCATTACGTGTGCTGCCCTTGACGCCCACCCATCGACGCCTCCGTTTGGAGTTTTGCCGCGCACGAGGAAACTGTACTGCAGCGGAATGGAACCAGGTCGTCTTTAGCGAAGAATCCGGATTCAATCTCGGCAGTGATGACAATCGTGTTCGTGTGTGGAGAGCCCGTGGTGAGCGCTTCAATCCTGCCTTTGCTGTACAGCGACACATCGCTCCCACAGCTGGTGTGATGGTATGGGGTGCCATTGCGTACAATACATGGCCACCCCTATAATTGTTCCGTGGCACCATGACAGCCCAGCGGTATGTTCATGAAATCCTGCAACCACATGTGTTGCCACTCATGTAACGGCTCCCAGGAGCCATTTTCCAACAAGACAATGCTCGGCCTCATACGGCAAGGGTGTCACAAGACTGTCTCCGCACTGTTACTACCCTTCCTTGGCCTGCCCGATCCCCAGATTTGTCTCCAATCGAGCATATCTGGGATCATTTGGGACGACGAGTTGGGCATCCTACGAGTTTGAACGAACTAGAGGCAAGGTTACAGCAAATATGGAACGAAATGTCTCAAGACATCATACAGAACTTGTATGACTCAATGCCCGATCGTATCGCATCGTGCATTCGCGCTAGAGGGGGTCCAACGGCTTATTAACTCCTCCGTTCTTTTGCCTTTTTCTCTGAAATAAATTATCCTTTTTCTTTGATTTTCTTATCATTTACTTATATCAAAGTAGTCATTACGTATGTAAAATTTCGTTTCATTTTGACGACTCCTTCTTGGTGCGCTAATTTTTTTGTCCATGAGTGTATATGTAATGTAAACTCCATGAATAAGACTATTTTTTAGAATCTCTTGTCTACTTTCAAATTTTCATTGGAATTTATTTACAAACAGGCGTTGCTAAATAAGCTGAAGATATATGTTTCCTAACACTATAATGCGAAGCAGTTGTTTTCGCTTGGTTAAATTTATTAGTCTCTATCCTCCAAACCTGTGTAGCTTCTGATACTATTTTGGGCTATACTTATTCCACGGCTTGTACTTGTATCCCCTTGTACCTTTACTGTTTCTATAAATCTCTCCATAGTTCTTCTCAAACAGTTTTCAATTATATTTTCCCTTTCATTAAAGAATAATTTGTAAATGTTCAGTATGTTATGAACATTTTTTGCATCTCTTTTCCTATTGGACAATTTTAATAACTTTTTTCATTTCTCTCCCCACCTCTGTTCTGTAAGCCAATCAAAATTAATACTGCAAAATGCTTAAGCGTTAAATAAATGCTATTAATTGTTATCAAACAGGCCAGAATTCCTTCTATAAGTCATTTTTGATTAGTATGATACGTTTTTAAACACAGATGTCAGCATTATGTATTTATAATCATAGTTTCGTATGAGTTCTAATTATGATTTTAAAAAGGTAATTATTGAACAGAAATTATGATGTTATCACATTATTTTCCATTCGGTTTAGTGACATGGTTAATTAATCAGTGTTAGCTGCTTCAGCAGGTTATCTGTGAAGATGATAAATCAATTTAATCGTCTTTCACTTAATATCGTCAACTTTCAGTCCTGAAGGAGTTACTGACGGTCTTAACGATCTGTTTTAAGATCTGGAGAATGCGTCAAAGAACTTACATAGGAAACACAATACCCTCTCTGATATTTTAAAATATCACTAGTAAAAATTACCATAGAAATAGAATTATTCCTTTATAAATGTAATTATTAAAACTCTTTGTTTAATAAACGCTGCAGAAAAACGATTTTTAAATACTTTGTTAATAACTGAACAATCTGAAGGTAAAATAACCATAGAAATTGCTTAATCTTTTAAATCAGTTACAATCTGAAATAAAACTTGCTATACTGAATAATTATAGATACTGTGCTAACAATTAGGAAGAAAAAAATTACCAAAGAAATGGAATTATTTATTTTAAAGTACCGTAAAATTTTGAGTATAATACGCACTTTTTTTTCACATTTTAGTACGCAAAAGTGAGGGTGCGTATTATACTCGCGTACAAGAAAAAGTAGTTTTAAACATTGAATAAACGACAAACAGTAGATGAGCTGTATTCTAGTGAAAGTTATTACGACTGATAATTTCACTGTATTGTTTGTTTTGAATTAAAAATTTAAGTTTTTTTTTCTACCGAATTTGACGTTTTCGTTTATTTTTATTACAAATTTTATTTATGTTAATAAACATTTGTGCAATTTTTTTAATAAAATATTGAAAAGTGATGGGTACGTATTATAGTCGAATTTTAATTTTTTCCAAAAATTTCGCGCAAAATCAAGCATGCGTATTGTACACGTGTGCGTATTATAGTCAAGATTTTACGGTACTACTTTTAGTCAATGTGTTTTGTAAATTTAGTAAACCTAGAGATTACAATTACTGCGTGGAAAAAAGCCAAAGGAAAAAGTGACTTTCGAAGTGAATTCAAATTTTTAAAGTAGTCATTATTTTTAGTATCTTTTAAAAACTTTATAAGTTCAGACCTGATAAGTACTCCCTTCTTAATCAATGAGAGGAAATTGTTACACAGATGGAGACAAATCTTGTCAATTGTTGACATTTTATGAGTTACTGGATTTTATTTAGCTTTTTACGACAAATTGTCAAACAGACTTTAAAGATCAAAGGAAAGAAAATAAGAAATATTAAAAAAAATTGAAACAGAAATCAGTAGTTTATCCCCACATGAGAAATAATTTTGATTGTTTATGCCAAATAATTAAGTTATACAAAAATTAGGAGTCATATTTTACATTTACAAACATGAAATCATTTCAAAGCAAAAATTATATGTATTCAACATAACATCTGTACATGAAATGCAATTAAATGGATTCACTCGAGTAATTTATTTCTTTGAGCTAATGTTACATATGAACAATTAGTACATACATTTTTCACGTATCCTTTCTGAACTATATTTATCAGATATATAGTATAAAGAAAGAAAGCACAAAATATATTTATATTTGTTAGGATATCATCATAACTTTTATATCATATTAAATATATCATCTTTTAATCATTATTAAGGTCATAATTCCGGTGTTCAAACTCATTGATGTCAATGGATATGAACAACTGCTTTAAAATAGGAATTCCTCCTGTTCACGAATCATTAATGAATCGTTGTCGATAGCTCTTAGAAATTCGCATTTCTGGTCGTAAAAAGCAATGGAACCAATTTGTTTTAGAATGGAATTAATGTAGAAGTAATCCATTATTTTTCGCTATGGAAATTTTTGATCACACTGTTAATAATGAGGGAATGTTAAGAAATCTGCACCCGCAAACTTGCAATGGCCACCAGCGTATTTTGGGGAGTACATGGCCACTTTGGAGTTTAGAGCATTTTTCAATTATACGATGATTAAAAAAATCAGGATCGATATACAGTCGCACCTCGGTACTCGACGTTAATTGGTTTTAGAGGGCAGGACGAATACCGGACGAATTTTTCCTATAATAAGGTAATGTAAAAATAAATAATTCGTTCCTGATCCTAAAAATTTCACATTTTATTTGGCACTTTATAAATTGATGGGGTTGTTTTTCGATACAAAATTTTAAAACTATGGAGTTATAAATAAAAACAATAATTAGATAAAATAAAACAAAATTTAACTTCACTTAGCCTGTACTGAGAGAAGTCCATAAACTAATGGGAGGGTGGAGAGAGTCCCCTTTCGAATAGAACAACAGGCACTCGAACAGGCTCTTCGTTTTTTCTGCCTGCTATTGGAATTTGCTGCAAACTTAGGTTTGTAGTGAAACTTTCCAAAACTATCGAGAAACTTCGCTCTGCCTGCGTTTCAAAAAATTTTTAAAGTCCATATTTCGACTTGTTAGAGATTTTTTAAGGAGATACTGTTCGACAAAAATTTTAATTCAACCCATTTAGAACACATTTCTTGTAGCAGTGTAGTAGGGGATTCCTCACTTTCTTATTTATCACCTGAAAAAAGCTCCTCTGTCCCTATCTGTTGCAGCTCCTTTTGAAGTTTCTGCAGCTCCTCAGTGATGAGACCTTCTCTGTGTTCTTTCACTAACTCATCGATGATTTCCTCCCTGACTTCCCGGCCCAGCGACTGTCCAACAGATACAATGTCCTCTACTACTGGTACAGCCTCAAAGCCTTCAAAGTCCCTCAGAGTTACCCCCAACTTTGTTGTGCAGCAAGATCAAACACGCTGCTACCACGTTCATACTTAGCTATTGTCTCATCGTGGTTCTCACTGATTTCTGCTGAGTGGTATCATTAACCTTCTTCGAACTCCTGATGACTTATAAGAGTAAAAAAAAAAAAAGAAAAATAAGAACTCGAAATTTTAAAAAAAAAGTACAGGGGTAAATGTGTGAGGTTTTACGAAAAATAAGGGATTACTTCTATATTAATTACACTCTAAAACAAATTGATTCCATTGCTTTTAAGAACCAGAAATAGGAATTTATAGGAGCATCTAACAATGATTAATTAGGGAGATCGAGACTAAAGCGTCGGTCTTTGTTCTGTCCAGAGAGAGGGAATTACCTCATGCAGGTTTTAGCAAGTGTTTCGAGTGCCGAGCAAGCGTTGAGTACCAAGGAATTTTTTCACGTCGAAATGTGTCGAGTACCGAAGACGATGGGTATCGAGGTAAGACTGTACCATCTTCTACGGGTCTAACTTCCTCCATGAACTATAAATTATTTATTTATTGTATATGTCCCTTACGGATTAAAATTTTCTGCTCTTCATCAAGAAGCTTCGTCTGTAGTCATAGCACATGTATGTATGCTGAGAATCGATTTTACTAAATTGTGTAAAAGATCCTATGACTAGAATTTTGAAATTTCCCCAACTGGCTGTAACTTAAACTGGCTGTAACAAGATTTCAATAATGAAGTTTCTGGGAATATGCTAACGTAAGTAGATAACTGTAGGAGGTTGTAAGTCTTTTTGTAGATGCCTTATGATATCTGGCACCAGGAAATTTTTTCCTCCTTTTTCTGTTATGAATATTTTACTCAAGATGTTTATATAATGGTTTAATGAAGGATATAACCAATATTTTCCCTCGTGGATCTTTTATCTAATCATGTTATTTCATTCAGTTATTATAACTACTCTGGTAAATATATCATGCATGAATTTTCAACTTCAAACTTGCATTGTTATCTATTTTTGACAAATGAAATCTTAAGTTTTTAAGAAAATCAATTACGACGTGTTATTCTTCATTGTAGAATATAGTGGTGCATTCTGTATTTGGCGGCATAATTTTCATAATTTTCATTCTGTATGGCATAAATATTCATTGTGGAGTGAAAGAATCTTATTTGTATCGTGCTTTGGGTTCTAACTTCTATGACGTGACAACAATTAGATAAGTTTTTTTGAACGCATTATAAACTGTATCATTCAAATAAATATGCGTTAAATACTTACCATGCTTTCCAACTTATGTTTTCAACAGCTTCTCTAATTAAATTGACATTGGCACTACGGAAGTGAAGGGGTTAAACTTCTACAGCCTGTGAACTAATAGGAATCCGGCGTAACGTCTAAGTGCCAACTGACAATACTTTTCTCATCCCTGGCGTTAGCTCTCCATACTCTTGGTTACAAATCTATTATGCACGTATTATTGGCACTATAGTCCATGGAAAACTAAAACTAGGAATAAAAATAAATGACTCTGTATACCCTTTAAAAATGAACCATTCAGAGATTTTATAATAACAACATATGCTATTTAAAATAGAGTTTAATAATAATAATCAGAATAGCATATATTTTCTGGTTTTCTTCTGTAAAAATATCGCATAATTCCTTTGTTTGTGAGTCATGTCGACATTCCTCCCAACATCTTTAATTTTGTCAAACCTTTGTTTTCTTTCAATAGCCCGGATACTCCGATCGTTCGATATTTAAGTATTTCGTGTATTTCACTCTTCAGTAGGGAAAACAATCATGAAATGGGCGAGTTCATTTTAAGTTCGTCTTGATGCGGTACCCCTATTTAGTAATCCGCCTGCTCCTAAACCCCCTAAAAACTCGTTGCACCTTCAAAATGAAAACCCCCTGATTTTGCTTTCTATAAAACATGCTCGTTTATAGATTTCTTCCTTCATATAATTACTGGGAGTAATAGAAAAAATAGCCCCCAAACTTTCCAATGTCAGATAATAGAAAAATCTTAAGATATTCAGTATGAATAACTGTAAAACAAGTTCAATTCAAATTATAAAGAAAAATCCCGGCTATTTTGCCTACCTTGGCTGACAGTGTAGGGGTTCTCTTACCCTGAAGAAGAAAGCTGATTTTGCTTTTGAAATTCGCATTGAGCCTAATTTACCGTAATTTATAGAGGATGTCTCAATGTTTTCTATTTTTCTATTCTTCAGAGTCTATGAAAACTTCCACGAAGCCATAAGCAGTGGGATGCATGAAGCTGTAAATAAATAATTTATAGAACATTTCAGTTTTTTTCCCACTAAAAAGTTTCGTTTATGTTCCTATGGTAATGAGACGTAGACATTCTTTCGGGCAGTTTTAATTCATTTTGCATTTTTTCTTCTACCGATGACACGGATGGTCTGAAATATTAGTTTTTAAGTTCATGAATAATCAGGAAATTATTGTATTTCAGTAGTTACAAGGAAAAAATTTGGTGATCTAAGGAATTTGTTTCATTCATGTTTCGTCTATACATTTCTAGAGCACCCGACAGCCATAAACATAGGTTTCATCCTTGCTATGGGCTTCTCAGCAAGACTTAGCAGATGAATACGCTGGAGGGACAGGAATTCTAATTGCGGAAATTCTCTAAATATTTTACTGGTGATTCGTGACTGATTACGACTCTTACCGATATGGCTTGGATGACAGCCATTTGTCAGTCACCAGAAAAATTTTAGAGAAATTTTGCTGGGATTCCTTTCCCTCCAGCTTACTCATCGGCAAAGCCGTGGTGAGGAGCCAATAACAAGGGTCCAAGACTCATGAGTAAGGATACGCAATTTTCGCCTTTACGAAATAGATGCGAATAAATGCGAAATTTACCGATATGAGTGAATAAATGTGAAAATTATTTTTTTACTACTTTTCGGCAAAAACTCGATGATAAACGGCCTTTTAAGTGAAATTAGGTAATAATAGTAATAATTTGTTAACATAATTGCTTAAGTAAGACCATCCGCGGTCTTTAACTGAGAGATCTCCCTCTCCCTTGGATTTTCTCTGAATTTAACCGGACAGTTTGTCCTTACCGGAGTCCAACCGAGTCTAACTGTAAAAATCAACCATCGAGTTTTGGGGAACAATTTAGTAGATTTAAGAACGTCTCTTGAGCGCCGAAATCAAGGGTATTTCAGCTACAGAGTAGTCAACCAAGAGACTCCTGTTGATGTTATACAGATTTTAATTGCAACGAAATACTGCTACCTTAACTTTGCAAAGGCAGCTATACAAAGCCTCTATAATCCCATTAACAGAGTAAATGCTGATATATTTTGGTATGTACAACATAGTACAGTATTCTCTCTGTTTAACGACGCTCTACTTAACGACGATCTCTATTTAAAGACGATATTTCCGAGTCCCGGCCTCTCCGACGTTATGGGAAATGTTATATTTCGCAAATTCTGTTTAAGGGCGATCTCTACTTAAGGACGATTTTTCACGGTCCCTTGAAAGTCGTTAAACAGAGAGCCAACTTAATTAATGACAGAAGGCAAAGACTTAAGGAACATAATGGAGAAACTGCTACAATGTTAGCTTTTAATTAAGAATTTTGACACTTATCTATCCAAGTAAGTAAAATTTTAATTTTTTTTAATAAATACAAAATTTTTGAATTTATATATATTTTTTGCGAATAAATGCGAAATTTTATATATTGTATTTTTTTTTGTCGCGAAATTTCGATAATTTTTATACGAAATTTACGTATCCCTAATCATGAGAGCATTCATGAGAGCGTGATCAGGCCCTGATTTTCCATTAAGCCCGGTAGGCTCGGGCCTATTGGCCCCCGACTGTTTGGGGCCCCCCACAAATTTTTATTTTAAAAGAAAAAAAAAGAAAATTCCCAATTCAATTTCTTTTTATTTTACCCTTTAAAAAAGCAATTTTTTTATATATCCTTTCAAATTTGATTGATGTATAGTTATATGTATAGTTCATCATATGTTTGTTATAGTGTATATAAGGGATTAATAAGTTTTTCTGGGTGCATCTGGGCGTATTTGTGTTTTAATGATGAAGTTAATATGTTGTATTGCTTTTATTCATTTCATAATGTTCTAGGCTTCTACGCTTCAAATAGCTAATTCTTGGTAAAATAGTACTTTCACAATGATTCATGATTATTATTTTGTGTCAATTTTGGAAATGCTACGCCCACATCAGTGTTAGGGGGCCCCCCTCCCGAGTTGTGCCTGTAGTCAAGAATTTTCTAAATCGGGCCCTGAGCGTGATCTAAGCATTTTATCCTTATTTCTGGGAATGGATAAATCTAAGCCCCACTAAATTTATACTTAAATTGTTAACATAAAGAAACCGAAAATTTTGGCATCAGTAAAATGGGAACTACCTGTGCATTGTTGTCTGTAATGCATACTTATTGTTCATTCTATATTATTTATTAGAGCAGTGATTCTCAAACTGGGGGGCGCACCCAGGGGAACCGTGAATGATTTTCGGGGGGCGGGGAGAAGGTGCAGATGGTTGACAAAAAACATCAGTAGAGTACTAGCGTATTTTATTAGTGTTACTAGCGTTTTTTTAGGCCTAGGGGGCATAGGATCTGCAGGTCAACCCTAAAAGGGGGGGGGGGGGGCTAAGTATGAAAAGTTTGAGAATCACAGCATTAGAATCAAATTTATCTATGGAGCTTTAGGCGATGTATGATACAAGAATCTCAAATTATACTTTTGACAGACATCTGCAAATGAATAACAAAAGTAATAACCAAGAACAAGCTCTAAAAAAACCATGTTCCCTTCGTTGGTGAGAAATTGCATGCATAAACACCCCTTTAATTCTCGCGCTTTTCAAGTCGAATTTAAACTCTCAGTTCCGCTCGGAACAAACAAAAACGTCAAAACCTAGGCTTGAGGTGAAAAACTCGCAAATAACTCTTCCCGTAGACAGTTTGGGGAAAAAAAAGCAACAACTCAACTCCACTTTAGTGGCTGGATGACAGAAATATTAAACCCATTACACAAGGCCACTAAAGCTTGAAAGATCGAGCCTCGGAGTGTCAGGAACTGTCAAGATACGCAGAAGGAAGTTGACGAAATCTGGCATTACGTTCAATAAACGTTTACTTCGGCAACTAGGCTGACCTCCTGCGGCCGCAGGTGTTACTACTCCGCTTTTCTTTAACTTACGTATAGGGTTGGACTGCCTGTCAAAGACATTTCTGGCTTTAATTGCGCACGAGCAGGAATTGCGCCATGTCGGATCTGGAATGCTTTAGGCTCAGTTCTTCAAAAAGTCGCAGTAAGCGATAGCCAGTGAAAAGAGTTTAGAAATTATTAGAAGGACAGATCTGTCCTTAAAAAAATAAATGAAATAATAATAATGAAATTATTGCAGAATGTGGGTCTTGTCTAATTCACCAGAAAACTTCATCTTCATTCATAATTCTATCTCAAGTTAGTCACACATTTACGACGATGAGCGAAATCCAGTTCATGCTTTGCTGTAGATATCCTGAAGTTATAATCATTTTGAACTGTTATTATGCATTTGCCCTTTTATTTGCTTGCTCCAGATGTTGTAGTTATGCAGCAAAAGGTAAATTTGAAAATAAATCTGGGACATGTTGCTTCTTAATCATGTCAATCGCTGTAACCTAATCTGTATCAGTTCCATCAGATGAACATTCACTGTAAGACTGCCTAAGAGAATATAAGGGCCTGCATCTTGTATGACATTTTCTTATAAAAATCATTACAGTGAAGTATAGTTTTCAATCAGAAAATTTGCAGCTTTTGAGGTGCAGTAAAGGGATCCGGGACAGAAAATTAATTTTTTTTCATTATAACACATATTTTGTAATTTGTTTTCTTAAAAGGCGATTTTACATAAACATCATTTTACTACAGGTATAAAGAAATTTATTATTTACACTGTTTGAAATTTATAAGGAGGAAACTGATATTATGGATAAAATCTATGAAACTGGCGATTTTAACAACTGAATTAGAGCTACCTTTAGGTTAAAAAAAATTAATAGTCTCTTCTAACGAATATAAAATGAACAGATTAAGCCAACCTTCCAAAAAAAAAATAAATAAATCAGGTAGTCTCTTCTAACGAAACTACCACGGGTTATTAACGTAGGATTACTTATCGTTACTTACATCTTTTGCATGTGTATATGTATGTATGTGTTATGTATGTATGTATCTTTATATATGTACGTATGTATATATATACATACATGTATGTCAAAATTTTAACGCATTTTGCTACTTTCTGTTTAATTGTTTACTACTTGTCAAAGCGATACAGACTGGGTTTGGCACGCTGCCAAAATTATAACTCCGGAGAACGGATGGACAGACGGTTTTAGCGTCTGAAATTTTGCTTTCTGAAGGACCGTTATGGAGGAACGTAATCCTACGTTACAAAAAAATAAAATAAAATAAATAAATAAATAAAATAAAAACTCCATCTTGGAAAGAAATCTTATAATTTTCAGTTATTACTTGTCTATTATATACGTTTCATGATAAGAAAAGAGTCTGTATAAGAAATAGCAAATAGCATTTCTCGAAATATATTTTAGAATTTTGTTACGTTTATCCCAGCATACAAATAGCGTATTTGCGTGAGGAAAATATTTTTAAAAATCCCAATTTTTTTTACGTTCTGCAAAGGTATAAATCTTTTTATACAAGTAAAAATATTTCTATCTAAACTTAATTATTTTCAGTATTTATGCGCACAACATATTAAAATATGAGTCATGTAGTATCAAAACTAGCATGGAGATTGCTAATTTTGATCTTATACCACTCATACATGAGTTAGGTTCGGTAAATTGATGCCTTGTGTCACATTGTTAAATTTACAAAACGGTTCACGCGGCTTAAAATTAATTATTCAGTAGATAAACCTTTTTTAAACTAACACTGTATTTAATAGGACAGTGTTAATTATATTCTGAACTGGATGCATAACAGATTAAAAATTGATGACGGAACAAGGGCTACCTTTTGGAAAATCGAATGTTTAATCCTGGAGAGAAATACTGAAAATTTATGCTACTTTTTTTTAATCTCTGCATTTGAAGATCTAAATATCGCAAAAGTGATCAATGAACATTGCTGATTAGAGATATTTAAGGAATACTGGATCATTTTATTTGAACTTATTAAAAAAAGTAGAAGCGAATAGGTGAAATTGAAGAGAAATAAATTTTTACTTATTGATGATTGTGTTATAATCTTCTTGTATTCAAGAACTCACAGTGTCTTAATATCCGAAATAAAAAAATAAAGTAAAAAGTGACTACCCGTTTCCAACTATTAAATTCAAACTAATAATTAATTTTGAATTATTATGTTTCTTGTAATCTATAATTTTCCTGCTTGTATTATAAGAAACTGTTTTTATTAAAATATAATTTTTTTCCTGCATATACAGAGGCTGTTCGCACATTTTTTAGACGATTTTGGTAAGCGGAAATAAAAATTCGTTTGCTGCAAAAGAAATAATTGCAATTGTACTATGTTTTTAAAAGTCAAAATTATCGTCTGCGGCTTGAAAGTTTTGTTTTTATTGAAAATGGCGTTTTTAACAAAGCAGTGGTTCGAAGGCTACATTTATGCTCTCTCCGAAGAGAAATATGCATACTCCGTTATCCAAAAATGATGTGAGAGTCATCGTTTTGTGATATCTAAAGCGTCGATAGGTAATATCGTCAACAAGAAAGGAAAAAACGTCAAATTGGAGCCTCAAGTGGGACAAAAATTCCAAACAAGTATCCAAGGAAAAAACGGACATCTTCGACTATTGCAAAGGTACGTTGTTTAATGTTAAAAGAAAATCCCCCTAGTCAAAGGACAGTTGCAAAATCATTAAAATGCTCGGTGTCCACTGTAAACAAAATGATAAACGTTGATTTAAATCTTAAGAAAGCGAAAAAACGCAACGTGCATCGTCTTCTTCCAAATCATATCGCTGAACGCAGGACACGCTGCAGAATTCTTTATGAGAAACACTCATCCAAAGAAAAATGGAAAACAAATGTCACAATAGATGAATCATGGATGTATTTAAATGATTTCAACAAAAAAAGAGCCATTTATTATCATAAAAGGGGAGAAAAAAAATTTAAGTACATGGTTCAAAGAATCGAAAGAAATTTTTTCTAAGGGATTCATGATTGTTGCTGGTTTTTCTTATAATGGCAAGTTAAAAATAAAGAGAGTGGAAAAAAATGTCAAGATTAACTCCAAATACTATCAGGAACATATTTTATCGCCAATTTTTCTGAATGAAATACCATTGCTTTACCCACAGTGCCACCAATCTGTGAGACTCCATCAGGACAAAGCTAGCAGTCACACATCAAAATCCACTGTAAATTTTCTAAAAGAAATGGAACAAAAAATCTGCATTATCCAAATGTCGTCCCAAAACCCTTACAGGACTCTGGAAAGCTGTTTAGGAGGAATGGGATAGAATACCTCTTCTGACACTTCAAAAGGCATTATTATCCTGGAAATTGCGGTGTCGAAACATAGTTCAGAATAAGGGATGTCAAATAGAACATTTAAAACACAAGAATTTTATGTAACTTAGTTTTGTGAATACAATATCCATCGTCTAAAAAATGTGTGAACAGCCTCTGTATGTATACAATATAATTCCTTATAAAATGCAATATATGTATTTGAAATGGTATAGTTATTTTAACTGGTCACAAAGTTACCTAACAGTTCTAATGTCTCAGGGTTCACTGACATGAGTAAAAAAGTACTTAACAAAAATCAACTACAATTAACTCTACTTTTATGAGTTATGCAAATTTGATTATTCGCAAGTTTGCCCTTAATAATTAAATAAGAAAGGAATTATTGTTTTTGGAATCTACTGCTGTACTAAAGTTACTAAACCTTTCAAACTTCACCCTGTACGATGTGAATTACACATTCAAAATATTACTGCTATTAAGGTATCGTACATTATATTTAGGGATACGTAAATTTTGCATAAAAAATATCGATATTTCACAACAAAAAAATGAAATACATAAAATTTCGAATTTATTCGCATAAAAAATATAAATTTAAAATTTTCGTATTTTTAAAAAATAATTACAATTTTGCTTACTTAAATCGAGGTACGTATCAAAATTCTTAGTTAAAAGCTAACATTGTAGTAGTCTCCACATTATGTTTCTATAAGTCTTCTGTCAATAATTACTATGTTGTACATACTAAAATATCTCAGCATCTACTCTGTTAACGGGACTATAGAGGCTTTGCATAGCTGCATTTGCAAAGTTAAGGTAGCAGCATTTCGTTGCAATTAAAATCTGTATAACATCAACAGGAGTCTCTTGGTTGAATACTGTAAGTAGCTGAAATACCCTTGACTTTGGGCTCTCAAGGGACGTTCTAAAATCCACTAAATTATTCCAAAATACTTGATGGTGGATTTTTACTGTTACATTTTTAGGTTCGACTCCGGTACGGAAAACTGTCCGGATGAAATTCGGAGCAAATTCGAAGGAGAGTGAGATTTCTCAGTTAAAGACCACGGGTGGTCTTAGTTAAGCAATTATGTTAATAAATTATTACTATTATTACCTAATTTTGCCTAAAAAGTCATTTATCAGCGACTTTTTGTCGATCACTAGTAAAAAAATAATTTTCGCATTTATTCGCTCAGATTGGCAAATTTCGCATTTATCCGCATCTATTTCGTAAATGCGAAAATTGCGTATCCCTAATTATATTACTTGCTATGCACTGCGCGTATCCTGGGCGCATCACATACTATATGAGTACGTCGTCCATTGTGTGACCGTTTTGTCACACTCTGAAAGCGTATGCATGTATATATGTTAGCCTTCTTTGTTGTTATCGTTATTTTGAATTTTTAAAAACGTTGAAAGACTTTTCATTCGAGATTTTATATAGACTCCAAGATGTTGTTTGATTGAATTCCTTATTTTTTCTTCCTCTGTTAATCGTCTAGCCAAGTCATAGTTATATCTTATTTTATTGGAAATTTTGGTGAACTTGAAACATGAAGAAACGCAAATCGAAGTGATTATACTGTCAAAATTACTACGATACCTCCTTGATGTTAAAAACATAATGCAGTAATTTTACTTTCATTGTATGATTTAAATGTGCCCAACAGTTTCAAGATTTAAGCCTCGGGAGATCTGGGGAAGTTCACTGATTTTCCTTTTCATATAAATGTGGTCTTCTAACACGTCTGAAACGTTTTTAAAAGCATTACAAAAACCGATTAATCTCTCTATATAAAAGAGTTCCGTAGCTGACTGACTCACTGACTGACATACAACACACAGACCAAACCGCTTAACCTAAAGGGCTGAAATTTTGCATAGCGATTCTTCTTATAGTGTAGGGGTGCACTAAGAAATATTTTTGAAAAATTCTTCTTTGATTTTTTAAAATTAAATTTTTAAGCTGTTTTAGTAACTTTTTTTAAGTTTGCATTTAAAATAATAATTTGATGGTTATAGAATTTATATCACGAGAAAGATCATAAAAATTCCTTTAAAATGATATCATTTTTGAATCTTTACCTCTATTTTCTGATTTTTGATGAATTTTTAAAGATTAATTTATACAATTTAATTTATTAAATGCTGATCACGTGATTTCTTTTTCTGGTACTTTAAATAAATTTATCGTCACGTGCATAACAACTAAATAGACAAAAAAAATATTTTTTTTCTTGCTAATGCGGCTGACAATTGGTCATTATAAAAAAAAAATAATAAAATACAATAAAAGATATGTTTCTCAAACTGTACTATATTAACTGTACTATATTCTTTAGTATTTCCTATTACATTTAATTTGGATATTTTCTTCATTATTTTGTCTATAAAAGTATCCCTTACAATTTTTTTATAAATATATTTTTTTAGTTTTCTTACATCAATTGTATACATTGATCATCGTATTTATTATATATATATATATATATATTTATTTATTTTTTTGGCATTAATTGCATACATTGACCGTTGGATTAAATTTAAATATACTCGTAGCGAAGTGCGGGTTTTCAGCTAGTAGACTTTATATAGCCATAAGGTATTATTCCATTTAGTTCGCAATAAACGCGTCCGATAAAGTTCGTAGACTACACAACGTAGAACATAATAATTTACAATAAATGTGAACTACCTTTATAAGGTGACTAGCTGAATACCTGTGCTTCGCTACGGAGTATATTTTAGGATAATTACAATGAAAAAATTATGAAATTGCTTTTTAGAGAATTAAAATCTTAATTAATTTGACTTAAATTCTTAAAAAACTTCCATCTCAATCAGTCTAGTGGTTAAATTTATCTTTTACTGTATTCTAATATTTTTTGTCAATTTATTTCGTTGTTATGCACGTGATGAAAAATTAATTTGAAGTATCACGAAAAGAAGAGAAATCTCGTGATCAGCATTTAAAAAATTAAATTCTAAAAATTAATCTTTAAAAATTCATCAAAAATCAGAAAATGGAGGTAAAGATTCGAAAAAGATTTCATTTTAAAGCAATTTTTATGACATTTCTCGTGATATAAATTTTTTAACCCTCAAATTATTATTTTAAATGAAAACTTAAAAAATGGCACAAAAACAGCTTAAAAATTTAATTTGAAAATATCTAAGAGGAATTTTTCAAAAATATTTCTTAGTGCACCCCTATAAGAAGAATCGCCATGCAAAATTTCAGCCATTTAGGTCCAGCGGTTTGGTCTGTGCGTTATCTGTCAGTCAGTAAGTCACGGAACTGATTTATATAAATATTTTTTTTTTATTTTTTTATTTCCAATGGCACATTAAAAGACAATTGAACATCAAAATGACAACAATAAATCTATAAATGAAAGCGAGCAATCCAGTAGCGTTCCCAGATTGATGTCCGAGGAAGAGCAGGACATCTGGACAGGTGAGGCAAGTCCATTTCCTCTTGAAGATCACACAAGGTACAAAGAGGGTCAGGAACGACGTTCATACGACATAGATGTTTACGCAGGCAGTCATGGCCAGATATCAGACGAAACATGGCGACAGATTTCATCCTAGGCCACTGAGGGACATTAAGAATGTGATTTAGCCATGGTTTATTAAAGTTGCGATTTTTGAGTTCTTCGCGAAAAGAATCCCTGAAGATGTTCTTTATTAGACATTTGATACTATTAAAAGGAAGTCTGGGATTAGTTCTCTGAAGGACAGATGCCCCCTTCTTTGCCAAGAAGTCAGCCGCCTCATTTCCCTGGATTCCGCAGTGGGTCGGAATCCACTGGAGAACTACTGTCTTATTATTACTGGCAAGCCAGTTGAGGAGATTTAAGCAATTATCGATGGTTAAAGTTCGGGAGTGGCTGGGTGCGTCAATTGCTTGAAGTGCGGCCTTTGAATCCGATAGTAATACAACTTTCGAAAAGGAGTCCAGACGAGGCCGTAGTTGTGACAGGGCCTGGCAGATGGCCGCGATCTCACCATCGAAAGCTGAGCTATGGATACCGACGGGAGTATAAAGGCAAAAAAGTTCACAGTAAACACCAGCACCGGCGTTAACACAACCGCTCACTCTGGAACCGTCAGTATATATTCTTAACCATTCCTCCTCAGGGTAAAATGATTCCATTGTCTCGAGAGCGAGAGTTCTTAGCACTATGTCACTAGTCTCCGCTTTAGAAACATCCTTGATCAGTTCTAGGTGGATAGAAAATTTCTTATCAACAATAGGGCTGATGGGGGGAGAGAAATGTTCAACCTCGAAATTCAAATCTAGCTTAGATCTAATATCAGCAACTCCCTGGCAAAAACCACTCTGTGTTTTCAAGTTTCTCCCACAGTTTAGAGAGTCCTGGTTCCACAGGGACAAACACCCAGGGATTCTAAGTATTCTCTCCCAGAGGAGAAGGGCTCTTTCTTGAATAATTATCTTGAAAGGCCTGTTATCAGTGCTGAGCAGCATACAGTCAATGGGTGTTGTCTTCACTGCCCCCGTAATCAATCGCAGAGCCTGATTTTGAAAAATCTCACAAAGGTGAAAAACTTGCTCTGATCCTGTAATCAGCGGCTCGCTGATTACAGGTTTATATAAATATTTACATAAATATACCGGTTTATACAGGTTTATATAAATATTTACATATTTATATATATATATATATATATATATATATATATATATATATATATATATATATATATATATATATATATATATATATATATATAGTTGGTTCTCTGTTTAACGACGCTCTACTTACCGACGATCTCTATTTAAAGACGATATTTCCCTGTCCCGGCCCCTCCGACGTTATGGGAAATGTCATATTTTCACAAATTCTGTTTAAGGGCGATCTCTATTTAAGGACGATTTTTCACGGTCCCTTGGAAGTCGTTAAATAGAGAGCCAACTGTATATATATATATATACCTAGATTAGCGTCGTTATATATATATATATATATATATATATATATATATATATATATATATATATATATATGTGTGTGTGTGTGTGTGTGTGTGTGTGTGTGTGTATTCATTAATGGGCCCATATTCTTGGGATACATGCTATCCCACCCCGTAAGGGAGAGGATAATAAACGGTTTTGGGTTCGGACACCCACTCCATACCTACGCTGCGTTGTATTTATAACATGGACATTTTTATCTATCTCTGTTGGATTATTTATTTAACATGGAGAAATTAACATATTTAAAAACTGGGATTCTTCGGGATCTCAGAAGGAAGCCGATTTTCTACCGGAATGTTTGGATACAAAATTGTTTAGAAGAAACCCTAGGCTCCAGATTGCCAGGGACGGAAGTGTTTCAAGAATGAGCCCCTACCAATCCCCCCCCCCCCAAAAAAAAAAAAATGGAGGCAATGTGGCAAAAACAGTTGAATACAGATTTAGGCATATACCTCTAGATGCCTAAATCTGGCATATACCTCTAGATATCACAATCATTGGGCCATCGTGTGGAATGGGTAAATCACCTGCAAACATCATGAACGAAATTCTTATTTTAAAATAATAATAATAATGTCTTGTCCAGCCACTTGCATCGTAAAATGGTCATGTCACGATTTTCCAAAGAGTGGGCTTGGGTTCGAATCCTGGCTAAGGTATGGACGTTCCTAATGCAACTGTATAGGGAGCAGTGTTGGTTCACTTGTATGGTACCCCCATAATAAAGTGCCGAAGAACGGCATGGTGTGAATGGACGAAAGTCCTTCCACACCATGACAAGTAGCTAAGTAAAAACATATCTGGACATAAAACGTATTGTACACATTTTAGAATCAAATTATACACACTCATTTTTATCAAATGATTATATTGCCAGATATAATATTTTTAATGCTCTGCTATCCACGTACCCTAATGTAAATGCGTAATTTTAGTCTAATTATCTCGGATTCAAATATTTCCTGATTTACCCTCAAAAGTTGTCAGTGGCATTTTTGAGAACATTTCTTTCTTCTATTTTCAATGAACTGCTTTCATTAAAGTTGTCTGAGAATTAAAATTTTTAAAGCCTTTTCTAAAAAGAAATAACTACTCTATAAAAAAGAGAGTTTTTTCCCCTTAAAATGTTCAAAGTTTTGCAATAAAATTTTATAAATCCCGAAAAAAAATTATTTTGAATTCTTTCCTGCAACAAAAAATTTAAAAATCACACATACAGATCAATTGATACAGCATATCTCACACAAACTACGCTTGCTTCAAGTTTTCTAAAAACAAATTTCAAATTATTCAAGTATTTTTTATATTTAACGGCGCAAACAATAAAGGAACTTAAAGATATATGAATTTATTTTCAATGGTGTAGGTAATGAAACAATTTATTACGCTGTAAATTTTAAACAAGTATAAATTGAAAAATGCGATACGAAAAACCCATTTAACATACAGTAATCATGATATATTTTTGTAAGTAGTATGTATATGAACTGGCAAGAACTAAGTCTATCTCTACACAGTACATGACGTTATGTTTAGTTGCAGAGTAAAATTACTTCCTGATGATTATTAATATAGCAAAGTGTGCATGCATAAAACTGTTGATTATATGTTTTTGAAAGATATTGCAATTAATTTTCGCTTTTATTCAGTATGTTTCATGCGTTTGTGTTATTGAGAAACACAAGAGAAACTCATAAAACAGAAAGAAGAAAACTCATCATTTTAAGGCTAAACACAATTTCCATAATTCCACAAAATGTTTTAACTCTATATTATAAATTAAAAAAATGAATTGTTTAAATTTTCCTGAAAATGTTCATTTTCTTTCTTTACATGTTTGAAGAAACGTCCGATAATTCCTCGATATATTTCAATGAATAACATACATTAATTGAATTATACTATATTTTGATCATGAAATGAATAGATTAGGCAAATAATTACCGAAAATTTCACCATTTCTCTCCAAGATTAAATGTTTGCTTTGCCAACAGGTAGCCCTAATTCCCTCGTTAAAATCCCCAAAGTTTATACATTTAATCCAGAACGTAATTTGCATCATTTAATTGAAAACGGTATTAATTTTAGTTTACCCGCCTCTTTCCTCTTTAATCGCCGGAACAACTCGAATAATTCTCGAATATTCAAGGAGCCCATTAAGTTACGAGCAATCATGGGTAACAGATCGATTTCCAATAACAAAAACACTCGAACGAACAAAAAACAGAAAGACATAATAACTCACGTTTTTTATTCCTCTCACTGTTTTATAAAGAAAAGATTTATATTCCATCTCTCATCATGCTAATTTATATCCGTTCGCCCATTAAAAACTAATCAGAGCTGCACATCTGCTTGCAAAAACGAGAGAAAAATAAGCGAAGAAGAATTGGAGAGGAGAAAAATAAATAACAAAAAAACCCCTCAGCTAATCTTTTGATTCTGAAGAAAACTTAGTTGTTTGGGGAGCCCCTATTCAAAAGAGTTCACAGCGTGTTTCCCCTTTTATTTCAATCAAAAAGAAAAGGTGCATAACGATTACGATTATGATGAAGCCCTGAGAATGATGAGGAAAGAAAAGAATACGCCTTTCTTCGCTTCTAATGACGAATTCTTTTGCGGCATTTCGAAACTGGGAAAATTATTTTACCAATAATTACATTTTCTTGTGTACTTTCATTCTCTTTTTGTCGAAGGAATCTTTCAGCGATCTCCTCCCCCGCATCCCCTCCTCCCTCCACCCACATCTGCACCTACTACAAAATTTCTCCGAAGTATTTTTCCCTACCACAATTAAGATGTGGAGCATTTCAAACTTACATTTAATTTCTTTTTTATGCGCATTTGCGAGTTATTAAGATAGATAATTTTTTCGGGAAGAAAAAATACGCGAAATATTCAAACTTTAATTCCTCCAGTGATAAAGCAACTAAAAAGTATTGACAAAAAATTCTAATGTTTTTCTGATACTTTTTTTCCTCCTTTTTTTAATGGTACTTACTTAATAGGTGTCAGTTAAGAGCGCTTAATTGTCATTTTGATTCTCATGTAATACGGAACTCTGAATAAATGTATCTAGATTATTTTAGCATATCTACCAAATGTCGAGGTTTGATAATCACTAAATATCTAATGTGATTAAAAACAGTAATTAAAAGCACGGGGAATCATTATGATTTCAAATTATCTAAATTATGTAAAACAATAAACATGAAAACTTTTAAAAATAATTATGCAGCGTTTGCTGCGAAGGTCTTTTTATTTTTAATTGTTTTATTTAGGGTTTATATTAAGCGCAGAGACACCATTAATTATTTTAATTATATATTTACGAAAAAATTCTCATTTTCAAAAAAGCCAAATAGAATCATTTTGTGTTTTTTTTATATTAATGGAAATTAAAGTAATTGTTTTAGAAATGGTGTTTTCAAGTACTGATGTGTTTTGTAAAAGCTTTTTAATTATTAAAAAATAATTAATAATGAACTTCGTGAAAATCAGAGTGAAAGAGTAAAGAGGCTTCAGAAAAGACATTACAGAAACAAAAGGCTGAATTCCCTAAATTTATGTAATGACATAAATAATTGCACCATTTAATGGTGAAAGAGTAAAAATTTTGACGTTCATTTACCGATTAAAAGGCAAAAGTTACTTATTATTCCTTTTTCGGCTCATTTCTTGTCCCCACAACAATAAATTATCGTTAAGCGTAGTTAAATCGCTTTCAACTAAAACTGAACAAGCATGTGGAAAAATCTAGAGTTGATTTTATTGATGCATGCAAAACACATAAAATTTTTGCTTCACAAGAAATATTACAATTTAGTAGTAAAACTACTTTAAAAACCTTAAATAAAGTTTTATTTATTTTTTAATGCATGTTAAATACTTTCCAATAGCTTACATGATTAAATGTTTTTAGTTTTTTAAGGAATATAAATTAAAAAGCTTCACTCTTAATAGTGACAAAATTTACGTAACCGTTGAAAAACGAGCATGTATAAATTTGAGTTTCCAAACCATCTTGCATTGAGAACACAATTGCTTTCTTTTCAAAAATGTTTCTTTTAAGTTTATAACTAGCTTGAGTCAAAGTATTTTAAATCAAAATACTTTGTAAATACTTTTTAAAATAAAGGTGTTACACCTTTTGTAATCTCATGAATGCAAATTAACGTTATGTTAGCTGAAAGTTTTGCTGTAGCGTGTTGTACCAAACAACACGCTGCAACTGTGCTGGCTCGAAGTAATTCATCAAACACAATTTAGCTTTATTTTATACTGATTTCTTCGAAGGATTTTCAACCAAATATAATGACTACCGGACAAAAAAGACGTAGGCTGGTGCTGAAGTTTTAGCGAAGTTTGTTCTACTAGCTGCTGATTAACACACACATACACACACCATAATAAAATAGACATCAATCAAATTAATAAGAAGTAGTTAGGCCCAAGGTAGGCTAGTGGGTTTCGGACTGGGGGTTGCTCGGTTCGAATCCTGATGACGTCATTAAATACCTTCGTGTCTAGGCCGGATGTGTTAAATCTGTAGACCGGAAAGTTCCTCTATGAAGTCAGAGAGGGTGGAAGAAGGTATGAGCCCACCAGATGTTGAACCTGGGGATTCTCAGTCAAAATTGTGGTGGAAGCCTATTCATCGGCAGGGATTCAGTTCCGGAAGGGCCCTGTCTGGTGCAATGGAAATTGGAAATTAATAAGAAGTAGCACAAGATTCACCACTATCCAATACTAGAAATTACAACGAAAATAGCTTACTCTTTAAAAACTAAGATATCTATATGAACAGAAACTAATTAGAAGCATTATAATTACAACAAAATTGCTAATTATAGATTAATTAGATATTATATTAAAGAGTTCCGTATTATTTACTTAAATACTGCATATTACTTATTTAACTACTGTTATCTAGTTATTAATTTTATTGTTAATAATTTATCCTTCCAAAATATGTGGGGCGTCAACTAAAATCTTAATTAACGTAAAAAATAAACACAATAAAAATCCACAAAGGCTGGTGCAAATTGGGACCGTACTCTGTTCAGTAGTCGAATATGTAATAGAAATGACGCACAAACAGTATGAGTTACTTTTTTAACAAAAGGTAACATAATGTTTTGCATTATGACCCAAATGTTCTAAGGTATCTTATCAAAGGACTGTGCTTCATGGACTGTAACATTCTTCAAATTATATTTTGCGAAGTATTTAGTTGCACTAGGCGTTAAGTATACAGATGTTAAAAAGTTCTCCAATGTTTTTTACATTTTTAATTAGCATAGAAAAACTAGTAAATCAGAAGACAAATAAACAGTAGTTTATTTAATGGTAGAAGAAATTCGTAGGCATAGATTATTACTACTTCGTGAATCTATATTTTCAAGGGTATTCAAAAGACGACAGAATTACACAAACATATTTTAGTGAACTATTGAGCTTCACTGTAGTATAATATCTTCAAGATATTCTTAGTAATGTATTTACTTTCCTTTAGAGCTATATTTTAATACGTTATTATGCTAGACTTATGCTACTAACTTTTCATTTAATTAAAAAAAATTCTGAAAATTAAGAAAATCACAGAGATTGGTCTAAGCTTAAAATTGAATTCATTTGACGCATGAATGAGTAGCATATATATAGCATAAAATACCAATAATTGCTACATAACTAAGTTACCAAGAAGTTTTGCATTTATGATCAAATAAATGCATTGACTCTTAAAAAATATTAAGCTTCGTTCTGAGTGCATAAAATGCCCTTTTTCGAGGAATGGAATTTAAAAAATGAGTGTTCCTTACATCGTCTGGGTTGTTCAGTTAATAAAACAGTGATTCCGAGGTTAGAAACCCCAGCAATCCCCGTCTGTCAGACTATTGATATAATGGCATCTAACGATGGGAGGGAATAATTATAGACATTAAATATAACATAATTCAAGTGGGGACAAATAAGTCTAATGTCCAAAAAATTGACACTGATAATGTTCAGTAAAAGGCACATTAAATAAATATGATAATTAAAGAGAAAAAAGTATATCACACTATCTCTCGCCTCAATCGTAGCACATAGTCATTAAAACTATTTTATTTCGTTGTACATTAGAGCAGTATGCCGCTACTTGAATAAGTACAAGTTTTATTGCATATATTTTTTAAAGTAACGCCGATAGATTTGCAAAATAGCAGACAAATTCGCATGGAAAGGGATCAAATAAGATTTTATTACGTACTGCATTAATAGGCATCAGATATAACACACAGTATAAATATTTATAGTATACTATAAGCTTCCAAGAAATGTTTAATGGTGATCAAACTGTTCCGCATTACTTCAGTAACATAATGAGCTTCACAGTTCCTCAAACAATAGTTTTTTTTTAATATATTCGCTTTCAATGAAAGTTCATTTAGGAGATAAAGGTTGAAACTTTTACCTAAGTAATTCATCACTTTTTTGATTAACGCAGAAAGATCGCTAAAACCAAAGACATTCACAAACGAGAAATATCAATTTAAATTTGTCTCCCCTTAAAGCTGGAACTTTTGTCTAAGTGATACGTATAATATATCTGAATTAAAACTTTATTATGTAATTTTTATCAAAGCTTCATTGAGCATTCATTACTGGAAAAAGTTTAAGTAAAGTATTTTCAGCGAATTTTCACTCTGCTTTTAGTGTGTTAAGAACAGAATTTTTTCCAAGTTTGTGATAAAATTTTTTATTAATAGCTACAGATTTATGATATGGATGACAAATTCACAAAAGATGGAGAATAAATTGAGATTTAGCTTCGTTCAATTCGAGAATGTGTAAAAGAAATAACACACTCTCTACGAATTTTTATGAGTTATTACTACTCAAATACAGGCTACCAAAGGGCAGAGAGCTATGATACAGAATCATCTAAACCTTTTACATGAAATATTTCAAGTGCTATCCGCACAAAAGCTAAACCATCTATGCTCCCTCTACTATATCAATCCAGCCAAATTGATAGCGGAAAAGAAAATGTGACATACCTACATGAATCAAAGCTTCTGCTTGATATATGTTGGACCACTAATAACACCGGCCGAGTCGAGAATGAAAAAAACTGCGGTGTAATCTGTATCCGTAGAATTCAGAAAGAGTCAATACGCTAAATCAAAAATCTGGGTACCTCCCAACGGATTTCAGAAGTGTGAAAGAGCGGCCTGAGTATTTGATTTATCGAGAGCCGACGGGCATGAAAATGATTTTGTGGTATTGATGTTTTTTTTTTATTAGATCCATATCTCGCTTCAGTCTCTTAACTTATAAACTAATGGACTTACCAAACCAAATAGTTGAAGACTGAAGCCAAGCAAGGGAAATAAGATGCACCCGACAGTTGTATTCTTCTGCATCTGCACAGAGTTTGTTTGATAGCATCATTTGTTTTCATATATTCCTCTTAATTTTTGTTTATATATATATATATATATATATATATATATATATATATATATGTGTGTGTGTGTGTGTGTGTGTGTGTGTGTGTTAGTTAGTTAATTTTGCAAATTACTTGCAAAGTATACGTGCATATTGCACAGGTCTTACTTATGAAAGTAGAAAAGTATAAAAACTGAGAATAAGACATGATAGAAGATAAAAAAAAAGAATGCCAGAAATAAACAGCTTAATGATAATATCTCTTTATCTATAGTTCTGACATCATCTTTAAACAAATCTTCGTTTAAATTTGTAGCATTCAGTTGTAGGTTTTGAGAAAAATATGTTTTCCATACAATAATATTGATACGAAGGCTTTTTTTTTATATTTTAAGTGCCATAAATAGAGAAGTGTATCCATTACATTGTCGTTTTTTTTTACTTCGCTTTAAATCATTTTACTACAAATATTTAACATACAATTTGAATCGAAGATTTCATACAAAATCATCCATTCTGATATGTATGTTATATCGCTACTTTGATGTCAGAGCATATAGAGCTCTTTAAGGGGATGGCGGACTTTTAAATTACCAAATATCGAACAAAAATTGAAATTTTTTTGGTGTATTAATTTTTAAAAATATGTAAATAGTGGAATGAAATGCATTTAAACTATGTAGTGAAAAGTAAAATAAAAACTTGGTGACTTTAGAAAAGAAAGTATTAAAGGTAAGTATAAAAACATCTTTTAAACGACTTTTTCTCAAAGTGATTTCCACATTTGCAAGCCTTTAAAATGCTCCTTGCGCCATAATTTTTTACGAAATTTTATTAAATTTATAATATAAACTTGTATAATGCATCAAAATAAAGTTATGTATCTATTTTAGGTTTCGGTATCATTCAGAATATCAAAGTTTAACTTAAGTGTAGAAAAGTACAAAAATTTCACGAAAATTCAGAGTACAGGCATAAAAATATTTCCTAAAAATTAACTATTCAACGAAAGCACAAAGCAATACATAATTCTGTTAAAAATTTATTTATAAGCAATATAAATGCAAAATTAAGGGGGGAAGACAAAAACTGAATAGCAAGGAGCATTTAAAAAATATTTTAATTTAAATTTTTTAAATTAACAAATTAAATATTTATAAAATTTTATAAAGTGTTTAACATACCTATACTTTAATAAATATATATGCAAAATTTCATATCTCGGAGGCACAAATTTAAAAAATCGCTTTGTAATGTCCACATCCCTTTACTGGATTTTACATCAAATCAAAGCAATTTTGTGTTCATACATAAATTTTATTCATATAGTAATTTTGTGTTCATAAATTATTCTAGATCCATGAATTCCCTGGGAATTCATGGATCTGGAATAAATGATACTTCCTTTTGTAAGTGTGTTTTGATTCGATTAACAAGTTTTACTAACAAATGTTATTTTGCTTCCATATTGTTATCCTTAAATAACCTCCTCTCAAATTTAATGACAGTAAGCTTTCTTTATATACATGTAGTAGTTCTTGTGTCTAAAAATATGCCTAAAATGTTTTTTTTTCAAACCATTTCCCCCCCTGAATTTGCCTTAACATATTTCCTTCACTGTGACCGTTTGCATTCACTGTAAATCAAAATAGGGTAAAAGGAGACGCCATGAGGAGAGATGCCTTACTTACAATATCTCACGACGTGGAAAATAGATGCCTATTCTTTAGACGGGTTTCGATAAAGACGCAAGCAATCAGAGAAACAAGTGAATGCCGGCTCAGCTGCGCATCTGCTTGTTGGGTTGATTGAGTAATAAAAATTATTTCGCACAAAATTTCTGGTTAAACTCTTCCGCAAGTGAGTTGCAGTTGTTGATTACCAGTTCTACGAAGTAGCGGCGAATTAAGTATCTATTTTAACTTCTTATTCTGTTTCTTTGCAACATATTTACACAATAGATTGTTCTT
>OU015500.1:45141472-45433972 GCA_907164885.2 Dolomedes plantarius
GGCCTTGAAAGGTTCCACTACATGGATCCAGGTTCTAATCCTGGCTGAAGCATGGGTGGTCCCGTGCTTCCCAGATAGGAAGCAATTTTGATTCACCCATAGGAGTTCCCAAGACGGAATTACCAACTGAAATCGTGGTTTATATGGATGATTATTTTCAGGTTGATTTCCTTTCTTTCACATTGAAAAGAAAAGAAAAAAAATTCAGGTAGTCTCTTCTAGCGAAACTACCACGGGTTATTAACGTAGAATTACTTATCGTTGCTTACCTCTTTTGTATGTATACATGTATGTATGTGTTATGTATATATGTATCTATATATATGTACATATGTATATATATACATATACGTATGTCAAAATTTTTAACGCATTTTGGTACTTTTTTGTTTAACTGTTTACTGCTTGTCAAAGTGATACAGACTGAGTTTGGTCCGCTGCCAAAATTATAACTCTCGAGGACGGATGAACGGACGGTTTTAGCGTCTGAAAATTTGCTTTCCGGAGGACCGTTATGGAGGAATGTAATCCTACGTTAAAAAAAAAAAAAAACCCTTTTGAATTCGGATAAGCCTTAAATGCTTTAAAATTTAAGAAAGCAAATAATAAACTGAACAAATGAACATCTAAACTTAAAACCAGTTAACTTTCAAAAATTATGATAGTAAATTTATATCAGATGGTTTAAGAAATTAGTGAATGTACGAAATAATTTCAGGATTCATTGGAGTGTAGAAATAATGAATTTCAATTAATATCTTCGAATGTAAAATAACTTGGTTTTTACTATACTAATAATTTATCCTATTAAATGCGATAAATATTCCAGCTACATTAGCTCGCCAACGCCGGGCTTTATTGAAAAATCGATGTTTCGTGGAAAAGAAGAGTTCTTGGAAGTTGTTCGCCTTTCAAAAAACCACTCTTGCTGTCGCCGGAACGAATTTGATAGATTAAAGAGTGGCACAAGTAAAAAAATAGCTGCTACTTTTCTTAATGATAATTAGATTATTCCTATCCCAAAGTAATTAACTTTCCAGACATCTCGAACATAAGACAAACACACAGAAAAGTATTTCTTTATTCAGTCCTACTTTCCTCTGCACACAAGCTGTTCAGATCAAACTTGAGATCGAAAAAATACGCCACGGTTTCAATTTGATCATGACAAATCGTACGGAATATTTGAAGGCAAAAAAATGTACACCTTAGAGGGGGGGAAATGGAGATTGTTATTCCTTTCCCCCCGCCAGCGTGAATGCATTGCGTACGATTCCAAAGAGGTGGGATCCGTCCGGCCGAGTCCATTTCCAATCAGAGATCTCTGGGTGTTGCAGAGTAGGAAATGAGATGTCAGTAGAACGCATTAATCAAAAATATACCCAGACTCTGATTAATGAAAGAACGAATGCGGAGGGTTGAGATTACTTTTAGTCCCTTATCAAAAGATCTCGCTGGTTTTGTTTTATTCGTTTTGCCATCTCTTTTTGTGGTTTGGGTTATTTTGCCCGCCCTCCCCGATTTAGTTAGAGCTAATTCGCACTGTTTATACGCACAAAATGGTTCATTTTCCAAGTCATAACCCCAAGTCTTTTCGCCTCTCGTATGTTACTATTTTTATTTAATAACACTGTGTTCCAAGTTTTAGTGCTTAGGGCGAAAGCTCTGTATGTTGACGCAAATTACAAGAATGTTGAAACAGACTTAAAGAAAGTTTATATGAAACATAAGTTATCTCTTGGAAATTTGTGTACAACCACAGCTTTCTTTGAAGGCTTTTTCGTAGGGTTTGGTATATAGGTAGTGGCTCGTTGAAAATAATGACAATAATAATAATAATAATAATAATAATAATAATAATAATAATAATAATAATAATAATAATAATAATTATTATTATTATTATTATTATTATTATTATTATTATTATTATTATTATTATTACCATCATCGAAGAGCAAAGAATTGATTTCAGAGCCCCCCCCCCCAAAAAAAAAAAAAAATAAAAATCAGGTAGTCTCTTCTAACGAAACTACCGCGGGTTATTAACGAAGGATTACTTATCGTTGCTTACCGCTTTTGTTGCTTGCCCTCCCCGTTTTAGTTAGAGCTAATTCGCACTGTTTATACGCACAAAATGGTTCATTTTCCAAGTCATAACCCCAAGTCATTTCGCCTCTCGTATTTTGCTATTTTTATCTAATAATGCTGTGTTCCAAGTTTTAGTGCTTAGGGCGAAAGCTCTGTATGTTGACGCAAATTACAAGAATGTTGAAACAGAGTTAAAGAAAGTTTATATGAAACATAAGTTATCTCTTGGAAATTTGTGTACAACCACAGCTTTCTTTAAAGGCTTTTTCGTAGATTTTGGTATATAGGTAGTGGCTCGTTGAAAATAACGACAGTAATAATAATAATAATAATAATAATAATAATAATAATTATTATTATTATTATTATTATTGGTATTATTATTATTATTATCATTATCATCAAAGAGCGAAGAATTGATCTCAGAGCAAAAAAAAATCAAAAAAAAAAAAAAATCAGGTAGTCTCTTCTAACGAAACTACCGTGGGTTATTAACGAAGGATTACTTATCGTTGCTTACCTCTTTTGTACGTATGTATGTATGTATGTATGTGTTCTGTTTATATGTATATATATATATGCATATATTATACATACATGCATACATATATATATATATATATATATATATATATATATATATATATATATATATATATATATATATATATACGTGTGTGTGTGTCAAAATTTTGACTCATTTTGGTACTTTTCTGTTTAGCTGTTTACTGCTTGCCCAAGCGATACAGACTGGGTTTGGTGCGCTGCCAAAATTATAACTCGCGAAGCAAGACATCTGAAATTTTGCTTTCCGGAGGACCATTAGGGAGGAACGTAATTCTACGTTAAAATATGATGCTAGGACTTTGGGTTCCTTTGAACCTATATTGAGCTAAGGAAACTTTTTCAGAGAGGTGAAAAGAAATTATTTGTAGCGAAGAAAGTATAACTCTGACCATCATTAGATAAGCAAGGAAAAATTTGCTATGCATATGTACACTTTAAAAAAATGGCAGGCAGATATGTTCCTTCCTTCAATCACTTGTTAGCAGTTCAATTTTAAAATTAAGCTACGCTATGAAGCTGTAGCGACTTAATATTTGCTAAGTGTGGGGATAAGAAATTAATGACAATTCAGATAAAAATGAGATAACTAAAATTAGGATTAATTATTTTCCTTTGTAGTTCTATCAAATCGAATTTCCGGCTTTCTTTAAAACTACAAAAACCCACTTTGGAACTTTATCAGTTATATTTTAATATTTTTGCTGAGATTTTGCCATCATTTTTCATTTAACAAGAAAATGTGGCTACAAGGAAATATAAGCAGCTACTCAATTACATATATATGAAAGCAATTACTTTTCAAACAGAGAATGAGAGAAGAAAACAAACAAACTAGAATTGTGATTCTGCGAACTGATATACAGATCTTAATGTTTCTAAGAAAAGGTAATTTTATTTTCAATCTTAATTTGAGAGAATATTTCCATTGATTATAATTACTGATAATAGGGAAAAGTAAGAGACTTTTAGTTATTTAATGTGTATTGAATTCCTAGACAACGGAGGGAAAAACTCTAATTAACTCTTCCAGCTGTAAAATTTTCAAAATTCTGATGACGACATTTTCTGTCCTCAATTGGTAGAAAGGTCTATAAATTGTTTTCATCATAGAATTAGAAAATGGAGTATATTTTGAAACCAAGAATAATTTTTTTTCTTTTCTTTAACAGGCTAAATTTTATAATGATTTGATTACATTGAATTATTTCAAAATCCTCATCCATCTTCAGTCATTATTTTGCTAATTATAGTACAAAATCTTTCGTTAAAAATTTCTTTACCTTATGTATGGTTTTAGAAATTATTACCAACATCCTCCATTCACAGTATCTTATATGATAAACAAAAACTTAACAATGAATGTTCATTTTTAATCTTATACCGTCAATATAGGATGGAAAATCCCACCTTGCATTCTCCAAATATTTTAATTGCTCAAATATTTACCTAACTTTATGTGTTACAAAAATACCTTTTCCAATTTATTTTTAACTTAGAGAGGTTAGTGTTTTCCTATAATTTATTAATTATATTCAATTTTACGTATCTTGTAAAATTGACCATCAAGTGAACCTTAATATATTCTAATGAGAAATAGTTTAGCGAAATCTTAAAATTCTAGGGTTTAGAAATAAAGGGAGGGCAGCATCAGAGTCATTTAATTTTTGGGATTAAAATACTTATTTTCAGTATTTGCGGTTCCGACCACCAGCCTTAAGGTCCACTGATGAGGACATTTTTCTCCACCAGAATCTCTTAAAAGCTGATTGATGGGACAATTTAGTTTTTTCTTTCTATGGTAAAATTCTATGGCGAAATCTTAAAATTCCATGGTTTAGAAATAAAGGGAAGACAGCATCAGGGCTATTTAATTTTTGGGATTAAAATATTTAAATTTTCAGTATTTGCGGTTCCGAACAGTGAATCACCGGCTTTCAGGTCCGCTGATGAGGACTTTTTTCTCCACGAGAATTTCTTAAAAGCTGATTGATGGGGCAATTTAGTTTTTTCTTTCTATGGTAAAATTCTATGGCGAAATCTTAAAATTCCATGGTTTAGAAATAAAGGGAAGACAGCATCAGGGCTATTTAATTTTTGGGATTAAAATATTTAGATTTTCAGTATTTGCGGTTCCGAACAGTGAATCACCGGCTTTAAGGTCCGCTGATGAGGATTTTTTTCTCCACCAGAATTTCTTAAAAGCTGATTGATGGGACAATTTAGTTTTTTATTTCTATGGTAAAATTCTGTGGCGAAATCTTAAAATTCCATGGTTTAGAAATAAAGGGAAGACAGCATCAGGGCTATTTAATTTTTGGGATTAAAATATTTAGATTTTCAGTATTTGCGAATCCGAACAGTGAATCACCGGCTTTAAGGTCCGCTGATGAGGACTTTTTTCTCCACGAGAATTTCTTAAAAGCTGATTGATGGGGCAATTTAGTTTTTTCTTTCTATGGTAAAATTCTATGGCGAAATCTTAAAATTTCATGGTTTAGAAATAAAGGGAAGACAGCATCAGGGCTATTTAGTTTTTGGGATTAAAATATTTAGATTTTCAGTATTTGCGAATCCGAACAGTGAATCACCAGCCTTAAGGTCCACTGATGAGGACATTTTTCTCCACCAGAATCTCTTAAAAGCTGATTGATGGGACAATTTAGTTTTTTCTTTCTATGGTAAAATTCTATGGCGAAATCTTAAAATTCCATGGTTTAGAAATAAAGGGAAGACAGCATCAGGGCTATTTAATTTTTGGGATTAAAATATTTAGATTTTCAGTATTTGCGGTTCCGAACAGTGAACCACTGGCCTTAAGGTCCGCTGATGGGGACAATTTAGTTCCCTCAACATAATTATAATAAATCTTAAAATTTTAAAATTCTATGGTAAAATTCTATGGTGAAATCTTAAAATTCTATGGTTTAGAAATATAGGGAAGACAGCATCAGGGCCATTTAATTTTTGGGATTAAAATATTTAGATTTTCAGTATTTGCGGTTCCGAACAGTGAACCACTGGCCTTAAGGTCCGCTGATGGGGACCTTTTTCTCAACCACAATCTCTTAAAAGCTGATTGATGGGACAATTTAGTTCCCTGAACATATTCAAGCTATAAAAATTTACGCCAATCATAGTAGATAAATTTATCCCGTTACTAGGAGAAGGATGTTTGAGAAATAATTTCACAGAAAACTTTGTCAATCTAACCGACATGACAAAGAGCAGAAACAGGGGATAAAAATCCTGTTGGGAGTTTGATCAAATTGTCAACATGTTAGCTGCTCCAGATATCAGTTAATACAAATTTTTGGGGAGCTCAGAGAGGTTTTAGTGAGCTTTAGGGGCAGTAATGAAGAACGGAAAAAGAATAAGAAACGTGTTGCAAATTAGCGTATTTTTTGGACCATAAGACGCACCTTTTTACATAAAAAAATCGACTTAAAATTGGGGTGTATCTCAGGATCTGAGGTAACATTAAAATAAAATGAAATTTTATTATATATAATACTTATTATACATATATTTTATATATATTATTTATTATAATTATTATATATATATATATATATATATATATATATATATATATATATATATATATATATATATATATATATATATATATATATATATATATATATATATATGTGTGTGTGTGTCTTTATTAAGTAAGTAATTAAAAATATCTTTATCATACCTAACAAAATACAAATTATTCTTTTCTAAAAATCCTCCCAAAAATTCGAGGTGCGTCTTATCGTCGAGTACGACTTATGGTCCGAAAAATACGGTAATTGTTTATTTCATTATATATCTATGGTACCCGGTATTAAGGGCTTAAGTCAAAAAGATATTTGTTAGTATTGATAAAAGAAACAAAAATCTTTTGACTTGTATAAAAGTTCTTAGGTCTATCAACTTTGTATACAAAAGTACCTTTCTTTGTACAAAAGACTCATGTCGGAATTATATTTCTGCGATTGGTATAAAAGCCAATAACTTGGTATATTTAAATCACTGTTTTTGACTCAAGCCCTTTATTCGGGGCACCATAGATATTATTTCTCTATTTTTTGGTCTTCCTTCACGTTGGTGAATAAGATGACATTTTATTGATTACTGCCTGAAGAAAGTCTTCTGGACAGCATCATAAGTAAAAGGAAAACGCAAACACCCTTTGTAAATAATGATAGGGAAGATAAACCTTAAAACATTCACAATCATATAGTTTTAAAATACTTCATTTGAATTTCTTTTTGATTTCTATTATTTTTAAAATGTTACCTAAATTAAGTAGACTATCTTGAAAATCATACTCCTTCACGATTAAAATGGATACTCGCATTTAATTATACAACTTTCAGACCTAATTATAACCTATTATACTTAATCTCATATTTTTTAGTTGTAAAGGGTTAGAAAACACCAAAAAAATAAAAGTCTACTTAAATGAAATATTGTTTAAAGTTCCTATGAGATAGTTATAAAACTAATGTCAATCAACATACTGTTTTTTAATAGAGATAATGCGATTTTGGTCCCATACTTTTTTAATATTATAGGTATAAAAATTTCATTCAATATGAAGTAATAAGGTATATGACATGTAGAAAAAAAGGCCGGAAATACTGTGCTATTAACTTCTTTACATATGAGTGCTTTAAAAAGCAATTTTGGGTGTCCAAAAAATGTTGCTTAAAAAGGAGGATTATGCATGATAAAAGTTTACTAGGAAAACGCACAAACAGCATTGCTTTAATTTCTTCTCTTGAAATTCTGACTCAAAAGTAGAACTCGATAATAATTCAGTTCCCGTTCTGAAAAAGAAAAATTAACTTCATTAGGGAAAGACATTCGTAGAACAAAGTTTGATATCACACTGACATTTCGAAGTTACTAGAGGTTTTCCCACTACTTCATGAACTAAGATAAAGTAATAATTGCAGCTATTTATCTTTCATGTTTCAGAGTATCTATTTATTTTGAAAAAAACGTCTCTTTTACTCGCCCTTTTGAAAGCGAATAAATGAGATGTATTTAAAAAAAAAATTCAGAATCCGTTTTATTTATAAATGAGTTTACCACTTTGGAGAAAAAGAAAAATGTTTGATATGTGGTGCAAAATGCATGGTGTCTGTTTGATTTGTTTAACTAGAACAAATAACCAACAGCATGAGAAAAAAAATTGACATACATCAGTCGCAGCTGTGAGACAGCCCTAGTCTGTCATCGGAGTATTCCTTGTACGCCACTGTGAGCTATAAAACGTCAGGCATCGGGCTCAAACTACTGCCCTCATTGAATATCACTCATTTATTTCAAAGTCCTTTATGACAAGATCTTGCGTACGCCGCAAAATTTACGCGACAAGAGAATCTCAGGTGTTCGCGTTGCATCGCTGCGGGAAGTCCCGGGCAAGGGTGTGAAACAGGTAAAACAAACTGTAGGAGTTCCGTCTTACCTCTGCGGGATTCTGCACCCCCTTTCTGTCGACCCCCGAACCCAGCGGGGGAGCAGCTTGTCTACCTAGCAAACATTTTGAGCCGTGACCCGACCCCGGAATAGCTTTTTAACATGGTGCGAGGATGCAGTTTGAGATTCCTTTGGTTTTTTCTCAAAGTACCGCTGGGTATCTCATCTTCCTTATTTGACCTCTCATTGCGGTGGATTTATTTTTGCGGTTCTTTCTTTCCGCCTAAAAAAGGGAAGCTTGTGTTGCGAATGATGAATTATTAGTTTTGTGCGCCCCGTGAAATATTAGGCATATAAGCATAAAGGCGTACTCCTCCCTATTGGCAATTCCACGATTCTCTCGTTTTGCTTCTTCCGCGAGGAAAATGGTGTTTGTGTTTAATTGAATTCGAAGACGCCACTGTGTGCGGACTGTGTGCATTTGTGTGCATATGGGTTAATGCTGAAAAGCGTGAATTTCGATTACAATAAAGGTGAAAGAACTCATTCTTTCCCGAAAAAACAACCCACTGTGTAATTCGATATGGTCAACGTATTTAGACCAGGGGTTCCCAACCTTTTTCCTTCATCGACCCCTTTTAAAAGAATTATTTTCTTCATCAACCCCCTCACATTTTTCTCTATAATATGTAGCATTCAACATAATAATAATAATAATAATAACTGCACATAAAACACTTAAAGATAACAATTTGACTAAGAATATGAACAAAAAATTAGAAAAAGGTGGTTCATTAGGTTTATGTTTTATTATTTTTGTGCTATTTTAATTTTTAATTTCACAAATATGAACAATATTTCAGAAACACAGATTGTAATAGCACAAAAGTTCGATTTCAATTAATGTGGTGGTCGTGCCTGATGCATTGATACAATTTTTTTTAAGGTTTGGCCTGAAATTGCTTATTATCGTATAGTCACAATAACATAACAAATATAAATATATATTTTACTAAACACTTTTACTGACTTATATGTAATTATAATACAATTTAATTCGACACATATGCAAAAGCTTCATGACATTTGTCTTTTGATGGGTGGATCACTCCGCCCTATGCAAATCTGTATTTATACATATTAAAACGGATGTTATTATCTAATAATTACATTCCTAAAAAATTAAATTAAATTTTAAAACAGAAAAATTTATCAACGACCCCCAATAGACCCCTGGAATACTATAGGAACTTCCATTTTTAAACTTCCATCGACCCCCAAGGGGTTTACTTGCACCCGTTGGGAATCCTTGGTTTAGACTATCAAAACGAACTGTTAAAATTTTTATAAAGTTGAAGAAATAATATTTTAATTTCCAATTTTTTCATCTCTAAAATTCTTTTTATTGCATACATATGTATCTTAGTAAACCATTCTTGATTGTTATAATTGCATTTGATTCGAATTTATTGAACATATCAACTAGATTTTCCAAGATACTGTGTGGGGTTTAATATTTTTGCCCACTATTTCTGAAATAGAAATAAACAAGCAAATATATACCATTCAATATTTTATTTATCAGCTACACATTATTTAAAAACTAGGAGAGTCAAGTTAATTAGGAATGTTTGGTATATAAAATCAATTATTTATTGCAATTCTACATTTTTTTTGCGTTTATTCCAAAAATTAATCAATTTGATTATATTAGTTAAAATTTTTAGAAACTTTTCATTCAATCAAAATTATTGAAATATTTTATAAGTATTCTTGTTTATTCAATGGGAGGGCTAAATTAATAAAAAAATTCTTTAATTTTTTCTAATTTATAAAACATACATCAAAACAAGAAAAAACTTATTCTCAGTATTAAAACTTCGAACTCAAATGTAGTATCATTAATATTTTTATTCAGGAAAATCCAGTTACATTAATTTTTCTGACCATGGATTCTGAATTCACCAACCATTTAAGAAAGTACATAGTGACTTCAATGCATTGTTTAATTAAAAAAATTGTATAAAGTTATTTAGAAAATTTGATGATAGATTAATAAATTTTATAAGAATTTGTCAGGGCTATTTCGGGGACCCCTTTGTTTCAGTAGATCGTTGAAATAAGTAGCAAGGTCATGCTTTCTGTTAATTGATATTAATTTTTTAGTTAAGGATCTTTTGTTAGTACAGAAACCCTAGGAATACTACCTAGACAGAATAAGTCCCCGAGGATTCCGCATTACAAATTTTTCTTCTTTACTTTTCTTATATTACAATTTTTTTCACTGCATACTAGATATAAAAAACTAATCTATACTTCAAATTATGTTGATAAATTACCAGGTATCGAGCATGAATTTTGTGCATTCCATCTGAGTTAAAATACCACTGACTTTTTATCGAGCATATACGCAAACAGAGTCATGGAAAAATTCATTGAATGTGAAAGAATATAATATTACCATTTATTTTGTGCATTAAAAAATGTTTTTCCGTTATGAGTCTTTCAGTTTTTACATTAATAAAAGAAAAATTGAACTGCAGGGCAAAGTTGTTTCAACAAAAGTGAATGCAAGTCCGTTATAACGAGAAAAAAGTAAATTTTTGTTTGTGTTTTTCAACCCTTTATCCACCTTTCATTCGCGGGCAAAATTTTGAACCGTCTGAAGGGCATTTCTTTTACAGAGATATAGATAAACCTGCCACATGATCTATACCCTGGTCCCTCCCACTAATTTTCCATTGCCTTGAGTTTAACAATTTCCTTTGAAACTTAAATGCCACTATGAATTTTTCATCCATGAAAAGCAAGCCGGCTTTCAAAGGGGTTTTATCTACCTGGTTTTTTAAGTTCATCTTTCTCATATCGTTTTCATAACCCAAGTCTCAACCCCATTCATCCTGGTGCATAGAGACGCTCTTTGACCACGGCCCGGGAACAAAACAAACCGAACCGCTAACAAATGGGAGAACCTCTTTAAGGTGCAGGCCCTGTAATGAGATCACAGGCTCGTAACCGATCTTAAGGGTCAGTCTAATTTTTATCTTAACGAGATCGCTTAGGGACAATACCAGTCAGTTCCTTATTCTTTACAGCCATATTAAGTTCAAGCCAAGATCCGCCCTGCGTAGTATCAGCTAACACATGCATCCTCATTTAAAACCCTGTATGAAATGGGATATTTTTCACGTCAGCTATTAAAGTGATGAAACAGACACCTGATTCCCATCATTAGTTGAGGGTAATAAAAGAATATAGGGGGTGAGGTTTAGCGATGGTAAAGGGGCTTGGTTTGTGGGTGGAGACTGGAGAAAGAGTATATTATGAGGCAAGGTGATTACCGGAAGAAGAGTTTTTAATTGAACCTTTGGGCATCCGAGACAGATTGTGGTTAAAGGGCTGCAACGAAACGAAACCAGGGCACCCGAGGGCACCAAAAATTATATGAAAATAGCATCAACAATGATGTGTTGATGAATGTCATTTAAATGGTGGATAATTATTCACCTGATGTAATGAATAATTTCCTTTTTGCGGTGCTTTCGGTGACTGACATATCATTAACTATAGGGGAATTAATTTCAAAGGATCGAGTACTGGATACCATGTTAAAATATTCAACAGTGATTAATGACTAAAAATCTGGGCCTTAAGGAGGAAGTGTTTTGTAAATGATTTTAACAGCTTTTTAATTTGGGAAATGAAAATATCCCTTAGGTACCTATGTAAGGATGGTAATATTCTATAATTAATGTTAAATGAAAAAAAATGAAAATTGAAAAAAAAGCATCATGTTATAAATGAATGCCTACAAACATAATAAAGTTTTGCTTTTATGAATTAATTGATATTAATCAGTAATTACGTTTCTCTCTTTCAAACTGGAAAACTTCATAAATTATGCAATTTTTTTCCTTTTAAAAGAACCTATAGTAGTATGAGTATCAAATTTGTTTAATTATTTAGACAAGTTGTAAAACTAATTAATTGATAGATTAGATGCAACAATACAATAATTAATAAAAAATACTTAAAATAGCAACTAAACAACAAAGTAATAACCAAAACAACACAGAAAATGCTGTCACGTGCTAACGTAGACATTATCAAACAATGCTAGCGCTACTTTAAAAATGATTGAATTGTAAAACAATATGTGTAGCACAGAATAACCGTTAGGATCCTGATACTGAACAATTAAAAGGCACAGCCGAACAAAAGCTCAAACAGAGTAAGAACCCCTAACATGAAAAAAGCAACTAAGCAAAAACCCCTGTTCTTTTTTGGCCTCGTCAGCCGTGGGCAAAGCAAAGAAGAAATAATACCAATAAACATCTGGTTTCGTCTATGGTGCCTTATTTAATACTGTAATGACTTATTTAATGACTGCCAGCCGTTTGTATTTTGATGCTTTACGCGTATATCATGAATAAATACAGGCTATATTCAAAACAAAATTAGTTTCACAGGTTCATCACGGTTATTGATGAGGGAGACAGTCTTGAGTCGTCTCCGCTTGCATCACAGGTTCCCTAGGCTCGGCCAGTAACTCGGCAGCATCTCCTTTCGCAACCGCTTCAACTCCCTCCTCTTCACCTATGTTCAGGGGCTTACAAATACCCCCGGAAATTTCGAACGTTCTCGGAGAATCCAGAAACCCATTCTTGTCCCGAGCTACGTTCCCGATCGATTGGGTGCTTCCGGCCCCGAGGCTCCACTTAGTAGACTGGCTTACCGTTCGGGCGAATTGCCATAATGCTTTTGCGGTCTTTAATGTTGCTAAGTGCGGCTGTTTAAGCAAAGGTAATTTAAATTAATTAAGTGCACAGGGCCGCGGTGCAAGATGGTCTCCTGGAATTCCACGTGCGGATGTAAAAAATTTACATTACTGTACGAGTGTCATTACAATAAGTATAAAAAAGTATTAAATGAAATAAAATAAAAGAGGCGAAGTGTAATTATAAAAAAACCCTCCCTTCGAAAAAAAAAGAAAAAACTCTCTGAAGTCTGAGTAATTTTTATGACTATTTTAATTAAAGCCTATTTAAATCCCTAAACATTATTATTCGCTCAAAAAACTCTAAATATTTCCTTTTTCACCATATTCTGGGTTATTTCTTTATTATCCGTATGTTTCTAATTTCAACGGACACCCGTGCATTGATTGTACACTGATTGATAAATAAGAGGTTTTTTTTTTTTTTTTTTTTTTTTTTTTTTTGTCTAATGCGGAGGCACTTGTCGTTAGACATTCACCATTTGTTATCCCCCGCTATTTTACTGGCTATTTTATTATGGAAGCACCATATAGTGGATCCAACATTGCTCCCTATGAGGGGGACGACACGGAAACCACTGCCTGGCAGCTCAAAATGCTAACCACTACACCATGTGGGCGGCAAATAGGAGTTCATTGGCTCTGTAAATTTTTGATTGTTACATCCCGGCTGATGTCGAACTTCACTAAGAGTGCTGGAATGATTTCATAATTATAAATAAATGGTCTTGGTGTAATCATGACTTACATAGCTTTATATTTTTGGTTGCAGTTGACGCAGTCTAGATTTATTCTATCCTAGTAGAATATAGCTCAGCAAGAATCCTAATAGGCGCGAAGAATTTACCTACATAAAAACAGTCGCTTCAAAACAGTTTCCCATGGCTCATGAAATAGTAAATTCACAAGTACACTGAAGTGCCACTGAATTAGGGATAGCAAAGCCTATGCAAACTGTGTAGCGCTGCGCATCATGTATGCGCAAGTGAGGGCGCTGTGGTAACTGCATATATAGCGCGTACTGTGGTTGTTCTGAATTAGTTGTTGGAATTGCCAGTATGGGTAAACTGCCTGATTTAGATGCCTTCGATCACGGACAAATCGTAGGTGCGCGACGCATGGGCCATTCAATTTCCGAAATCGTCAGACAGCTAGGATTTTCAAGGTCGACAGTGTCAAGAGTATACCAAGAATACATGGATGGTGGAAAAAAAACTAGCGATCGGGCAAACTGCAAAGGACAATTAGCCTTGACAGTGCGTGGTGAGAGACGGCTCAGGCGTATTTTACGTAGCCAGCGAAGCCAAACATTAGCTCAAATTACCACCCAGTTTAATGACGGTGCCAGTCGTACAGTCAGTAAACGGACTGTGCAACGCTCGCTTCACCGTATGGGTTGCGGGAGCCGTCGACCTACGAGAGTACCATTGCTCTATACTCGCCATCGGGCTGCACTTCTTGCATGGGCAAGAGAGCACAGAGACTGGAGTGTAGAGGACTGGAAACGAGAAGCATGGAGTGATGAGTCTCGATTCCGACTACTTAACGCCGACGGGAGGCTGAGAATATGGCGTCAGTCTCATGAAGCCATGGATCCTGCATGCCTGGCTGGAACTGTACAAGAGCATGGTGGCTCAATCATGGTATGGGGTGTTTTTTCGTGGCACAGTTTGGGATCTTTGGTGCGTGTACCAACCTCCCTCAATGCAATTCGGTACGTAGAGTTGCTGGGTGATCACCTCCATCCGTTTATGCTGTTCTGTTATCCGCACGGTAATGGAGTTTTCTAGCAAGACAACTGTACCTCTCACAAGTCCCGGTTGGCTACTGTCTGGTTGGATGAGCATTCCTCTGACTTCTCTGTCATGAATTGGCCACCTAGAAGCCCAGACTTAAATCCTATTGAGCATCTTTGGGATGTTTTGGAACAAGGCGTGAAAGGCCATCACACAGCACCAAAGAACCTTACTGAATTATGGACAGCTTTAGCCAATATTTGGCAAGCCATTCCCGTGGAACGTTTCCATAAACTTGTTGAATCTATGCCTCGTCGTGTGGCAGCCGTTATCAAGGCCAGAGGAGCCCCAACTCGTTACTAGGTAGGTATCCCTAATTCAGTGGCACTTCAGTGTATTATGTTCTCCCGTTTCTTTATATCATCAATCTTTGATTATACAAATCTTCCGCGATAACATTTTCAGAAAAGGAAAAGTGGCCTTATTGCCCTGTGCATAATTTTGTACGGATGTTGAGGATTTCGGCGTAACTGGAACACGGGCGGTTAAAGAATCCAAGTTTAAGTATTGCTGGTGTTGCAAAAAAGAATTGCGAATATCTTGGATAAACACAAAATTAAGTTTTGAGTTCAATGTAGCTTAGTTCAAGCCATACCATTTGCTCCAACCAAAATCTGACAGGTAACGAAAGCTATTTGTGCACAAGAACTCGTGAATTTGAAAATTTCTTTTGTATATAACATCACCTTCTGCATTTCTCGATGACTGGATCCCGGGTCGTAAAAGAATACTATAAAATACTGAACTGCAAATGTCTTGGAACAATGACCAATCATTTTTAGCATACACCTATACCTCGTTATACGGCCACTTTTTATACGGCATTTCGCTATAACGGCATTTTATAATTATGGCACTTTTTCGATTTACGGCCCAAAATGTTTCGTTATAAGGCCACAACATCGGAAAGTGATGATGGCAGCTTATTATAGCTTATTGATTCTTCATGTTAATGTTCGTAATCACATTAAAACAGTTTTTAAACATTTTACTTATGTTTTGTATTATATGTATAGTTATGTGCTTATGAAGTCTTTTGTTTTTCGTTTATATGTTTATTTTTTGAACTTCTGTTTATTATTACATTGTTTTGCACTTTTATTTTTATGTAAGCATTTTTATAGGGAATAAAAAGAATAAAATGCTTTATGAGCTAAAACTATATTATTTATAAAAAATTGGAACAGATCCAGTTAAATTTGTATGGGTTTGTATCAAAATAATTGATTCGTTATACGGCTTTTCGCTTTACGGCCATCTTTTCTGGAACATATCTAGGCCGCAAAGTGAGGTATGGGTGTACAGAACGATTAGGGAAGTATCTGGCATAAATATGTAATTTTAATTCAATTTTGAGTTCAAAGTAGGTTTGTTTAAGCCATATAATTTTTTCCACACAAAATCTGCTAGATAACAAGAGCAATTTCGGCCCACAAGCAGGTGTGAATGTGAATCTGAAAATCACTCTCGTAGCGCTATCTTCTGCATTACTCGATAAATGTATCCAGGGCTGTAAAAGACTGACAAAATCCTGAGCTGCAAATGACTATGCACGATGGCCAATCATTTTTCAGCATGTAGAACAATCAAGGACATATCTTAGATAAATATGCAATTTTAATTCAATTTTGAGTTCAAAGTAGCTTTGTTTAAACCATGCATAGTTTGTTCCACCCAAAAGCTGGGTGGTAATGAAAGCAATTTGTGCACAAGCAGGTGCGAATGTGAAAATGAAAATTCCTTTCGTAGCGCCACCTTCTGCATTACTCGATAATTGGATCCCGGTCTGTAAAAAAATCCAATATCATGCTGGGTTGAAACGACTATAGACAAGGCCAATTTGTCTTTCGTATGTTCAACCGGCAGGGGCACCCTCTCTGTAGCAGCGGAGGGCGATCCCTGGTCAAACTGTGGGGGTGCCAGCCCTCCGTGTGGCACCCTGGAACGCTCGCACCGTTTTTCGCACCTGATTGCAACCAAACGCTCAATTCATCATGTACTTGTGTCAGGGCTGGTTGACCCCTTGAAGCAGGTCGCCAGGGCTATTTCGTTTCCCAGACACACGCACAGTTATTTATGGAGGCGGAGTAATACTTATTCATACGAAGTTTTCAGTGTTTGGTTACGGTCTTGTATGCTTACATACCCTAGGGTATGAGCGTATAATTTGCGCGGTGCAGCTTGTTCTAAAATTCGGAGCATGCTTTTTTTCTCATAAGAATAAAAAAAAGTGATAGTTTTTAAAAGTATTCCGGTTTGTTCATTTCATTTTAGGGCATTAATCAATCATTTAGTTATTTATTTTCTGTAACAGATGCAATTAAATCGGTGTTAGTAATCTGTTTAACGCTTCTTAAAGTTCTTTAGTATCTTAAAGAACTTTAAGAAGTCCGTCATTAAACAGGAGTTTTAAAGTTCCATCATTACTAAAAATCCAAGAACTGATAGAAATATGACAGGAATATAAATTTAGGACCAAAGGGGAACTAAAAAGTTCTGAGACACCCCCCCCCCCTCTCCCTAAATCTGAGACTTTCTCTCTGAGACTTTCAAAAAATTAAATTCATGAATCAAATAAAATTTATTTACTCTTACCTGATTAAGTTTCTTATATTGTTTACTTTTTTTCAATAAAATGCCCTTTGTAAGCAAGTAAAAGTTTTCATCATAAATTTCCCTTTAAATGGATTAAACATATCTTTAATTGAAGTGTTCTAAGATTTTTTAAAGTTTTAGTTCTTAGGTGATATTAAATTCCGAAAAAATTGGAATTGAATATTTTCTAATTGAATTTTAGTAAACAGTGATTTATAACAGGACACAATCGTAAAATTACGTATTTTCTCTTGCATTTCTAATAATAGAACCATACTAGCTGAGTGGCAACCTGATGTGTTGCTTTTTCGATTTAAAACGAAATAGTTTCATTTCTTAATGATTAAAAAACCTTTTAATCACTTTTAAAAATATATTAGAATTTTTAAAAAAGGAAATAATAATTTAAAATTTTCTTTCTCAAATTTCGGTTTTTTGCTTTTGAAAATATTCTTTCAAGTTTCCGTTTTCAAATTTTGCTTTTTAGACAAAAAAGAAATTCATTCAATTAGAAAAAATTCTAAAGGTTTTAACTTCTCATTTCCTAAAACTAAAATTATTTCTGGTACTTTAAAATTATTTCTTGATTTCAGTTATTAAATGACTCGTTCTCAGACTCATTCTCAACTAATAATTTTTCCTTTTGGCAACTGAGCAGAATTTCTTTTGAAGAGTAGAGTTCCTGAGTCTATGACTTTAAATCCTGTCGCAAGATGCTTATTATCAATGTATATGTGCTCAATAGAAAAAATTATTAAGTAAAAGTAAGTTTAAAGTTACCAGTTACATTAATATAAAAATTAAGTTTAAAACCTTCAAAAAGTAGAAGGTAGTAGATAAATTTAAAAATTAGAAATACAGTCGAACCTCCATATATCGAAGTAGCAAAATGCCGGAAAAAAATTCGATATATAGAAATTTCGATATATAGAATTGATCTTAATTTTATCATAATTCTCCTAAAACATTAAAAGTAAAGCTAATTTTCGAATACGAAAATCCAATTCTAATTTATACGTGAATCACATTAAATGAAAATCAATAACTAAAAAATGAATTAATATGAAAGATTTATTGAGTACTACATACCTTTAAAAAAAACAATCCAGACAGTGGTTACAGTGATCACAGTTACATTCTTTAAAAAAAAACTACGAATATCTTCCTGAACAGCCAGTTTTGCGGAAAGTTCATCAAAGAAATGCTCGCATTTATTCAGTCTACTAAAAACTTCATCAGGGACATTTTCCGCGAATTGAAGTCCACGACGTATGGTTTCAAACGCCAAAAATTGGGAGATTTTATCCTAAAGTGGAATAAAATCTCCCAATATGTCATGAAAAAAATTTCGATATATAGAGATTTTTTCGATATATAGAAACAGTTTTTCTATGTAATGAACATGGAGATTTGCTAAGAGTTCGATATATAGAAAATTTCGATATGGGGAAGTTCGATATATGGAGGTTCGACTGTATATTAAGATTAAAATGAAGAATTAAAAAAATTAAAGAAAATAAATTGAAATTAATTATAAAGATACGGAAAAAATGGCCCTCAGCAAACAAGATGGAAAGTTTGCATAATAACAGAAAAAATAGCCCTGTGCAGGGTCAAACAATTCGTAATGAGATGATTGAAGAGTTCGCGGGGAAAAAATATCAAGATATGGAAGTTTGGAAGACGCGACACCACCTAGGACCGAACCCACAACGTAGGGTTTACCAGATCAGCGCGATGGCACTGCGCCATGGCAGCACACAAGCAGGTGAGCAAGATGGGAGGTGTATCGTGGTAAGGCCGAATGTAAATATTAATCTCTGGTGGAAAAAGTGCTTAAAACAATAGAAAGACAGTTCTGACAATTCAAAATTAGTGGTGGGAGAATACTCATCAGTTGCTCATTAATTAGAAACAAATTTCACGAACTTGCTGGAATTATTAGTGAGTAAAATAATAAGTCGAAAAATTCGGCATTCAGTTAAAAGTGAGTTTTGCAAGTACGCTCTTTTAGAATGGAAACATTTTTTTTATTAAATATATTTGGTATATTTTGGAAGCTGAACATCTAGCAAATGCCAATAAATCGTAAAATTGACATTAATAGGTGCAGAAAACCGAAATATTTGTCCATCAAAATTGTCGATTTCGTGAAATTCGGAACACTGCTTTGGAGAAAAAGCTTCGTTTGCAATGAAAAACATCTTTAACTTTATAAAAATGTGTATATCCTTAAAGATGAAGAGTTGTAGAAAACATGGAAATAAAAAATTTGTCGATTGGTGGACAGAAAAGTTTAATTTTGCATGCATGAAAATAGTGGAAATTTGCGAAACGGAAAGGAACTGGCCCACCCGGAATGTCCGCTGTTTCTGCTGTCCGCTTCTTTTGAGTTCGGCGGTTTTAATTTAATAATTTAAAAAGTTTAAAGTTTTGAAAGTTGAGGATAGCATCAGTGCACGCGTCTCGCCCGTCTGCGTATATCGGTACCAGTCGCGATATCTTGCTATACTCGGTTCGTGAGATTAGCCAGTCTCCGTGTCTGCTCACTAACTAACATTTGTTTACTTTCAGCTGTTAATAGTAAGATGGTTTCCTACCCTGAAATGATATGTTAACTAAAATCAGCGAAGTGGTTTTGTTATTCTTGATTCAAGCATTGGGATTAGTTATGCTGTATTATTTTCTGAATGCATTTAAAAAAACCAACTATTCTGTGTATTTTAAAAGATGCATTTGAAACCCTTTTTGGTAAATGCTTTGAAAAGTTCTCTTTCCATTTCCACTACCTAGAGTCACATATTTATATTACCATGTTAGCGCCATTTTACAGAAATTAAAATATTTTTTTCCAGCAATTAACATTTTTACTCTCAGCCAACAGATGACAATAGAAAGATCTCAGCCGATTGAAAACGAAATAAACTCACCATCTGTCGCAAAAACATAATGATCATACAGTATAAAATTCCATTAAAAATACAAATAACCCGGTAATATCTGCCCTGATTTTAATAACACTTATTTCATGCTGTTCCTTATAGTATCCCATATTTTTCCAAACAGGGTGAAACGTTGTGTCGTTTTTGCTTTATTGAATTACGGACAAACACATTCAGTGTTTTATCATTACATAGATTTTATTCGATGCTAATTTTTATTGTTGTGGTCGTTATAAAGTGGTCTGTGGCTACTCAGTGCAGTACAGTTTCAAGTATCATAATAGCACGAATAAAAAAAATATCAGTTCATATAAATTTGCAAAAAAATATTTCATAATGCAAATCATATTTTACAATCGGTATGATTAAATAATTCCCGATGATAAAACCACGCTTTATGTACCTCATATGAAAATAATATATGGATAAAGAAAATGCTTTTGAATAAAATAAAGCTGTATAAAATAAGTATAAAAAGCTGTATGAAAAGTATAAAATAAATTGAGACAAAATTTACAAAATCTTTAAAGGTTTAAAACAAAAAATCACTTATGAAACACCTGTTATTCCTTTTAGGAGGTTTTGTACCCTTTGAATTTTGAATTTCCTTTACTTTCTTAACTGATACTGAGTTAATAATGTAGTGTGAAGAATGCACTGCATAATTAGATTTGGTGTTGTATTGGTTTGGTTAAAAAAATTCGTAATTAACTTTCGAAACTGATGTATTATATGACAATATGAGCACAGCATTATCTAGTAGCCATAGGCCATCTGTTCTGGGTATATTTCAAAGAAACGACTGGCTCGTACACATATGAATTACTATTCGACCTTAGTCGACCATAATGTTTATTTATCGAATTGTATACTTAAAAAGGAAAAAAAATAATAAAAGGTGAAGGTGCAAGTTTTTAACACAATATCATCCGAAAGTGTAGCCATTGCTACTTGTACTGGGTAGTTCAAATAATCTATTGGCTCGTTCATATTTGAACCACGATTCGATCTCAGCTGTCAGTAATATTAATTGCAGTGTAATTTTCTAAGTTTATTCCGTATGAGAATATAAATGCATAATTATCAATTTCAAATCTTTGTTGAATGTGCTAAAAAATTATTACAGTTTGATAATAAATAATAAAAATTCGTATCGCGCTTCTGAAAGAATATTTCGCTAATTGCGCATCATATATACTGGAGAGTTCTCACTTGTATATCTAACCAGAATCTTGATGTATAACTCAGTGGCTTAGATCATTTTGGAGGAGCATGTGTTATTTCATTCGGCTTGAGAACTGTTGACATGTTATCGATATCAGTTAATCTAACAATTACTCATCTGAGGTTCTCATACGCATGCAAATGTAGGTCATTTTACACTGAGATAACCTCAGTGAAACCTCATAGAAGCAGAGTTTGTTGATTCCCTTTCTGAAGGTACCTTTTATAAAAAGTTTCTGTTCTTTTTTTAAAGTAAAACAGAAAAGCTGACCCTATTCGTGCGCTGCTGAGGATTACCTTTAAAATTTTTTATGTAGATTTTAGCTGAGACAGGCGTACGTTACTTACTTACACATAATGCTATAACTGTGTGTGATACTAGGTTTTTCATTATTAAAACCTATAAAGTTGATTTAAGTCTTCATTTTAAATTGTTTTTGTTCTGAAGTTTAAAAATGTTTTTCATGAAAAATCATCTGGCAGACAATGTCCGTATAAGAGACATGTAGACAGATTTACACTCAAGAGCCAAAACATTATGACCACCCCTACATTTTGCAATGAATTCGCCTGGATGACGTGGAAGCCACGTGATCAGGTGGATGTGGTATTTAACTGCTGCTGGAGAGTCTGAAGAATCATTCTTTCACTTACTTCTGTGTGTGATGGGAAAGGCTGCGGATCTAAGCGACTTTGATAGAGGGCAGATTGTAATGGCTCGAAGGCTCGCAACAAGTATTTCCGAAACTGCACGACTCGTGGGTTGTTCGCGACCTACAGTTGTTAGTACTTATGCAAAGTGGATGAATGACGGTGAAACCAGCAGTAGACGACATGGTGTTGGACGTCCACACGCTATCAAAGAAAAAGGTCGTCGGAGACTGTCTCGCATGGTGAAGCAAAACCGGAGCCAGACAGTGGCTCAGCTGACAGCCCAATACAATGCAGGGCCAAGTAGAATAGTATCGCAGCACACTGTTCAGCGGACACTGTTGGATATGGGGCTACGCAGCAAACGTCCCACTCGTGTGCCTTTGCTGACCAAGCGTCATCGCCAACTGCGCCTGCGCTGGGCCCGGGAACATCGCGACAGGTCTATGGATCAGTGGGAGAGAGTTGCCTGGTCAGATGAATCACGGTTTGCAATTCATCACGCCGATGGCCGTGTCAGGATACGCCGTCTTCCAGGCGAACTGTTGCTCCCTCAATGTACAGTAGGTCATACACAAGCCGGTGGTGGCGGTATTATGCTTTGGGGGACGTTCTCTTGGGCGTCTCTGGGACCCGTGGTTGTGGTAGAGCAGACCATGAATGCTACAGGGTATCTGAACATCATTGCGGACCAGTTGCACCCTTACATGGCCTCTGTTTTTCCAGCTGGAAATGGAATGTTCCAACAGGACAACGCCCCGTGTCACAAGGCTAAAATTGTGTTGGAGTGGTTCAAAGACCACCAATTCGCAATATCTCGGATTTGCGTGACCGTTGCTTAAACATCTGGTACAATCTGTCTCCGGCCATCTACCAAGGACTTGTGGCATCCATGCCAAGGCGGGTTGAAGCTGTGTTGCACGCCAAAGGTGGTCCAACTCGTTATTGACAGGTGGTCATAATGTTTTGGCTCTTGAGTGTAAAAGCGCACTACATTTTACTGGGAAGAACATTTCGGAAATATTCCAAAATCATATCTTTAATATAGATGCTTTTCTTATGCTTCGACAATTTCAATCAAACTCATACTGCGAATTGATAAAAAGAATTGGCTTCGTTGTTGTTTCTAATGCCCCCTGTCTGGAAATTCCAGACCAGATCCCTATAGGCTTAGGGCTGAAGTGTGTGGCTACGGTTTATATACAGCACCACAAGTATCGGAGTCCATCTTAGCTAGTTGCAACCTCAATTTTGACCGAACACCTCTCAGGGGCGACATCTGGGAGGATCATGCCCTCTCCCTCTCTGACCTCAAAGAGGGACAGAATTGCTTTTGTACCATTCACAAATGTTCTAAACAACTGTTGGATATATATATATATATATATATATATATATAGGCACTTTATTTACATACATATGGGTTGTACAAAATAAATGAAAAAATATCTTTGTAATATATATAGTACAAAGTAACTACTAGGTGTTATCGAAATAAGGGAAACACTGGGTTCAGCGAAGTATTTATTTAATAAAATGTTGAATTCGACTTAGATTGTAGTGATATGTTCTGCCTATAGGTTTAAAATGATGATATTGGAATTTGATGCCATTCATCCTGCAACATATGACACGACCGTTTCAATGACGTTAAAAAGGGAGAATGGTATCGTGGTTTCTCTCCAAATGTTCTCCCAGTTGTTCGATAGTATTAGAGTCAGGCGATAATGGTGGTCAATATTGAGAGTGTGGCTCCTCCTCGTGCTCTTCAAACCAAAAGTTGATACGTCTTGCTCTATGCACAGGAGCGTTATAGTCTTGGAAACACGGACCGACTTTTGGGAATAACGCCTGAACCCAAAAAGGTTTCACCTCCTTTCTATTTTATCCGAATGGCCAGGGTGCTGGCATTCGGTACCAGACTCTGTGGGTTCGAGTATCACTGTCGGCATGGATGTTTGTTGCCGTTTGGAATCAGTTTTAAGCAGTAGGTCCCAGTCTAATTATCTCTCGTATAGCAAAAAATGACCGTAGCGCTCTCAACCAACATACCGACCATCTATATTACAGGACACTGAAGAGTAGTTAAAGGTCCAAAGTGTTCAAAGTGTCCAAAGTTACAAGAGATAGCATGCCAGAGCATGGTAGGGTTCGCGAAACGTAAACTTTAGTATTGGAAAGAAACAATGTAAAACTCGATTCATCCGACTAGATGATGCATTTCCAACAACTTGAACTCCAGTTTTCATGGTCATTTGATACGTTTTCTTGATTGCTCTCAGTGATGAGTGGCTTTCGGATTGTAGCCCGACTATAAATATCAGCTTTATGCAACTTACGAACTATTATTACTGAAACAGGATCATTACGACTCGTATTCACCTCTGTCGTTATTTGCTGTTCTGTAATGTTAGATTTTCGTCGTACAATCCATAGCAAGCCTCCCCTTTCCCTCGTGACATCCACACTTTCTGCGTTTAGGGGTAACAACTTGTTCATTTCTGTATCAAGTTACAATCTTAATACTGTGTCTCTTGATACACCTACGATTTCTGCCGTTTTAGTTTAACAAGTACCAGCGAACTTCGGGTCAATTATCGTACCATTCTGCGAGTCGCTCAAATCAGATATTTTGAACATTATTTCCACAATATCTCAATCTACATCGAATGTGATACTCGTACTTATACACCTATATCGTATTATATACCATTGCTCACTAATGACGTCTTTGTGGTTTTAATATACCACATATGTTCCCCTTAATTTAATATCCCTTATAAATTAAAGTATTTTCATAATAAATTTCAGAAACCATTTTAAACATTTCTTTTTTATGTATCTGACATTTTAAATAGAAGCTTTAAACTTCTATACTTACCATTAAAAGAAGCTCTTCTTTGAAGGAATAGCTCATGTTTACTTTAGCCATTTTCCGGATAGCGTAGCGTCCTGCCTTTTTAACGTAGGATTACGTTCCTCCATAACGGTCTTTTGGAAAGCAAAATTTCAGACGCTAAAACCGTCCGTCCATCCGTCCTCGCGAGTTATAATTTTAGCAGCGTGCCAAACCCAGTCCAGATCGCTTCGACAACCAGTAAACAGTTAAACAGAAAAGTACCAAGATGCTTTAAAATTTTGACATACATATATGTATATATATACACATACGTACATATATATAGATACATATATACATAACACATACATAAATATACACATACAAAGAGGTAATCAACGATAAGTAATCCTACGTTAATAACGGTAGTTTCGTTAGAAGAGACTACCTTAAAATATTTTTTAAAGCTTTAAACTCTGTTTTCCCTTTTTAATTTGTAAAACTATTTCCCCCTTCTCCATTTCTTCTCGTTTGGGAAAATTTGACCCAGTGAATCCATTTAGTCTATGTTACCAACATTATATTGAGTATTAAAAGTTACTTTTAATCATTGAAGACTAGTTTCATTGTATAATAATATAGTATTATATAAAATTATAACTGTAAAAATAATTGCTAAACTTACTGATTCAAACAATAACTGTGTATATAAAATGCCTTTTTTCTATAAAAACAAAAAATCCTTTTTGTTTAGATGTGCTCTTAGATATGAATCAGCACCCTTTGTTCTAGGGTAAAGATTTTTAGATCTCCCTTGTACAACTCAAATAACTGCATAAAATATTTTTTATATTCTCTCCGTTTAAAAGTATTTATTATTGCTAGAGAACTGGTATGTATACATGTGAGAAAAAAAATTAAGACCTCTATTAATCAGATTCTTTAAGAGAGAGAGGCGATATATCAAATCAAGCAGTTTTCATCTCTAAATAGCCCAACTGGACTCCCGCTTCCGAGATCGCTGTTCCCTAATCATTTTGATCTTTGACCAAAAATGTATATTTAGAGACTGAGATTCCGAGATAATGCTAAAGTCGGTGGCCGCATTCATTAATCTTGTTCCAGACGCGGATGAAGACTGGATCATACGAAGGGCGATGGTTTTACCACTCGCCAGTGGTCATATTTGATGAAGGTGATAATTCTTATCATTTTCACGCACGTTGTAGAAGACTTGGACGTGATGGTTTCGGAACGTGGACTGTTTGGTGGAATGCTTAACACTGTTAAATTTATTGCGATGTATAGAATTCTCTTGCCAATAGTTTGGTTTAGTTAACTTTCGAACCCCGTTATAGCGAACCCAATATATAACGAACTCACGGATATAACGAACAAAAATTTTGGTCCCGCCGTTTTCCTATTGTACGTACCATAATTAGTATTGTGTCAGTTTAATGTAATCGATTTTAGTCGAATTAATTCATTAATGATAATTTTTAATAGATTTTATCATTTTTTAAATACATCATTATTGAATACACATTGAAACTAATGAGTTATGCATTTTGTGAACTCTAGAATTTTTCTTAACGGTTTGGATATAGCGAACCACCGGATAAAGCGAACAAAACATTCGGTCCGTTGAAGTTCGTTATAACGGGGTTCGACTGAATTTGTGCTCTCTCTCTCTCTTTATATATATATATATATATATATATATATATATATATATATATATTATTGCAAATATTATATTGACAAGAATTGATTACAGTATACGTCATCAGGCCGAGGAGCATAAGTTGCGTTTCAGTTTTTAAAAGCAATGTTTATTCCCTATTCATATCAAAGGCTTTCACAATTTCCGGAAATTGTCCCTAGAGACATTCATACCAAGTGCACCTGAGCCCGATGAATAGCTTTTTCAAAGAAAAGTAAGGAAATATAAAACTGCACAATTCATTAGACTTTAAAATTTTAAGATGAATCCTAATAATTTGTCAGTTCTTGTTAGTACGAAGCTAGTTGCCAATTTGAATATTTATTGTGGATTTTAAAAAGCTGAACGTGTCTTTTTATCATGCATTTGTTTATTGTTGATATTGTTTTACTGATTTAATAGAATTTAACGAAATTTAAATGCATTAGATAAGAGTTTTTATTAGCGGATTTTTTATGCTAAAAATACACCCAAGGTCAGAATAGGTACATCTGTTGTAGGAATGAAGAAACTGTTAGAAAACGGCGTTGTCACACGCATTTACTGTTAAATCTTTCACACTTCCCAATAAACAGATTAATTTCTTACAGACATTTCTTAACATCCAGTTAGCAAAATTAATTCCGTCATTACGGCCTTTAAAGTTCAAATCATGAATTTCCTTCGGAAGTGGTAACGGCTGATGAGTAAATGCCAGCGCATTAACTCAAGATAACATTACAGGCGACACTAAAAGAAGACATATAACCCAATGAGATGGAAATTCTCCATGCGCAGCCGGTCACAGATGAATCATTGAGATCCTGATTGCTAAGAGTGCGGTCTAGAAGAATTCCAGTGCCTGTCACAGATCTTGGGAGTATGAAGTAATCACTGATTAATACGTCCGAGGAATTTTTAAATCCCATTAAAGTTTAGCCCTGTCGAAACGAAACCATATATTATTCCTAACATTATCACCAGAACTCTATCTTACTAATGAAACGCGTTCATTATCACTTTTGAGTTATGCCCCTGCGTCACGTCATGAGTGACGTCTTCTCTTTTCTGTCGGGGTCGGGCTTTTAAAAGATGCTATCGCAGACTACCCCACTCCAATCCTTTTAACAAAACGCTATTCTTCATTTCGGTTTCTAATTGAGACGTTGCCTGGAAGATAGCGAGAGTGATAAAAGTTTTCACAAGTCCTAAATCACGGGGACAATTATAGGTGGATCTCTCCAGGCCGGGGGAGGGCGAGAGGGGGGAGGGGCAGAGTCCGGGAAAATTTTTGTTCATTCTTCAGCTTTTCGAATAATAAGGTGTTTAAGCAGCATCCATTTGGCGTATCCTGGCGCTGGTTTTCTGCTGAAGTCATAGAAGTTTCAAGCTGTTTAAGAGTTTTGTTGTTTGTGTCAACAAATGTTTTATTTTCGGAAATTTATACATATATAAATACATTCATACACATATAATAAGCATATATATATATATATATATATATATATATATATATGTGTGTGTGTGTGTGTGTGTGTGTGTGTGTGTGTGTGTGTGTGTCTGTCTGTGAAATAAATTTCAAACCCCTTTTTGCTATTTAACACACCCTTCCAAATTCTTCATCCTAACGCAACAGAATACCGCCCCTTAACCTTGGATTGCGACCTATATTCAACCAATATCAATCTATTAGTTTCTCCCCTAAAGCCACGCGTGGAGCATTACATAACAGTTATATAAGATCGAACCGGGTCGAACATTCGAAAACCATCACACCATATGACGCGCTATGCTCACGTGTTCGTTTCTGGCCATTTAGAAGTTTTATAGACCCGTACTCGGAAAAGAGAATTGCGCACTTTCTGTAGTCTTGTCTGTTTGCTCACGGCCATAAAACATGTAGTTTTCTCTCCTGTAAAATTTGTACGGGCTGGGCCGCGTCCCCGTCCCGTTCGCCGCGCGATGTGTTTTGTGTGCCTAGGTGTAAGGCACGACCAATGTTGTAAGCTGTCAGTGAATGATTCAAGAATAAACTAAGTTTAAGACGATGGAAGTACGTTCTTCACTCTGGAATCCCTGCCTCTGTTCCTCGACTGCATTTTATCTTTATGAGTTCTCTCCAGCAACCGGCCGCGACAGCTTTCTATTCTCTCTATTCGCCAGCCCTGGTCCGACGACTACACCGCCATGACTACAAAACTGATAAATTTCAACGGCCAAATTATATGTACGACTACACCCCGAGTATACACCATCTATTGTTATCATTACACACACACATACACACACACACACATATATATATATATATATATATATATATATATATATATATATATATATAATACATATATGTGTGTAAGTAATAATACAGTAGCACCCATGGAACGAACAGAACGCTTGCAACTCTCTCCGCTAAGGCTGTCTTTTGTCTAATCGTTATATTCTTTGTAGTGTGTTGAATAACTAAGTATCAATAATGTGCTATAGTCAATTAACTTATTAATCCCATAGATTGGAAGGTATGACTGGGTTTGATACTACACATGCCCGACAAGAACCTTTCAATCCAAGAAGCCATCGCTTACTGTAGTGATCCTTTTTTCTGTTTCTGATTTCCAAATTCCGTTACAAGGGAGAATCCTCATAACAGAGTTATTACACACACACACGAGTACACATACACGCGCTCATGCACGCGCACACACACACACACACACACACACACATATATATATATATATATATATATATACCGGAGGTAAAGTACACCAAGTCCATTTTAGTCTTTTAATTATATTTTTAAAAGTAGAATATTTAACTTTATTCCTTCATCTTTTTAGCACTACTTTCAGTAGAGAAAAGCTGTTACCCGACTGTTTATACAGAATAGACCTTGCCCATTGAAAATGGCACTACGTTCTATTACTGTGTCGAGGAAAAAAGCAGTAAGTGGTTTTCTTTAAGCTTTCCTGTGAAATCCAAACATTGGGATACAGTGTTCTATACCTCCGAGGTATATATATATATATATATATATATATATATATATATATATATATATATATATATATACTTTTTACTTTAAATTTCAGATTCAACTATTTAAAAAATGTCGAAGAGGACAATTAAACAAAAATATTATCATCAAAAACATTCTTTGTATAGCCAATACTTCTCAAAATAACCTCAAAATAACTCAGAGACAATACTCCTCAAAATAACCAAGAATTATTAATTTCAGTTCCTGAATAATTTATGACACGAAGATGTTGACATTAAACTATATTATCTGAAATTAAACCTTCGTTTTGATGCAATATTTAAATTATCTTCAAGGATGTATTTACAACATGTGACGGATAATTAAATTTTTAATGATATGTTGTGAAATTGAATAACCAATAATTACAATCCCCAGTCGAATTGAGATAAAAATAATTTTATACTTATTTTTATTTTTCATAATCGTATTTAAAGTATCCGACTACGTTCTGAGCCCTTTTTTGAAAAACTGTACTTGAGAAATTTCTACCTTATTTTTCGAAGGAATATAACACCAAAACTCGAAAATGATGAAAAAATAGACATTTACTATGCAAATGTTTTCAAAATTGAAGAAATTGGGTCGAAATTTAGCAAATTTTCACAAAAACGTCTCTAGTTCTAAAAAAAAATATTATGCATATAATATTAATTTCATTTTGTCATATGTACGTAAAAACTTTCTAAGTGTAATGAACTACAAGCTAATCGATATCTTAAAATTTGAAATAAATACAGGCCATTATATGCTATTACATATAAAATTTTAGTAATTTTCCATGAGAATTTTTATAAATGCAGCTATAAATCAACAAATAATATACCTAGAAACCAATCTGTAGTCCGTTACATTCGTAGTATTATGAAAAACGTACACGAAAAATTTCATAGACATATCATGGTTAGATTTTGAGTTATCACAAGAGTCGTTTACATTTTTGATGAAAAACAAGTTCTTCAGAAAACTCGATTAAAGTTTTCAACTTGTATTGAAATTCATAGCTGCTGCTGATCTTTAAATCGCTCTCATTTCATTTCTAATGATGGTATCGAAAAAATAAAATCAGATTTAGAAACGTAAATATGCAATCTTTAAAAAAAAAAAAAAAGGAATAAAAACAATTTCGGAATTTTCACCCAAATCGATGTTTTAAACGTAGTCAGATACCTTAATCCATCACTCTTTAAATTATAACATTATTAAGTAATAAAAAAAATTATTCAGTTCTACTGGAGTGAAATCTTTGCTACTGAAATAAAACTCCACCAAACAATTAATTTCACACCAGCATGTTTACAAACAAGTTCAATTCCCCCTAAGAAAGCAATATTATAAAAAGATAATATTTAAAAATCACATTCAAAGTCTTTTTAAATCTTTTAATTTAATTTGAGGTTTTTAAAGTATGTATATTTTGTCTCTCATGAATGAATTATCATGTTTTAAAAGCACGATTTATTTTTAAATTAGTGAAAACAGCAAAGAAACAACTGTCTTCAATTACGGCCCGCTTCGGAAAAGACTATATACCTTCCAATACATTTCAAAAAGTAACAATAAATCTTTTCTAAATGTTATACCCAATGATATTTATCTACATTGCTCTGAATACTGCAAACTGAGGGAAGATTAACATTTTATTGGACAGTAATTAGACAGGAGGGAAGATTTAAGGAAGCATCTCCAAACGTTTTATTACGTGCCAGTAGATGGCACTCATAGGCGGGGGAGTCGCCATCCAGCAGATTCCAAACTCGTGTTTATTCGAATAGGAAGCTCATAATCAGAAATCTTCATTAAAGTGTTCCAGTTTAATTAACTGGATTGTTTCATTTCAAAATTTTTGATAGCAGAATAATCGTTTCAGAAGTAACGCTCACGCCGTAACTAAACGTCATCCAAAAATTCTTCGAGTAAAATTAATCTACTAAAATAATTTAAAACACAGATAGGGCCTTATGCTAATTGGTACCATAGCCAATTATGATTTTTTTCTAGGTTAATCTACGTTAATCTAGTCAAATATTTACTATAAGGATTTTCAACAAACACCCAATATCACATAGGTTTCAGAGGAGTGATCAGAATTTCTAAGCGAAAGGGGGGTGAGGGAGTTTTAATTTCTGATGGAGACATTTCGTTTCTGGAAGACAGGGATTTGTTGAAACTTTACCTTGAAATGACTATTATTGTACAGAGTTTTAGGCTCCTGGTGTGTGTGAGAGGGAAAGGGTTGAACTTACCCCCCACACCCCACACCCCACACTCCTTAACCACCCCATAACAACTCGTGGTTACGCTACGGCACGATCTGTAAAAAGCAGATAAAGTTCAGTGTAGAAACGTCCTCAGAATTTTGGTGTGGAAGGGGCTAGGACAAAATATTACTATGGAAAAGCCAATATTCCTTTTAAATTTGTCGTTAGCATATCATTCTGTGTATTACTGAAATGGATTATCTCCAAATAAGAATCATGTCGCTCGATTATAGAATTGAAGATAGCTTTCGGCAGTTCCCTTGGTATGATCATGTTAGTATACCATGTTGCAGAAAAAATTGTTTTTCCAAATCCTTCTGTTTGGAACAAAAAAAGCATTAATAACAGTTTTTAAAGCATTCATACACAGAAGAAAATTTAATGTAAGGCTTAATTATAATTTTTTTTAAGTATCTTTAGCAAACCTTATTCTTATAAAACTGTCAGCCGATTTTCATATATTTCTGGTGGTCATTTTATAATTTGCTACATCGTTTAGCAAAATATTAAAGAGAAATCCCATAGATATGTTTAACTACGTAATTTGGTAATCTGTTTCGATTTCCGAATATTTTCATGTATGTTTGACACTTTAATAAGGACTTGGATACCGGGCTGATCTATTCTTTATAGTTTATGATAAAATGATAGCAGAAATAAGTAAATAAATAAATAAAGAATAAGATTTCATTAAGGAGAGTGTTTTTTTAACAGCTCGGTTTCTTTTTTACTCAGATTTCGAAACTAGCGGATATTATCCGGAAACATGACGTTAAGATTTTCGTTTAAAGGGAGCTTTAACCACTTTAAAGGGAGCTTTAGCCCCTCAGTGGGCCCAACACTGATATCCCCTGAGTTTTTAAAAGTCAGAAAAGTTTAGGTATACAAATTATTCCTAACTAGTATATCGTGAGAGTAGCTAAGGAGGGTCACAGCATTTTTTATGTGAGATGCTAGAGTTTCAAACGGATTGCTCTCATAACAGATAAAACCATGATATCATTTACCCATGTCTCAAAATTCACTGCTATTATGAGTAATGATTTGATATCGAAAGCTACTGCATTGCGTTTGTTATTTGTTAACAACAAAACTTTAGATTTGATGTAGTATTGTTCAAAATCATACGTAAAATGTGGAATCATTCTTGTAACTGACAAAGTATATGGAAAAGTGTAAAGATCGGCTTTGAAATAAAGCATTGATATTAATGATTTTTTGTTACAGTCACATGTAGTTCTTTCTCGTATTTATCAGTTTTTTTCTTCTCTTAAGGGGAGTGATCACTTTTAAGTACCTTTAAAAGTATCATTTTTAGACCTATTTTCGATTGTATGTACTACTCATGATTTTTGCTTCATTTACATGAAATTTTTTAAGTAACTGCCTAACATACTGTTTATTATATATATATATATATATATATATATATATATATATATATATATATATATATATATATACAATATTTCAAGGTAATTAAAAAAATAAAATAATTTTTTATTCCTAAAAAGTGAATATTTTTTTTTAAATCGAGCATTTTGCAATCAACTGCTGTGCGCATTCTGCCAAAATAAATTATTAAGGTATAGTAATAATTGTTTACTATATGTGATTACAATACTTCAGGCAACAATATTCACCAACATTATTCTAAAATATATTATAACATTTATTACGTGCTATTTTTAATTAGAAATTCCAAAAATGACTGAGTAAAAGCTTATAAAATATTCTTTAAAAAAATTAAAATATGTTAAGGTTAAAAAATGTTGGGGGATTTTGTTGCCTGAAGTATTGTAATCACATATAGTAAACAATTATAACTGTACCTTAGTAATTTATTTTGACAGAATGCGCACAGTAGTTGACTGCAAAATGTTCGATTTAAAAAAAATTATTCCCTTTTTATGCATAAAAATAATTTTTTTTAATTACCCTGAAATATTGTATATATATATATATATATATATATATATATATATATATATATATATATAATAAACAGTATTATAGGCAGTTACTCAAAAAATTTCATGTAAATCAAGCAAAAATCATGTGTAGTACATACAATCGAACATAGGTCTAAAATTGATACTTTTAAAGGTACGTAAAAGTGACCACTCCCCTTAAAAGAGAGCGGACTTACCCGGGAATTGCACCAGATATCTCACGCTTCCTAAACAAATATTCTGACCATTACACCTCTCACTCATGTCATGATCATAATTATTTGCCTTTACTTTCTGCCACTCATGAGAGAAGGGGAGATATTCCCATACCCCATAGGAATAATTCCATTTTTTCATATAATATGAAGCATTGTATTACGACACATTTCTACGATTATAATTATATGAATGTAAAGAGAAACAGTAAATAAATCACAGAAACACATTCAGACGGAATTGCAAGTGATTGTGTAACTTTTCCAGTGAAATGGAGGAATATTGTAGATGCCTTAATAAAATAGTATGAACATAGTTATTGTAATTATAGGATTTCATGGTGAATTAAAAGTACATTCTGTAAGAAACGACACATATTAATCATCAAAAAATATCAAGCTCTGTTAGTATGCTATCGATTCCATGAATGAAGTAAACAGAAACTTTATGTTCAAATCCATTTACACGATACGTTATTGTTATATTTCGGCACATTGTTGTTGTAGGATTTTGAAGCGTAGACATTTTTTAAGTCGTACAACAAATGGAGACGGAAATGTAAAAATTTTTACGTTACATATTCTTAAGATGATTTAATGATATTTATTATAATAGTATTATTTATAACTGTGTCACTGTTAGCTATAATAATATTTATTACAATAGTATTATTTTAAACTATTTATTGGTTGAAAAATACATTTTGTAAAAATAGCGATCGATTACATTAATCTCAAAATGAAACTAATCAATCTATTTTAGTATGCTCTCAATATCATGAATGAAGTAATCAGAACAAAATGTTTCAATACATTTATGCTATTCTTATTATAGTATTAATTTCTTCACGTAATTCCCATTTTGGCATCTTGTACTTTTACTTCACGTGACCCTATGCACCACTTTCATATTTATGATTCCGTTTAGTGTCTTCATTGATTGGAGTTCTGTCGCATGTTTGGTGCTGTTTGTCCTTCATGATATTGCGCCAAATGAGAAAAAAAATCTTCCTATAATTTTGGTGTTACTAAAAAGACCACTTTGCCGTACATTTCAATTTACTTTTTTTTCCCATCGGGCTAAAACAACTAAATAAACATGGAGAACAAGTCTGAGCTGCTAGGAACACTTTTTGGTTTCTATGTGTAAAGATAAATGTTTTTGGTTTTGGTTCAACCATGCTATGGTACCCTCTGAAGACGAATGGTATATAAATATGTGGTAACGTTACTGAGGAGGCATGCTTGATGTAATCCAACATCTTGCCTTTTTCTGCAACACTTTCGTTCTTTCGTTTCTCATTATCAACAATAATCCTCCAAGATAGACATCAATAGTCTTACATCGGATATTTCAGGGTAACAAAATGCATAAAACATGCCAAAGAAGTGGAGCTTAAAGCAAATATATACATCTCCAAATTACAGATAGCCTTGGCTTTAGGTTTTCCACTTGTTAAGTGTTCCTCAGCAAGGCAATACCGTTGAATACGCTAGAAGAAAAGAAATTCCTAATGAGGATTTTCTCTTAACTTTTGCCTGTGACAAAGTACAGGCAAACAGCCTACTTTGGACAGACGCATCGTCTATCGCGAATTTTGGCACAAAATTTAGAGCGCAAGTAGATGACAAAATGCATAAAGCATGCCAAAGAGGTGGAGCATAAAGCAAAAAATCGGTACATTTATCCATGGGTTTCTGTCTATCATGAATTTTGGCACAAAATTTAGAGCGCAAGTAGATGACAAAATGCATAAAGCATGCCAAAGAGGTGGAGCATAAAGAAAAAAATCGGTACATTTATCCATGGGTTTCTGTTCGATGTACTGACTATAAGACTACTGAGCCCTGTCTTGATCTTCATTGAAAACCCGTACAAGTTCTCTTCGGAAAGGAAGGTGAATAAGCAGGGACGAATTTAGACTTGCTGAGGCCCTAAGCTATACAAACCCCAGAGGCCCCCTGCTGTTTTAAATTACATAAGCTGGTGTCGGAAAAAATTTAAATATGTACGCCTTTTTAATGTATGAAAATATATTTCTTTTAATTTTTATTAAAAGATAAAAAAGGATGTGTTTACAAAGTCATAGAAATAATTATATAATTTAAGGGTTTTAAAAATGACAAATAAGGCTCATAGAACAGAAAGTTTTAAATTAATATATTAAAATAAAAGGTAAAAATTAAATTAATATAACAACATAATTAATTGGTAGTACATAAAAACTTAATCTTTTATTCAGGGGAAAATTTAGTCTCAATCAATTTTACAATGCGCTTAAATTATTTTAATGTTGTATTTTGTATATTTAAAATTATTTAGAAATTATCGCGATATGTCTGACTTCATTTGAGTGATTTTTCTACGAGATATTTTTATATCAATTTTTATACATTTTTTGTTTTTTTATTTGAGGCCCTGGCAGATTGCAAGGCCCTAAGCTGTAGCTTTTCTAGTTTATACGCAAATCCGGCCCTGTGAATAAGGTAATGTTATACAGAGAAAAGGCACAAAATGCTTCTACGCCCGCTTGTGTGTAATTTGTGCACCATCCCTCTTCATCCTTTCTTCCCCGGCCTATCCCCTTAGCGGTCATTAACAGAGAGAAAAGCATTGAACAGATAACGCTTACACCTGAAATAAAAATCACCTCGGGTGCTAAAATTGTCAGGTAAATGAGACAACACCCCCCCTGATACTGCCGCGAACGGTCTCCATATCTCCTTCCAGCGATCTTTTTTCATTTTTAAATAACGCGCACTTATCTGACGCACGATAATTCTTCACAAGCCTCGAGTCATTAGAAGGCGATCACGTGTTCAGCTCTTTTGTCTTGACGCTTTCCGTCAAATTATACTTTAATGCTCTTTAAAGGGAGTTACGGAGGTTTCTTTGGAATGGATGATTTGATTGGATTTGTGTGGTGTAGGTGGTGTTTCGTTGCTGTTAATTTGTCGAGAGGTAATTTAGAAAATGAAGCGAAATGAAGACATTCTGATGCCACCTTGATAAAGAAACGAAACCGCCGAGAGAATCTTGGAGCAGCCTTTAAAGTGTTGTAACTATTCTTAAGTGACTCAGCACGCTCAATTATCTCTCGAGTTCATTTTTGCAGAGCAATTTAGTCCTATTCTCTGTGTTTGGAGTACTAGATGAATGTTAAACTTGAATTGAGAAATCACAATTTTCATTATGAGCAAATTTTTCTCCAGCGAATTAACTTTTGACCTCGGGCTCTAGAACAAGAACTATTCCAAACCAAAAGTTATTGGAAACTTCCTCAACGTATGACATTATAATTTGGTCTATTTTCGATGCACTAGCATTCATTATAATGGTCTTCAGTTAATATGTTGGATTGAAAATTTCACGTAACAGTATCTATGGCAGATTAAATCATATAAATAGCTAAGTTGATCCTCGAGTTTAGTGACTTTAACTTTTACGGATTTGAATATTCGCGAGTTTGAAATTGATTCAAAAAAGGATATTTTTTTTAAGTTTTAGAGCCACAACAAGTATAGTATAATTATTTAAATTTATAAATACGAAACTGTACTGTGTATTACTGTATTTTCCAAGCTTTCACCCCTCCTATAATCTTACAATAAGCAAAGCTTTACCCCAATATATTGCATCTCATTCTACAATTTTATTGTATATCCTTTTTCGCATTGTTAGTGAGAGTATGTATCCGCGTAATGTAATGTTCAGATGTGAGTAATGTAACGTTATTGTAATGTAAAGTTGTGTAGTGTAAGTGTTGTGTTGATAATGTAATTTTAAATTTATAAAAAGTATTGTTGAATTACAATTTATTGTTTTGCTCTTTTGGGCTTAAATATGGCCAACAACATTAAAAGAGAAAGTTGGGAGCGCTATAGGGAGGTCGGGTAGCGAAGGAAATGGCGGGCAAGGAGTGATTTCTAGTTGAATAACCATTCATTCCAAGATGAATAGATACTTTGGCGTTTCTTTGTGTTTTGACCGATTGCAAATATATCCATGCTTGCACCATTGCTTCTATGTGCTTAGTGATGTTTTTAAATTTTTTACTTTCACGAGAATCCTCCACATAAAAAAACTAGGAAAAAATTAATTAAGCTCCTGTTCCTTGTAAAGATTAATTATTTAACTTAATTCTTTACATATAATTCAATTTTACTTTAAAACTAATGAGACAAAGTTTATAATTTTATAAACATAAATACATTTATTTGTGTGTGTATATATATATATATATATATATATATATATATATATATATATATATATGGAAGAATGTTCATTAGAAATTAAAAAAACCTTTTGTTAACATTTTTAATCAATCACTGTAAGCTTTACAGGGTGGCTAATAAATACTGTAACACTCCAAAAAATAAGAGTTAATTTTAATCGTTTGGAAAAACAATTCATCTATCTATTTGTGTGATTGGCAACTTTTTGTAAACGCAGACGATTTTTGTTTAAAGTAAAACATGTAGAATATTTTTAAAGATGGAAGCCAAAAGGTTAATGGTTAAACAGCTTTTTGATCGCGGCTTTTCTGCAGGTAAAATATTTAAGCAATTAAAATGCCTTGGCTTTAATAGGACGTTTATATATAGGACTATAAATCGATTATTGGATACCAATAGCTGTAAAGATCGACCAAGGTCCGGTCGTCCACGCACTGTTCGTACAAAAGAACGTATCAAAAGAAATCGTGAAAAGATACGAAGAAATCCACAACGTTCTGCAAATAAAATGGCTGCAGAAGAGAACATCAGTCGCAGAACTATGCAACTTATCATAAATGAAGACCTGGGTTTTCGCCCTTATCGCAAAAGAAAAGTTCAAGGTTTGACTACTGCACAAATAGTAAAAAGGTTACAAAGATGTAAGAAATTGCTAAACCGGCACGGTAGCAGAAGTGTTGAAAAAATAATTTTCTCTGATGAGAAGCTGTTTTGTACAGAACAAAGTTATACTGCTAAAAATGATGTTGTATATTCAGCAACCTTCGAGGATATACCTGAAAATCTTCGAACTGTTAAATGATTTCAGAACAAGAATTCTGTTATGATTTCGGCTGCAGTGTCACACAATGGAAAACTGCCTCTGAAATTCATCGATAAAGGGGTAAAAATCAATGCTGAATATTACAAACAGGAAGTATTGGCTACACGTTTATTACCACAGGCTAACAGATTGTATCCCAAAAAGAATTGGATATTTCAGCAAGATTCTGCACCGTCCCACCGATCCAAAACAACACAGGAATGGCTCCATGCCAATTGCCCGAAGTTTATCAAGCAAGAAGATTGGCCACCTTCTTCACCAGATCTAAATCCTTTAGACTATTGCATTTGGGGGATTTTAGAGTCTAAAGTAAATGCTAAGCAACACAGAAGTTTGGACTCCCTCAAAGCTTCCATACGGAGTGAATGGGACAAATTACCTCATAAAATGATTCGTGCCGCAATAGGACAGTGGCGTAAGAGATTATCTTTAGTAATCGATAAAGATGGCGGTCGATTCGAGTAAAATTATTTCATGGTAAACTTTCATGTATAATGTTCATAATATTGTTGTATTTTCCATTTTCTATTTCATTTGTGTGTAATTAAATGATTCGATATTTGTCACAGTATTTATTAGCCACCCTGTAGTAATTATTAATTTTTTTTCGTCAGATTTGAGAGCATTTCTTTGAAATGTACAATTTGATTTAGCTCTTGAAAGGGAGGTTTTGTTTCCCTAATTTGTCTTGATGTAATTTAGAATATGAACAGAAAAGATAATTTTCTGTTTTCTCATTAATACAGCTACAAAATCACTCGAAGAATCTCGGAGCAGCCTTTAAACGACTTCTTAAGGGAATCAGCACGTTCAATTATGTTTAAGTTCATTATGTTATTGTTCTCCATTTTTGACGAACAATTTATTCCTATTTGCGATGCTAGGTGAACTTCCTGAATATAAAAGTTGATATACGAAATTGCTATTTCCATTGTAAGCAAAGTTTTATACAGCAATTAACCTTTGCCTTCAAGCTTGATAGCAAAAACTTTTCAAAACAAAGAATTTCAGCCACATGTTACGAAACGCATTGTGTATAACTTGATTTGCTTTTGATATGCTTGTATAGCTGAATTTTTCCCGTTCGTTATCGGCTGGTACAATAACTTAAATTAATACTTCTATAAAACATTATAACAACATATTAGTCATGAACAGCTGTAACTTTAGGACACATCATATATATATATATATATATATACAGAGGCTGTTCACGCATTTTTTAGACGATGTATATTGTATTCACAAAATTAAATTACATAAAATTCTTCTGTTTTAAATGTTCTATTTGACATCCCTTATTCTGAACTATCTTTCGACACCGCAATTTCCAGGATAATAATGCCTTTTGAAGTGTCAGAAGAGGTATTCTATCTCATTCCTCCTGAACAGCTTTCCAGAGTCCTGTAAGGGTTTTGGGACGACGTTTGGATAATTCAGATTTTAAAAGTCCGAAAGCACAAAAATCCATAGGTGATACATCGGGAGATTTAGTAGGGATATCAGTGAAGAGTATGGCCTTGATACCAGTTTTTTGTTCCAATTCTTTTAGGAAATTTACAGTGGATTTTCATGTGTGACTGCTAGCTTTGTCCTGATGGAGTCTCACAGATTGATGACACTGTGGGTAAAGCAATGGTATTTCATTCAGAAAAATTGGCGATAAAATATGTTCCTGATAGTATTTGGAGTTAATCTTGATATTTTTTTCCACTCTCTTTATTTTTAACTTGCCATTATAAGAAAAACCAGCAACAATCATGAATCCCTTAGAAAAACTTTCTTTCGATTCTTTGAACCATGTACTTAAATTTTTTTCTCCCCTTTTATGATAATAAATGGCTCTTTTTTGTTGAAATCATTTAAATACACCCATGATTCATCTATTGTGACAATTTTTTTCCATTTTTCTTTGGATAAGTGTTTCTCATATAGAATTCTGCAGCGTGTCCTGCGTTCAGCGATATGATTTTGAAGAAGACGATGCACATTGCGTTTTTTCGCTTTCTTAAGATTTAAATCAACGTTTATCATTTTGTTTACAGTGGACACCGAGAATTTTAATGGTTTTGCAACTGTCCTTTGACTAGAGGGATTTTCATTTAACATTAAACAACGTACCTTTGCAATAGTCGAAGATGTACGTTTTTTCCTTGGATACTTGTTTGGAATTTTTGTCCCACTTGAGGCTCCAATTTGACGTTTTTTTCCTTTCTTGTTGACGATATTACTTATCGACGCTTTAGATATCACAAAACCATGACTCTCACATCGTTTTTGGATAACGGAGTATGCATATTTCTCTTCGGAAAGAGCATAAATGTAGCCTTCGACCCACTGCTTTGTTAAAAACGCCATTTTGAATAAAAACAAAACTTTCAAGCCGCAGACGATAATTTTGACTTTTAAAAACATAGTACAATTGCAATTATTTCTTTTGAAGCAAACGATTTTTTATTATCGCTTACCAAAATCGTCTAAAAAATGTGCGAACAGCCTTTGTATATGTGTGTGTGTGTGTGTCATTATATATATATATATATATATATATATATATATATATATATATATATATATATATATATATATATATATATATAATGACAATTTTTTTATTACAAATGTTGTTTATATGATATACACAATATATATGACACGTATTATACGTGTATATGCGATCCATATGTGATATATGCGGTAATGATATTTTATGAAATACAGGTAGCCCTCCTACAGCACGGCATCTTACAACGGTTTCACTCTAACACGATAAGATAAATTGCGGGAACCCTCGTATAACACTGCAACCTGTAACACGGTTTCGCTCTAACACGATAAGAAAAAATTGCAAAAACCTTTGTACAACACTGAACTTCTATAGCAGTAGATAGCATGATTTTTGTTTAACTCATTTAAAAACTAAATTACCTTAAAATAATGACGGGAAGGAATAATGAACTACAGTGGCTTTACTTGTATATGTATAAAAAATTATAATTCATTCATTTATAACTCTATAAAATTACAGAAAGCCTAAGCTTAGCCGAAAATCTTGAATAATTTTTCCTGAATGCAGACACTTCCGCTGAAAGAAACCGAAAATACAAAAGGGAGCTGCAAAATTGTCTATCTCCATACCGTGAATCTACAATGACCTTCTAAGAACCACCAAATAAACCAAAATTACATATTTTTTAACGAGGAAAAGAGGTGCAAAAATCTAAATGAAGAAAAAGGTTCTGAAAGTGAAGTTGATATCGTTCAATCGAAAAAACATTCTCGTTTTATTGTACTGAGCAGTGATGAGGAAGAAATTTATTAAATTAAGGTCACATTAAATGAAAATAATATTTTTTTGTTTCTTTTAATTTTGTGTTATACATACCTTAATATTTTTAATAAAAATTAAGTTGCTTATATGGAATTTTTAAGGAAATGTTTGTTTTTAATATGTTTTCAGAACGTAACCCCCCTTCTTTGAACTGTCTCTGGGTCTCATATAACATGGTTTCACACAACACGGCATTTTCTAGGAACCTATCTATCGTGTTATAGGAGGGTTACCTGTATAAAAAGTTTAAAATTTAAGTTATCAATTATTACTACGGTTTATGATAGAAATATATTTGTTTGATATATGTGATACACACACACATACAGTTAGGGAAGTGAATACAGTAGAGCTTTCATATTTCTGTGTAAATATTTATCACAGCAAGAAATAACGGAGTCAGTTTTCTTTGTAAACTTTCAAAAAGCCATACATATTATTCACGATAGCTCCATCAGTTTATTCTAACGATATATTGGCAAATTTTTCGATGGAAATGAAAGCTAAATTTTCCTTTTATTTTTTTAAATTTGTGATATAAAATTCAAATATGTTATTATGCATTTTTTCTGGAGCTTTGTTCAAACTTATATAGGACTGGAAAGAATTCGAATTTTAACTTTAATACCATATCTTTCTTTCTAAATATAACTTCTAAAGATTTTATTTTATCTCCAGTTTTAAAACATTTTCAGACGTTCTCTGCGAGCTCAATTTTAGCTTTATGGGCTTTATGGGAAAATTTATATGGGCGATATCAAGTGGATTTTAGCAAAAATAAAACTATGGGATACCTTCAGACTTTTGACTTGATGCAACTTGAATTTTTTATGCATAAGTGTTATAAAAAAATAGCAACAATGTCAATAATAGTAAAAAATAGTAATTATTGAGAAAGAAATTTCTGGCCTTAAGAAATCTGAGGTAATAAATTTTAGGAAAAATATCTGTAATTGTTTTGAAGTCGTAAAAATACCTTTTAAGGGAAAATTTATACGTGCTATATAAAGTTGATTTTATTAAAAATAAAATTATGGGATATCTTCAGACTTTTGACTTGATGCAACTTGAATTTTTTTATGCATTAAGTGTTATAAACAAAATAGTAATATTGTCAATAATAGCATAAAATAGTAATTATTGCGAAACAAATTTCTGGCCTTAAGAAATTCGAGGTTATAAATTTTAGGAAAAATACCTGTAATTGTTTTGAAATTATATGCTGCGTATATTTTTTCATTCTGAGTCGAAAGATATTACTTCGACAAGAAACAAATTTGAATTATGCAAAGAATTATGCAAATATCGTTGCACTCATATTCTTCGTCCCATTCCTAAAATTAGCCTCTGATTCCAACATGCTCGCTCTTCCACAGTCACTTAGTCATTCATTTTCCAAAACAATCACACGTCCGTCACACTTGGCCGGCCCGTAACATCATTGGCTTTATGTTCAACCAGGGTGTCATACGCTCCAGCGGACGCGATCCATTCATTGCAGATCCATAGATCCATAGCCATGTGCCGGCATGAATGACCGCCTTCCACGTGTTTGGACTGCAGAAATAAGAATTTAATGACTTGCTGCAGAAAAATCAAGGGGCGTGTCACCTAATTCACGTTGCACTGCGGCAAGAATTCTCGTAGGATATATCTATAGGTGTAACGTACAAAAACAGCACATTTTTGTCGTCAAATGTCGCTGGGTATCTGTCAAAACTATAAACCGCAATGTGGTAATTTTGCAGGGCATTAGGAATTTAAAACTCTAAATTTACACTTCAGCTATTCACTGTAGCATTCTTGGAAGTTAAATATGGTGTTATGACATCTATCCAAAATAACGAGACAAAAACATTGTAATCAGTTATAAAAATAACTTTTCCTTAAATACAAAAATAATAAAAATGTTCGACATTTTATTAAGAAAATTAAGGACACCAAATAAGCAATATCATCTTTTGCAGCTCTTTTTCAAGTTTCAGTACTTTTAAAACTTTGAAATTTTAAAGATACACAGGACTTAATGCATACACACACACACACACACACACACACATATATATATATATATATGTATATATATATATATAAATATATATATATATATATATGTATATATATATATGTATGTATATATATTATGGATATATCTATATATATATAAGAGCATGTCTGTTTGTTTGTCCGCTATAGAATCATAGACTGTTTCACCCACCGGGACCAAATTCGGCACAGTTAATGTTTTGGACCCGAGAAACTTAAATCAGGAAAAACGAAATTTGGGGCTCAACTAGTTTTTTAAAAATTAATTTTTTAATGTTTTTTGTGCCCGATAGAGGTGCGTATACCCCCTGTGGATTCTCCTCAACCAGCTGCGTTAAGAGGGGTGGTTTGAGGATGACGGAGGGGGGGGTCAGATTCCAATGCCCGGGAGAAAGAGGGCTGGGAATGACCTTAAAATCAGACGAAGGTCCGCAGGCTCAAAGTTTCTTTCTTTCTTATTGTTTTTATATCATTTCAGTAGAAACGTGCTAAGCGCATTCTGTCTGGCCAGATGAACATGAAGAGCGGGAGTGCAGCCCAGTATTTTTTTGATGGAATGCATGAAATATTTTATATCTATATATCTACCCGGGCAACGCCGGGCAATAATGGTAGTGTGCATATATATATATATATATATATATATATATATATATATATATATATATATATATATATATATATATATATATATATATATATTAAAGGGTCAACTAATTTTCATTACATATAATTTTCTTAATAAATAAGTTTTGTAGACATCATTAAAATAACGTTTTAAGATATGTATAATTTATATCCAAGCAACTTTCATAAAAGTTTGCAACAGATGCATTTTGCATATTCTGTAAAATAAAGAATTATAAATATTAAAACATAATATATCACGAAAACAGTGCTCGAAAGTAAGGCATAGTATATATATTTTTTTAATATACCGTTTCGATTGAAACTCTTCATTTTGAAATTTTTCAACATAGGCATAAAGTTGATTGTTCAAATTACTGCTTATAAATTGCTTAGATTCATAGGTGTATTGTAGTTTCCTTTTAGTGGCTTGATATTTGAAACCTTCAATATACAGCAAAAGATATATAGCTTACTTTTATGTTATAAACAGATCGAGTTCAAACCCTCCTAATCGGATCATTATCAGTGATATTTAACCGTGCAAAATAGATGCTAATTGAGAGATTTCGTCTATCAATTATTAAGCAGAATTAGTAAAATATGAACTAACAGTATTTAAATTTAATTATATTATCAGGTGGAGAATATAATCAATGATATGGCAAAATAGTTCAGAATAAAAAAAAAAGAAAGAAATACATTTAAAGGATTTGCTATCAACAGAAGTTAATTGCAGATTTTGCCATCGGCACAAATGCTACTTGATGATTTAAAAAAAATTGCAAATTCACTCAAATAATATCTGATTTTCTTCTTTTATAAAAACATTTAGCTTTCCTTTAAAATTCATTTAAAGAAGAATAATACAGTGTAAAATATCGCGAAAAAAACTTTTTCCAGTGACTTCAACGAATCAAAATACAACATAATATAAACCAATAGAAAAAAGCATTTTCGATGTATTTGGAGATAAAAAGCTGAAAAAACTTTAAGCTTTTTTCAGCTTTTTTCATTTCAGCTTCCCCGGAAACATTAAGTTTTTTTGACTGCATTAATGTTTTTTTAGTATTAATGATTAAAATTTCATTCCTTATCAAATGACACAACAAATTTCTGTTCCGTAAAAGCCACTCGTTTAAAACATTTGTTTATGCACTTTGATTCTAAGAATATTTGTAGTGATTGATGATATTTAAAATGAACAAGAATATCGTATCCACTTTTGTGTTATCGCATAGATATCAATTTTTAATCAACCGAAATTAAACACACAACATCATTACTTGGAAAAAATTTAATTTAGGTAAGTGTTTAGAAATGAAAGTAAAATTTATTTCTTAAACGCCTGAATCTAAATATGGGAAAACAAATTATTTTAAAACTGGAAAATTATGAAAATTAAAATTTTTTAAAACCTGTAGCAGATTATGTGTGTTTTTCACTCTATATACCAGAAACCAATATACGATATTAAATGCTATAATAATTAATGCTTTACGAGATGGTACCAAAAGTCAGTAAATGAGACAGTAAAATATATTCATATATGCATTTTCTGAGATGTAACTCAATATTCTCTCATTTAAAGCAAATGAGAGAGTTTAAGGCTTTATAAAACATAACTGACCAATTTTACTTGTTTTTAAGTCATGATGAGCGTTCCAAAATGTTCTAAGTGCTGTCTTTAGTTTCAAATTTAGTTGAATTTATTTTGCACCTTTTTTAATTTAGTTTAAACAACACATTCAGTTCATATGGGCAATAATAGTATCAGTTTATCGTTATTTTTTCAGTAATTATATGATTCTAATTTCTTTGTTAAACAAAGTAAGATGCATGTTTATTTAAAAAAATTTCACGAAATATGTATAAACATCGTAATATTTCCTACATTTCTTATGAGAAGGTTTTCATTGCGTCGCAACGTTGGTTTATGGCTGTTATGTTGGTTTATGTTACATTTTCAAGTTAGCATCTTTGATTTTAGCGAAACCTGAAAGCGTGTAAGCTTGACAAAATCTTTTTTTATATTGATACATCTGACATGCAGAGCGATTCTTTTTCCACATCACCTGAGGAATTGGTACTTATTCACTCGCTTCGCTAACCAGCGATTACACGCATCAGTTTGCAGTTAAATGTGGCCAGTCACTTTTTACACAACTTTGTGTTAATGCAGTAATTGCCAACTATTTTTTTCACATCAACTTTCCAGTTGATTGACCCGTACAACAATAGTTGAACTATCTTTATACATTCCGTTTTTCACCCCCAGTAACAATTTTTGGAACTGGATGAAACCTAATGGAAAGAAATTTTAATATATTCACCTTTTGTAGATATTGATGAAACTTACTCAACTCGTATAATCTAACAAGTATTTGTTCGACACTTATGTTTGCCAGGATTCCTTGGTCTTCTAACATTGAATCTGATACTTTATCAATTAAATTATAGTAGTTGTACGAAAGGTCGTTCGCACTTTATGGAAACGATTTTGATAGTTAAGTTTTATGTATAAATGCCGTATTTTATGCGATGATTTGCTTCTATCTGATAGCCATGGTTCTTGACAATAGTTCTAGCTCGAATTTTCCACTAAAGTAAATTTTTGCTTAGTACTGTCATGTCAGTTTTACCCCATTCCTCTTGGACCGTTTTCCAAACTCCGTTCAGTGTTCTTAGATGCCGTTTTCCTAAGGCTCATATTAAAAAACCGAAATCGCAAAATTCCATTGGAGAAGAGTCAGGTAATTTTACAGGTATTTCATTAAATGGGATACATTTTATTCCTGTTTCTGATTCTTTCCTTGCTAAATAAGCGGCAGTTGATTTAGACGTGTGACTAGAGGCTTTGTCCATAAGAAGCTTAACGTTATCAATGTCCTTTCCATATAAGGCTGGAATTTATTCTTCAAAAATTGGTTCTAAAATATTCTGATGATAGTAGAGTGAATTAATTTTGGCTTTACTTGAGACTTTTTTATTTTTAATTTGTCTTTGTAACAAAATCCTGCTACTATCATGAACTCCTTTGAGAACTTTTCTGTACACTGACGTAGCCATTTCGTACGGTCATTCCCGTCAGTTGAGCAATAGAAAATTGATCTTTTTTTACAACAGCCACTTACATACACCCATGTTACATCGAGTATTACCACAAATTTTCATTTTTCATCAGCTAGGTGTTTTTCATATAATTTTCTACAATTTGTTTTTCTTTCAGCAATATGCTTTGGCAAAAGTAGATGAACTTTAGGTTTAAACATCTTGTTTAACTTCAAATCTTTCTGAATGATTTTACTTACAGTGCCAGAAGACATTCCTAGTTTCAATGCAAGGAATCTTTGAGTCGGCGTACTTCCTTTTAGGATCAGAGATTTCACTTTCTTGATATTTACCTGCTTTCAAACAGTCTTAGGATGTGGTTTAGTGGTCATGTTTTAATTTTTACTTTCAGTTACACATTTTTTCCCTTTCAAACTTCATATATTATAAATACCTCTTTTTGAAATGCCATAACCGAAATTTTTACACCGCTGTATAATTTGTTGATACGAATATTTCTCCCCGAAAAGTGCATCTACGTAACCTTCAAGCCATCTATCAATTTTAGAAGCCATTTTCAAAATAAATCTTTTATTTTACATTCCAATCAAAGCAAAACAATAGCAGACGATTATTCTGAAGTTGCCAAATATTTATCTCAAAATGCAAACGCCAAAAACTAATTACAAAATCGTTTCCATAAAGTGCGAACGACCTTCTGTATGCGGACATTTTATTTTCATAGACTTTCGTAACATATTCCCCTTTCTTTTTGAGATTAACTACACAGGATAATGGCATAGGTAATTTTTTTTATTCATTGTCAACAGTGCTGATTTTTTTCGCGCTGAGTTTTTGTAGTATGTTTGCTGAGTGTTCTACCACTATCCTTTTCAAAAGTTCGTGTCAGAGAAGCGGGATTCATATTCCTTAAGGCCAGTATTCTACCAAATAGACTTTCTCAGAGGTGTGAGAGAATTTCATTTTCGACTAAATAAAGCTTGTTATTTTTATGAATCAAATTGATATCCTGCGGGACTGATATTTAGGGTATTGTTTAGGGTATTGTTTGATATCCTGCGGGACTGATATTTAGGGTATTGTTTAGGGTATTGTTTGATATCCTGCGGGACTGATATTTAGGGTATTGTTTTGAAGTCATTTTGAAATGTATAATGCGTATCACACCTCGGCCCCTCCACTTTTGTGTATTGGCCCATGATTCACCGAAGCCCGGGGCTGCGTAGCAATTCCTGTATACTCAGACGAAGGTTAATTTCCCATGTTCGGTGATGTTTCATATGGACCTGGGCGACGGCCAGACAGTACAGATCTGCCGACCCAATTGGGCAACCCTGGGTTCCTTTGAAATGGATAAATCAAAAACAAGCTGTTCGAAGAGATCCTCCCAAATATGACTTTATAACATGTAAATAATAAACATGTTAATGATTTTCACAGCTCAGGATTTTTCCTAATGACCTAGTTTCTATGAGAATTGTTTTTATGTCATTTTTAGATGTATCGATGGCAGACAAATTTTTATCTGGAAGAGATATTCTTAATTTTAACTCGGGTTAATAATCTTCAAAATTCAAATTTTTTACTAAATTATTACAGAATTTTACATAATTTATTTTAGCACTAATTTTTATATCATTTTGAAATATACAGATGGCTTACCAATTTTTAACCAAGAAGGATATTATTCACTTGATGGGGTAAAATAAGATATACATTTAAATTTCTAAAAATGTATACCGCATTCACTCGTGTATAGGCCGCGTGCATGTATAAGCCGCAACTGAATTTTGGGACAACATTAGGGGAAATATTTTTTCTGAATTCCGTTGTAGACTCAAAGTAGCATCTTTCTGCGAAATGTAACAATGTCGTGCATTCCTTAGAGTTCAATGCTCGCCTAACAATATCAGGTACAGCCATAGCTGATGGTGGTGAAACTACAGTGGGAAAAAGAGGATTATATAAACACTAGTACACTTAGGAATTATTTCGCCCGAAGACAAACTCTTGGGAACTCAAGAGAGTTTTATTAAATAGTCGTAAGGTATAATATATACAAACAATAATATTTACAATACATTGAATTGCCATGGCATGATATGTAACAGGTTGTAAGGTATATAGATACCAATGTTTTATGGTAGTATAGTTTTCTAAACTAAAGGGTGTTTACTGTACAGGTAACCCTCCTATAACACGGTAGATAGGTTCCTAGAAAATGCCGTGTTGTGTGAAACCGTGTTATATGAGATCCAGAGCCAGTACAAAAAGGGGGGTTATGTTCCGAAAACTTATTAAATTTTATTTTTTTTTAAAATTCCATATATGAAACTTCCGGCTTTACTCCGGCATGACAGGATGAAATTAAGCTTCTCACAAAGAGATCAAAATGTACATCTAATCTAAGCAAAATCAAAAGTGCATCTTCCGGCGTCATCAACACGAATTCGAACGACGCAGCGTTCGTTTACGTGGAGGTATTACGTCACATGTGTAAACTGTGCATGACGCTTTCCGCTATGACATCAAAATAGTGTTATAAATGGGTAAATTATAGTTTGTTTATACATTTTCATGTAAAGCCACTATAGTTCATTATTACTTCCATCATTATTTTAAAGTATTTAATTTTTTAAATGTGTTAAACAAAAATCATGTTATCTAGTGCTATAGAAGTACAGTGTTGTACAAAGGTTTTCGCAATTTTTTTTTTATCATGGTAGAGCGAAACCGTGTTACAGGTTGCAGTGTGATACGAGGGTTTCTGCAATTTATCTGATCGTGTTAAAGCGAAACAGTGTTGTAAGATGCAGTGCTGTAGGAGGGCTACCTGTATTTAATTTTAGAATTCCGTGTATAAGCCGCACCCAATTTTTACTGACCTATTATATGGAATAAAAGTGCGGCTTATACATGCGTAAATGCGGTATTTGAATTATCTCGTCTCTAGTATATTTAAGGGCAGCCATAGATCCAAGTTTCAACCTTGTTTGTAGTTTTAGTACTGTACTTATACAGACATACATATATCTAAACAGAATGAAAGAAATATTGGTTTCTGTTTTTCAAGTTCTTCCCATTTAGATAAGAATTTATCCAAAACCTGTTAGAAAAGCCATTTTTCAGTCTTCTCTTTGGGTATTAAATATTTTTCTTCGCAATGCTTTGAATATATTTTTATTCTCTCTCTTGTGGACTCTGAAATCATCTATGAAATATACTGCAGGCGATGTGGCTGATTTTCATTAGAAATCGAATATATTTCCACTATTCAATCTACAGAGAAAAAGAAAATATACCAAAGAACTACAGAACAGATATAGAATCCCAAAGAGAAAATTCATGAACAAAAATAAAACCATTTTTCATCAAGGGTTGGATAGATTTTTAATTAAATAAAAAGAACGAATAATGTAAAAAAAATTCTCTTTTATCCCGTTAAGACATATTTATTCCTTGAATTAGAATCCAAGATTGTTGTGATATGTTTTAGCTAATGCATAAAAAATAACGTGGAATATCTTGAAGGTAAACGTATTTCACGAGTTCCACACAATTTCCTCGAAAGTTTCTTGACTATTAATACCTTAGGCCATAAATCGAACTTTTTCCTGACCATTCTGTTGTGGAATATTAAATGACACCCTCCTTTTTCATCTCTATTGGGCAAAGCTTTTAAATTATTAACCAGCGGCGGTTTATGTTGCGATTGGACGCATGCCACCATTGATCACTGGTTTTATTTTCCCATTTATAAAAGATCCAAGACGATATACATCAAGATTTTTGACACGTATATGAGATAAAGGAGAAGCTCGTTTCGTGAATTTTACATAGAGAAGGCCAAAATAGTGGAATCAGAGGTTTTTATTAATGGCCATTCTGAAGAAGTAGAAACAGCCAGAACATTATCTCCGAACTTTGAAGTGGTATTTTTTCCCTCTTTGATAATTCGGCATTAATAAAGAGCTTCAGAAATTCGAGACGGACATTAAATTAGCTCTTATTAATCTAGTGGTTATATAAAATTAATTAAGATGATAAAGTAACGATAATTGTTACTTATATGGAACTTGCACGTGTAAAAAGAAACATAGCTCCTTAAGATACGCAATAAAACTAGTTTTGATGTAATAAATATGGTAGAAAAAAGAGAAAAGTACAGAAAAGTACCAAAATGCGTCAAAAAAAAGGAGGAAAAACAGAAAACCATTTTCAGAGCCACCTTTTTAACGTAAGATAACGCTCCTCAATAACGGTCCGCCGGAGAGAAAAAAAATTGTCCGTCCTGCGTCACGAGTTATAATTTTGGCAGCGCGCTAAACCCAATAGCAGTAAACAGTTAAACAGAAAAGTACCAAAATGCGGCAAAAAAAAAAAAGAAAGAAAGAAAAAAAGAAAAGAAGCAACGATAAGTAATCCTACGTTAATAATCCGAGGTAGTTTCGTTAGAAGAGACTACCTGAAGCAGTTTTTTGATTGCACTTGGACGCCCGATTGGGCAGAAAATATCATTCTTCTGTAAAAGTTCTTTCTCTCAAAGGGTTTGTCGCCTATAGGAGAGATTTAAATCGTGTCAGCTTACTTCAAGTTAATGACGGATGGATGAGCTCCTCCCACTGCAATAGCGACAGTAAAAGCGTCATATTTTCGGTTGAAATGTTCCAAATGACATAACGGTGCCAGTTGTGAACCTCAGTAAAGAATGTAGCATCCTTCGGGCGGCAAATATGCTATGAACAAGCAAGTCCTTCAAAAGGGGGTACAATTATTTTATAGCATACTCCATCACCTGTTTTTAACTCTGTCACAGTCTGTCTCCGATCTGAATTCGATCAAGGATTACAAATTCGCCACGAAATGATCTTGAACGCCCGAGTGACCTAAATGTACTGCATTCCCATAATTGAGTATTTGAAGTGCTGTCACAAGTTTTGCAATGGTTCTTTTAGAACATATTTAGTCTTCAGATATCAGTTTAGATCCACACAACCTTATTTTAACTTGTAAAAAATATTTTAGGGTGTTCCTGTTTGAAAAATTACGTTTCGCACCATCTACTATTCTGTCTTCTAATGATTTGCAGATGTGAATTTGAATTGTTCTACGGCTTATATATCTTGCTACATGTGTTTGAAACAGCACCATCTTCAAAAGTCAACCACTAATGTTAAAATAATTTTAAGTCCATTCCCTGTGTTGTCTTACAAATGAAGTAATGTGTTGACTTAAATATAAGATGCTTCATATGGTCACTCAAAAGATATCAAATCTTTCTTTTCCCCTTACAGATAAGTTCTGGGATTTTCAAAGCTATTACATTTACATAATATTAAAACAAAAAACAGAAAGTGGAGTTGTTATACCAATTAACCTCTCAGGGAAGTGTACAATAAAATCAGTGAGCGGGTGCTATCCCTTTCTTTGTAAGTCACAACTTGTGAGTTCATGTTAAGTACAATTACGCCTTATATTCTCAAATTATAAGCTTAAATTCCTATGTTTGAATTATTTTTGATATAATAGTATTTCCTGTAAGGTATCATCTATTTATTACGTAAATATATAAAAAAATGAAAAGGTCACAGGATCACGTATTTCAGAAAATACGTGATCCTGCGTCCTTTTGTTTCTCATGAAAGAACATGGATGGAAACACTGCATTAAAATTTCTTTCAATCTTCTGCTATACTATTCTATTATATTTATGAGCCTAGTTTATCCTGTACATACATTATGCATTTTAATTTTGTTCTAGGGTTATTTATGAATATTATGCATCTTCATTTATGTTATCTTGTATTTATGTATTAACTTGACTTTCTTGATTATATTTGTGTAAGTGTATTAAGCGCTAATATTATGTATTGATATGTACATGTATGTATACACACACACGGGCTCACACGCACACACACACATATATAATATATATATATATATATATATTATATGTATATATATATATATATATTATATATATATATATATATATATATATATATATATATATATATATATATATATATATATATATATATATATATATATATATTTGTGAGAGAGAGAGTGTACTTTACACTTTTGTTTATGTGCTTATGAAGGAAATTCACATTTATGTGTTTGGGTGTGTACTTATATTCATGAATTGACGTTTTGTACATTTTTAATTTCTCTGTTTTTATTAACTCACTTTCTTGTTTGTTTGTGTGTTTGTCAGGTACAAATCTTGCAATCGATTTTTAACTAACTTCCCGACAAGCTAGACATTTGAGACTTTTAGAATAGCTCAGAACACGATGACAATGCATTCTTTTGTTACTTTTAGCCATCTTTAAGCAGAAGTGAATTTATTTTCAGTTAATTTTGTTTTGTAGAATGGTGCAGCCATCTATCGGCCGCGACGGGAACGAAAAGTTAAACGCAAGTTAACTTCCAATTAACTTCATTTTCTTTCAAGTTGATGGGATAATTCATCAAAAAAATTTAAAAAAAGTATTTATTAATACATAGAATTGTCAAGTTTATATGATTCAACAGAAAATTTAAAAACATGGTATATAAAAAGTTCTTTTTATCTTGTAATTATTTCTGAATCAACAGAAACTTTTTACGTCATAAACCAGCTTAAATTCGGGAGTGGATAATGTAATTTCAGTAGCAACTAATCTTTCTCATTCTATTTCGTTGAGAGGAACATTAAGGAAACGCTCCATAAAAACTCTCTCACCTCCTGTTTGCAAAATGCTGGCACGAATTCTCGTCGTATGCTTCGACTCTAAAAAAGTCACTTGATTGGGCCTTTCACACCTTTTGTTTGAGTCCCTTTTTTTCTGCCTCTATCGGCAGATCGATCCCACCGTTCCCTCTTTTATTTCCTCCGGGGTGAGAATATTAAATCGATTCCCCCTTGCACCCCATTGGCTGTGGCTTTTAAAATATTAACCTCTTCCCCGCTGAATATCGTGATTGGACCCTTGCCACCATTGATCACGGGCTTTTATTTCCCTATTTTTGAAAACGAGGGAAAAATGCGATGAAGCGTTTAACACCCACTCTGAGCCCAATAGGGGATTATGAATGTAATGAATGTTGCCGTAAATATAAGAGAATGCGTTCGCTAAAAGTTGCTGTCTTTGAAATAGATCTTTGTGACTGTAGGGACATTTGCTTTCTACCCATGTCTCAGCATTTTAAAGGTCTCAGCAGATTTTTTTTTCAGTGTAAAGAATAAATAAAAATTGGCAACATAATGGTAAACCTGCAAGCTGAAATGAATGACTTCGTGAAATTTTTAATACCGCTGGCGTTGATGTTGTCACATAAAATTTTCTTTGGAGAATGACAGATATGTTTAATCGTTACCAATTTCAAATTAATATGCCTAACATTTTCATACGAGTCTTCATGAGGACGTACCACGATGGATGCTTGTTTTTGCCTTTTTTGCAGCAGAGACCCCCCCCCCCCCCCTTTAACTATTTACCACTCTTACAATGTTTGTACGGTCTTTAAAATCCTTAAAAATTTCCCTATTTTCAGTTTCAACTTTTAAGGGCTTTTAAAAAGTTTTTTAAAAGTTCTTATTTTTACATTTAAGGTCCTTACTTTTTCTTTCGCTTAATCTTCAGACTTTAAAAAGTACTCATTTTCTAACAGATAAATTCAAGAGCTTTCAATGCTTGCTGGAGATTGGCTGGAGATTGGGAAAATGTAGATGATACTATCTTGTGTGTGCGTACCAGTTGTTTTTTGTACAATTATTGTTATTCAGGCTTTTTGATTTCCCTTTAACCTCCCCACTCCAAAATATAATACTTTAAAGATCATGATATTTATAAATTAACCAAGATAAATAAAACATTGTAATAAGCATTTTTTGAAAGAGGGTTATCGTTATTGATATTACGAATTTATAAAGCTGATACCTTTTTAGTAGGGATACGTAATTTTCGTATTTAAGAAATAGATGCGAATAAATGCGAAATTTATTTAAATGAATAAATGCGAAAATTATTTTTTTACTACTTTTCGGTGAAAACTCGGTGATAAATGGCTTTCTAAACGAAATTAGGTAATAATAATAATAATTTGTTAACATAATTGCTTAACTAAGACCATTCATGGTGTAATAAATCTCACGCTCCTTCGGATTTGCTCCGAATTTCACCTGGACAGTTTGTCCCTACCGGAGTCGTCGATGGATACAACCATTTTCACAGACAGTTACTTACTGTACCAAGAGACTCCCTATGACGTTATACAGATTTTAATTGCAACGAAATGCTGGTACCTTAACTTTGCAAAGGAAGCTATACAAAGCCTCTATAGTCCCATTAATAGCGTAGATGTTGAGAGATATTCTAGTATGTGCATCTTAGTAATTAATGACAGAAGGCAAAGACTTAAAGAAGAGAATGTGAAGACTACTACAATGTTAGCTTTTAACTAAGAATTTTGATTCTTACCTATCCAAGTAAGTAAAATTGTGATTTTTTTTAATAAATACGAAATTCTTGAAATTATATATATATATATATATATATATATATATATATATATATATATATATATATATATATATATATATATATATATTGATATTGGCGAATAAATGCGAAATTTTATATATTGTATTTTTTGTTGCAAAATTTTGATATTTGTTTTGCGAAATTTACGTACCTCTACATATTAGATAGTCGGGAGAGGGCCGAATGACAAGGGCCCTAGCTTTCGGTACCAGTCTGTGGGTTCGAGTCCTACTACTGGCATGAATATTTGCAGCCGTTCGGAATTGGCTTTAAGCTGTAGGTCCCGAACTGACTACTTCTCATGTAGCAAAAAATGTCTAATTATCCCTTGTGTTGCAAAAGAAAAAATTAAAAAATTACCATAGTGGTCTCAACCTTATTAGACAATTATCCAAAGGTTTGGTGTGTGTCTATGTGATCCTCAAACTGGAATATTTTATATTAAAAATCAAACTTTTGAAATCAAACGCATTTTCAATATTTTTTGAGGTCCTTAAAAATGTCAAAGTTGGTCCTTAAGCAGTCCTTAAGAAATCCTAATTTTTGATGTTTGATAATGGGTACGAGCCCTGTCTTACGAGATAGTGTTTCATGAAAATGAGAGGGAACGTTCTTTGGAATCAATAGCATCGTACAACATGTCATTCAAGAAATTTCGTATGCCTCACAAACATCATATGGTGTGATTATTGGTCAGAGAATGATTGTCCTAAACAAGATTGTTTTAGGACTTGAGACTGAAAATTCTCATATAAAGCACATTTTTATTTTCTTTGCTCAAAACATACTAGAGAAATATCGGATTAAAATAACAAAAACTGAGTGTCTCCACTTTGGTTACATAACCAAATACCGCACTTTAGTGCTGTACTGTATCTTACGTCCTTCCTGTACATCTTTACTTTAAGTTTGTTTACCTTTGAATGGAATTTTTCTCTTGATTTTCCATTTTTAATCCTCTAAGCCAGCGTGTCCCAATCTTTTACGAGTCATGACCCTCTTCAATAGTATCCTCGCATATTTCGATACCCTCCCCCTTTCCAACTTGCATGTTTTCATTAAAAAGATGGCTTAAGACAGAGAAAAAAACACTAAAATGCATTTTCCCCCTTTTAACTCCTACTTAATGCTTAATTTCACAAAAAAGAAATATGGAAGAATATTTAAGAAATAGAGAATTTTAAAGAAATTTTGAGCCCTCAGTTGAAGGTGTGTAAAAGCAAACAACAGAACACGACAGAACATGACGAAAAATAAGGCACCCACCGTATTAATTCAGAATTATATAACAACTTGCCGCTGCTCGACCAGCATGGTCGCTTTTAGTTTTATATTTTCTTAACAACTCAACTGAAAGTAACGTATGTAAGGAATGTTATCATTACCTTTCATCATAAATATAGGTTGTTAAGGGGTGTTCTCTATAAGGCTGATTCTAAAACATCGTGATTAAAAAATGTGAATTTCCACTACTTCAGAACAGAGTTAAAGATAAGACTGAGAAATCCAACACCAATGATTTTGATAATTACACCCCTTTCTGTATGTGTTATTTTTGAAAATAAGATATCTACACTTTATCGTTGCATCAAAAAAGAAATTGTTGGGGAAAATTTTTTTTCATTTAAAAAGTGGAGTAAAAATTCATCAAGTACTAAAATATAGTGTGGATTACATCACTCTCTGTATGTAATATTGTTCACAATTCAGATATCTACACTTAATCATACCAAATAATAAATTGTTGGGAAAATTTCTTCACTTATAAAAGAGTAAACATTCAGCAAGTACTGAAAAAAGTGTAAAAAAATTAACTATTACTGGCTGTCCGTTGCTATGCCGGCGACGATTAAGCCTAACCTCGCAATCATTTATGCTCTCTCTTAATGAATTATTTATTCTTCGCTTTCTTTATCGAGACTGTTTCCAATTTTCACTTGATCATGTAGCTCGCTTTCGAGCATTCCTGATTTTAGCGCGTAAATCCATGTTGACACGCGGTTGCAAATTGCGGACGGCCGCTAATGTTTACATCTGGTAGTTGCAGCCGTTGCCATTCGGAGTGTAGAAATATCGTCGATTTTTGTGCCGCATACCTACGCGTTTTATATATATAGATAACTCTTACCTAAATGAAATCGCTTTAAATTATTGAGGAAACTACGAGCTCTGAATCCCAACTGAGATTCAGACGAGCACATAACTAAATTACGAGCAATTTGGCATTTATCGTAGCTATAGCAATGCCAAAAGTGGCAGCACAGGCTGATGAAAGACGAATTGACGTTTAGAATTTGTGTATTATTCATTGTAAGTAAACGCGATTTTCCTTTATCACCAAATAGGCGGTAGACTTCTAACGAACTGGGTTTGCGCTTTGAATGACACTTTTTTCCTTTAAAAAAACATCACTGCCTTACAGTTTGATGGTAAATAAATATTAAGAAATTTTTTCGGTGAGATTCACTTAAAAGTTATTTTAATAGAATAAAACCGTGGTGAACCCCTAGAAAACACTTCACGAACCGCAAGGGGATTTCGACCCACAGGCTGAGAACACCTGCACTAAACTTTCAGACTTTTTAATATCTCTTTCTTTTAGATGGAAGATGTGTTTCTGACGAATTACTCTGCATCCTCTAATTTGGTATTCAAAAGCGTAAAAATTGTACCACCTGAGAACACCGAATTGGGGATGGAATAACTTGTTACGAAGACTTTTTTAAGTTGGAAGTATGTGATGGAAAATACATCTCAAACGCTTATAGGGTTAAAATCAGGGCCGGATTCAGATATTGTAAGCTCCTGGGCTGGTACTGTGAGGTCCCCAGTAATATCAGATTGGATAAAGCCGTTTGACAACCATTCATTTCAATACGCCTACTGCATTTTTATATTTTATAATTTTTATACCTATTTAGTTATGTGAAATGCTACTATGTCATTTATTGTCGTTTGTTGACTCAGCACACTTTACTTCTCGGGTCATCGAAGAGACGAATAACTGCTAGTGTCAAGCTACTTTTGCATCCATCTGTATTTTCAAAAAAAAAATGTTTCAGACAAAATTAAATTATTCCTATGAGGTTAACAATAATGAACTAAAATATGCTTTGCGTAATTTCTTGGAAGAAATTTCTCTTATGCGTAATTAAGTCTTTTAGAATTTCATTTTCAACTGCCTCAAGAGCAAGTTTGTTGAGGTTTTTTAGTGCAATTGTCGATCTGTATATATCCCTCAAATTTTTCTCTTGGAGAAGCTCGTTTCTCCAGTGGCGTTAGTTTTTCATTATGCTCGTGTAAATCCACAGAGCTATTTTAACATTTGGGAGGGAGGAAGTTAGTATTGTATTTGCTACAAGGGTTTAGAAATCACAAGCCTTAAAAGATTCATGTATTTTGCCTGAATTTGTTTTCGGCCTTTTCTTTTTCTTCTCAGGGCCCTCCAGCAGGCCGAGACCCCTGGGCTAAAGCCCATGCTTTAATCAGGCCCTAGTTAAAAGGATCAATCTAAAATTCCTTTCTGAGTGTTACGAAGAAATTTAGTACATCGCATTTCTTTGTCCTAGTTTCATTAAACTATCTACGGGATTTTGACTTAGAGTGAAAATTCTGATTACACTTTTTCTTGTAAAAATCACTACGAGAAAAAAAAAATTCACCTATTTATAGTGATAAAAAGTGTATTATATATCTTGAAGACATATTATTTCGAAACATTTCCTATCTTAAAAAGCGCAAAAAAATTATATAAATAGAGCTATTGGATCAGCATAGCCTAATATATAGCATATTTATGCATAATTGTATATCGATATATGAAATTTTGTATAAAACATTTTAAGCAAAGTATCAAATTGTTTAAGTATTCTTTTATCTGCAAAATCCTATCCCCGTATCCCATTGACATTTTCGAAATTAGAACTGATTTTTGCATTTCTTTTTTAGTGAATTTTATTATGTTGTAAATCTCATAAGAGAAGGTGATGGAATGGCTTAGTGGTATAATATTTAATAATAGTGATATGATACAGTTGTCATGAAAGAAGAATTAACCAGATGCATTTCAAGTAAAGGGAAAAACTTACATGCAGGATGATCGCAAACTTTGTCAACAAAATAAGAAGGGTGATAGTACTCATCAAGACGAACACTATTTTCAATGGAACTTAGGGACTCATTCCCCTCAGTCTGTCAGAAAAGCGTAAAGTTCAGTGTCCAAGTTGAACTTTCGTCACTGGAAAAAAAAATGAGAATAAACAAAATTATAAGTTTTTCAATCCTATTCAGAGAAAGACCCCCCCCCCCCCGACTACCCCTCGTATACGCCAGAAGAAATTTTCAGTGAACATCTGGGCAGGTATCATTGATGATTGGCTGGTGGGACCATATCTCTTGCCAGAACGTCCCATCGGCGCAGCGTACCTTGTCTTCATGGAGCAAGTGCTTCCTGGTACCTTGCAAGCTCTTCTGTTCACTCCACAGAGGGACATGTGGTTTATGCATGATGGAGCCCCACCACATTTCAGCACCACAGCCCACCACTTCCTTAATGCCACATATCCTGGACAGTGGATTGGACATGAGGGACCTGTGGCTTGGCCTCCACGCTTACCGGACCTACATCTATTACACTTCTTTGGGGGACACGTCAAATCATTGGTGTACACGAGGCACCTATGTACTCAGTGGAAGATCTCGTCGCAAGAATAGTTTATGCAGCAGACAAGATTAACACGACACCAGGAGTGTATGTAAGGGTGGGACAGTCTTTCATTCGTGGGTGTCAACTGTGCAGCGACAACCTTGGACCTCGTTTTGAGCAATTATTTTGATTCTTTCTCTGATCTAAATGGGGTTTTGCAACTTATAATTTGGTTTATTCTTATTTTTTCCAGTAAAGAAAGTTAAACTTGGACACTGAACTTTACGCTTTTTTTTGGCAGACTGAGGGGAATGTGGTTCTAGGTTCTATTGAAAATATTGTTCGTCTTGATGAGTACTATCACCCGCCTTATTTTGTCAACATACTTTGCTATCACCCTGTATATATGAATGCGTACTAGATTGGCCATTATAATATATATATTTTTAATCCGTTTTTAAGTAAGGTTTTGGTGAGTTCATATCTATTTTACGCGAAATGATTAAATTTGTTCGCTTATGCCATGATGATTATGATAAAAGTAACTACGTTTTATAAACAAGCTTCTCGGAATAGCCTTTTGAGTGTTATGCTGCACAAAAAGTAAACCAACAAAAAACAATAATCTTATTTGTCTCTTCTTACATCCTGAACACTGCACACTTTGGCTGTAACCTGATCCCATAAGTGCATTTCTCTATGCCCTTTTGTCTTTGATTCAATTTATCCATCACGTATGAACAGTGGAAGAATAGCGAACAAGAAGAAAGCTTTCTCTCTGGAAAAACCTCAAGCATAACCATGCTAAAATATCGTTTTGAAAAAGGCAATAGTGTATAGATTTCCTCCCGTTCGTGAACTGAGATCGTGTGTCGAAGAGGAATCTGAAATACGAATTCTTAGACTATTGGAAAAGATGTGTATGAAACCAGAAACTTGGTCACGTTGGTATAGTCAGGAAAATAGTATCAATCCTCATTTTCTATAGTTAATAACAACCCCATTCCTAGCTTCCTTCACTTACTCTATTTTTTTTTTCGTTGACAAAAACGAACTGTGGGTGGGAATTACACAACCATATCGCTTATCATTCATGTGTGATAACTATTACACAACATGTCGAAAAGAGACAAACAGCTTCTTTAAAATCACAATGAAAGTTAAAGATGACAGCTAGTTTCAAACTCCATTTACAGTTATCACTCAAGCGGGAGAGAAATACGTGTAATTATCATAATGAACACTTCACAGACGCGGAGATTAGCAAACTTTTTGTTATGAATAGGGAAATCAACAGCATTTTCCCGAAGAACGTGGTAGGTGGCGTTGAAAGTGGTTCGTCTACAGATAAAAATGGAAACATAAATACACTATACATTTAAAAACGTCGAGGATATAGTTTCGGTATTAATCACTCATAGCCCTCGAAGTTTATATATATATATATATATATATATATATATATATATATATGTATGTATGTAATAATAATAATAATAGTATTGTTGTGTGGTTGCCGGGCACATAACTTGGCCGTTGACTTATCAGGGACGAGATAGCGCAGCGTCCCAGAGAAATCTTGTAGTCGTAGTGGCATAGGAAGGAAGTCCAGGCAAAAGACATGGTACTCCACAAAAACTTCACAGTTCTTTTATTAAGAATGGGGTTTTAAAAAGACTCGAGATACACTTGTCAAACTTAACGTTCCATACACATCACGGCTAGTCGGGTACGGCGCCCCGACCAGCGGCAGGACCGCTGAAAATAGGCACGGAGAGTTCTACATGTTTCCTGGCTGAGAGCAGACACCCAAAAGCTACGGAATTATTGAGAAAAGCTCGAGTTTTTCAGGCGGGCTGAACTTTAAATGGTTAAAAAACTGACACGTGACTGAGGTGATGACGCGACTTATACGCGTCATCACCTCATATGACGCGTATAAGTCGCGTCATATGAGGTGATGGTTTTCGAATGTTCGACCCGGTTCGATCTTATATAACTGTTATGTAATGCTCCGCGCGTGGCTTTAGGGGAAAAACTAATAGATTGATATTGGTTGAATATAGGACGCAATCCAAGGATAAGGGACGGTATTCTGTTGCGTTAGGATGAAGAATTTGGAAAGAGCGTGTTAAATAATAAAAGGGGTTTTAAATTTATTTCATATATATATATATATATATATATATCTGTGACTTGGTACAAGAAGTGCCTTAGTCAGTTTTCTCCAAGATGACTTTGCTTGATGGCTCTTTAAAAAAAATATTATTTTCAATGTAAGAAGTACCTAAATCTGTTCGATGCTTTAAAAATGTTTTCTAAACTATTGTAGAGACTTGGATACTTCTTACATTGAAAATAATATTTTTTAAAGAGACATAAGCAAACAAATTCATCTTGCAGAAAACTGACTTAGGCACTTCTTGTACCAAGCCACACATACACACACACACACACACACACACATATATATATATATATGTATATGTATGTATATGTATGTATATGAGTGTATATATCTATCTATATATATGTGTGTGTGTGTATAGAGCAAAAGTCAAAAGTTTCACTCCTTGCAGAAGTTCTGGTATATATGACGTCCCCTCCTCCCCATCTCAATCAAATTCCTGAATGCGCCATTTTAATACATAGAGCTTGAATAAATAACTCTTACTCCTCTGGTTCCTCTGAAAGAGAGACTATAATTATTGTTCCGTACTCTAATAGAGGAACTTTAATTATTATCTTGAAATTAGTTGCTAATTTAAACCTTTATTGTGAAATTTTGGAAGAATTATGTTTCTGTTTCAGCATCTTCCGATAACTTCATCACATTGATCTCCTTTTCTGAAAGACTGGGACACCCCAGAGTTTCAAACATATGAATTTTGAATTTTATGCTCAAGAAATGCATGTTGTGATACTATACTTAGCCTTCCCTACATACACACGAACTATAATTATACGATATTTATAGATTATAGATTATACGATCTAATTTATAGATTATACGATATTTATAACTTAATTGAAAGGGTTTATAAACAAAAACTATTTTATGTAGCGTAATTCTGCTAAGCATATCAGGCAGTTACTATCCATTCATATCCATATGGTTATAAACGCTAAACGCGTGATTTCTCGCATGATGAGGGGATCATATATTTCATGTAATTTTATTTAAACGCATTTAAGCACGACGCATATTTTGTAAGGTGCATATTTCAGGAAATGCAGTTTTACGGAATAGCTCTTTGTCATTACAGATGGGGGCTTATCCGAGCCCTTTTCTTCCGACAATATCGGCCGAAATTATCCATGACATTTGGTATCGGATTTCGTGTGACCTAGCAGATTTTGTATCGACCAATTATATATCATTTAAGCATAGTTCAGTAATATATCATTTATAGGCAAATCTTTAACGTATAATTTGTATAGTTCATTTGAACTTTATTTCTACTCAGACCATTTTATATCATTTACACTTGTATTACTTGTTTGTATGGCTGTTACGAAAAGTCCACTTATGTTCATTTATGCCGTCAGTTTAATTTTGTAATTCAGGCACACTTCCGTGATCATTAAAGAAATACACCAAATTAAATACATATACCAAATACGCATATATATATATATATATATATATATATATATATATATATTATGCACATCTCTTTTATAAGTAATTTATAAACCATTTGTGCACAAATTATTCCTCATTTATACGCCATTTATAAGAAATTCAGACGGATCATTTACTTACCGTTTATATAAAATTCATTTACCTTTCACGCAGGCCTGACACTCATGAAGGTGCATAGATATTAGACATCTATATAATAAATTTAAAAAATAACGAAATCTCATGTAAAGCCAATTAAAGTAATACATCATAAAATGAACTAGGAATAAGAAAATATTTCGTTAAATGAAATGTACGTTAAAACTATTGTGGAGTTACCAAACTTAATAAATCTAGAAACTATTTGCTAATTTATGTTGTTTAATTAATTGCACCTATTTATAATATTTCAGTTGTTTATTAATATTCCCATACTCACATATGCAAAAAGTAAATCATGGGAGTCAATTAGACACAAACATCACGCATCGTCCCTAATATGACATCTGATATTCTAAAAGCATTTTACTTTTTACTTCCCTTTCTTTTTTGTGTGATTGCATCATATTTCTCAGTCACGTACTGCAACCATTATGGATGGGGAATTTCTTCTTCTTAGAGAATCTATCTTTAGTCTTTATATGTCAAATAAAGAGCTTCGTATATATAGCTGAAATATCTATCAAGAATTCACTTCCCTCAAAAGTTATAATTTATTAAAAGGCAATGCCCCAGAAATATGCAGTAGGAACGAGAAAGACAAAATATACCAACGCTAAAGGATAAAATGATGAATAAAATATTTATATTTTATAAGGCTTTTTTTAAAAAAAAAACTCCCGATAGACAGAAATATACTCATGGTTATTGATGGTTATAAAATGAGACTGTATTGAGAAAATGAGCTTCACTTAAAAAATAAAAAAAAACAGATATTTTGATAAGATTCAGTTTTTTATCGATCGGTATTATTGCTAACGTTTTCAGCTTCTGATTTTTCCAGCTAAGTATTTGTATGATTAATGTTTTGAAAACTATATTTGAAAATTATAATTGAAAATTATATTAATATTATAATTGAAAATTATATTAATTTATAAAGCTGGACCTGAAGGTCTGGGTATATAAAGGGTCAATTTCGTCATATCTTTGTCATGACGAAAGCAAATGAACACTTTTTGTTATGGAAAATTTAAGTTTTCATGGTACTTGGTTTCATGGTAACAGGCGCATTGCATTTAGAAGGCTTTTTCACAAATACCGGAGACATCATTAAAAAATATCCATTTGATGATCTGTGATTAGGAAAATTCTGAAGGGAGAATTCCCTCTAACATGTGGACTATATGCTCATTTGCTCATTTTCCGTATGATGAACATCCTCATGAAGGTACATAGAGATCCATTACATAGAGATTTGCAAATCTCTGGGAATAATGTGACATATGCAAATGAGCATATTAAATGAGCAAATTAGTATGCTCATTTTCTCTATAATGACCGTACAGATCTACGAGGTCAACACATACTCCACCTCACGGAAGTAAGCGACTTTCATTGTGGACGAATCCTCTAGCAATCAGAGCTGATCAGCGTCAGATAGCTGAAAAGTTGAAAATCCTATCCTTTGTTAGGCTATTGATAGCGTAATTTAAGTAAACTTGCATGGGACCATCAGGAGCAAGTCCATGTTACCAAGCGCCTCAAAGAAGAGTCTCCGAGCTGTTGAGTTATCTGTGGAAACCAATCCTCATTTCATAGAGTGGTTGGTGACCAGGGCCAGTTATCCCCTTTTGTATGCGTAGGAAGGATTTTTAATCTCATGATACTCAAAATGCCACTGTTCCTGCAAGTATCTGGATGCCGTTTCTTTCCTGCCATATTTCCCCAGCTTTTGCGATATCGATAAAATTAAAACAAGATAGACCAAACTCTCACCGTTTTCAGATCATCTTTATAACGCATAGCCATACTCAAACACATTCGGACGCCGTCGTCTAACATAATCGAACATATCCTTTATTTACTGGATTAATCAAAACTCACAACTGAAAATATATATTTCTGCAGATCATCACATAAAGTGTTCTTTATCACTTTTTTGTTCGACCTAACGAGAGAGATGTTTATGAAAAGATCACGATAAAAAAACTACAAAAAAAAAAGTTTCTCTCGGAAATCCGCAACAAAGGAACCACGGCAACTGAACAATGAGTGTGTTCTTTCCACAATCAATGGAATGACCATTAGAGGGGCGGGCAAGGGGAAGAGAAGGGGCGGTTTTTGTGGCATATATTCCCTTCCGCCCCCTTCGTTCATTATGGTTTTTTGCGCCCTCTCTCAGTGATCGATGGAGGGGTTTACATGGGCGTTTACAGAGAGAGGTGAGAAGATCGGGTCTAAGTGGAGCTTGTTTCTTTCGACGTTTCATTTATGGGTTACGATTTAATGCGCTTTATGCTGTTTGTGAACTGGGTTGTTTTCTGTAAAACAATCCTTTACTATCTCCTCTCACATCACTCTTCAAACATTTTTTCATTTGGACCACCCATGCTGCATCTGCATAACTCGTAACCAATACCCTCTGTAAAGGAAAAGATCTGAGGTTAAACACCTATTTTGGAAAATTATCTCATGCAACCTTACTGTCAGGGCATAGGCGTAACTTTTGGGGGACAAATTGAATTCAGTTAGGGCCCTCATCAGCGCATTGACTGCCGGACGGTCCTTAAAATATGAAATATTATGATTTTTTAATTGAATAAAAATAGAATTGATGTTTAAGTAGTATTTAAAAGTCATACAATGAGAAAAATAAATATAATATAAATAAAATGAGAAAAAAAATATAGCATCGAATTTTTGTTATGTATCATATCATCGTTAAAAACTATGTTAAGGCTAAAGGCACAATCGGAATCTTCAGTTTCACAGTTTGAAAAAGTGGGAAAAAAACCAACTTTCTTAAAAGTTATCTACAATTTTCAGATTTTAACTGGACATCTATTAACGTTTTAATATATCTCAAGTTAAGTTGGGAGGGCACGTGTCCCCCATGCCCCCCCCCCCCCCGACGCTACACCTATGTGTCAGGGTATGGAAAACATAACTTTTTGGTAGCTGTGCGATGGAGGTTTATTCTATACCGATCAATTTTATGCAATTTTTAATAAGCGATGTCCCGTAATAAGAAGGACTTCTTTCTTTTCTTTTATTTTTAATATTGTCACAAGTATTCCTTATGAAGTGTGCGAATCATTAGTAAGCTATTAAGCTAACCCTTCGAAAATTAAGGAGAAAAGTATGAAAACGCAAATCTGCAAATCTCAGCCTTTTATTGTCCAACTCTACGTGTCTGCCTTGCAGATCAAGACGTAAAATATTAACAACATACGCATAAGAACTTCAGCTTCTTTTCGTAAAAGAATGTTAATTTTGTTAAAAACTTTATCTGAAACTGATAGTTGCTTTGTACATTTATTACTCTATAAAAAATTCTGCAAAATTTTTTAACAACTTGGATTTAAAATATACTCTTTTAAATTAAAACATTTCTACATAAAGGAAATAATTCCTATTGTTGAGAACAATAGTCATTAGGTAAAATTTAAATATAAACAAAAAATTGATTTGGAATAATAGAAAAGAATTTTTGTTAATCTCGTCTAAATAAATAGACATTGTATTCCAAAAATTAAATTTCTTATAAAAAATAATGGATAAAAATTTAAGTACATTCAAAAATTTTCTTCCCGAATACTTCATTTCAGCCTTTCAAGTTGCATGACATTTACGGTCTAATACTTAAATTTGGTTTTTCAGCTCAGTAAACTCACATAACATAAGTTATTTAACTCACTTGCTTCGATAACACAGTTGCGATATCTCAGTAGTATTTTAACTCGCTTAGATCCACGTTCAAAAACACGGGTAGTGGTTTGTTTAACTCACCTCTCACCAAGCGAAGCAGCTTCTCGGCAGACTTCTCGGCAATCCAAGCGAAGTGGGTTGCAAAACCCACTTATTCCGGCGACTGACCGACTTTTTTTTGTCTCTGTGCAGTGACAATTTTTTCCCTACAGCTCTTCTTTCAGATCTTAAAATCTCTCTTTGTCTGTGGGGAAAAATATTTAGATTGTAACCTTGCAGCAAAAAGGTAGACGCTTCAATTCATAGAAACGCGAGTTTCTTCACTGTGTCAATATACATGTCCATATATATTTTAAGTGATTTGAAGTAACTGTCTAGAAAATCAAAGGCGTGAAACCCTGTGCATATTTGTAATACAACGGGTGTAACAATTTTTTTTTCTAGTTTTAGATTAGTTATATACATCAGTAATCAAAATTATTCTGCGAATGCTGAAACCTCTAGTCCTTTGAGAGAGTAGTCAATTAAAGATGATTGCAACCCAACAACTACTGTACGTGTTAAATGATACAGAAAAATTGGGTCTCTTTCTTTAAAACAGCATTTCAGGGTAGTTATAACTTCCCAATATCTATATTACCTCATGTAGGGTGCTCCCATAATAAAATTGCCAGCAAAACTACGGTGAATAACAACAAGAGATTGTCTATCCGACAAAGTGCCTCCGCATTAGGGGAAAAAATTACTGCATGTAAAAATTTCCCCTTTCATTAAAAAGAATTTTGCATGGAGCTTATTGTTTATATCTGCCGGACTCATATCTTCGATGCTCCAAGTCGATGTTCTAACCAATGTACAACCATCCCGGTACCATTTAGCTAGCTTATACACCTGAAGTCTCCCTGTATTCTAAAAATAAATCACTCGATTTTCATTTGACGCATACGTAATGTTCACTGCTTTCACACAGCGTTCAAATTTTTCTCTCTCTTTGTAGATGAGCAATGGCCGAGACAGAAGTCGAAATCACTCTTTTTCATTTAATTTCCAGGAATACTATTTACTAACTTATTTTCAATGTACTGAAAAAATACTTTGAATGTGCGTAATTCAGAGAAATATTTTTCCTCGTATTATAACATATTGGAGAAGAAAAGGGAAAAAAAAAGAAAGAAAAAAAAATGGAGTTAAGCCTCATTTTAGTGGTAATAGGAGAGAACGGATGAATCTGCCGATCAAACTTTTACACATTTCTTTACACTCTTTTTGTCTTTTATTATTGCAGGGGATACCATTTATGATTGATGAGAGTTTTACAGGGCGTTAACTGAAAAAGGAGAGTTGCCGTGCTAATGATTAGTGCCTTCCGATTATGAAGCCAGCTGTAAATGCCACAATTGCAAAAAAACAAGCTGTAATTTGATTTTTAGGTTTTTCTTTCGGGAGTTTGTCATTTGTTATGGTTTCGCACAAAGGAAAAAAATTCAAAAGCAAACTCTTATGGTATACCAGTATGCTTAATATAAACACACACACGCGTGTGCGCATATATATATATATATATATATATATATATATATATATATATATATATATATATATATATATATATATATATATATATATACATATATATACATATATATACATATATATATATATATATATATATATATATATATATATATATATATATATATATATATATATATATATATATACATACATATATATATATATATATACATATATATATATATATATATATATATATATATATATATATATATATATATATATATATATAACAATTTTAAATAGCTTAGATTTAAGTTGAAGATGAAAATTTATTTTTTAAAAGATTAAATTTTTATTGCGATACAATTATATTTATAAAGTCAGATCTACAAAATGGTACGTTTTGAATGCAGTACAAGCCAGACATTTACAATAAAATAACTGTATAGTAAAAACCTCCAAAAATTTAAATTCTGTTGATCTAAAGTTAGTCTTAGGAAAATATGAACTTATGCGGGTATATATATATATATATATAAACACAAATTTCCCATTTTGAAATGATTCCTTTACGCTCCAAAATATAAAAAAAAGCTGCTCAAATTCCTTTCTTGAATAGATGCTTTTTTAAAGCATTGTGCGATTATTTTTCTAAGCATCTCATCACTTGTAAAAAATGCCCACACTGACTCAAACTTCAGGAACATAAAAGATGACTCGGCAAAATTTCAAATATCATTTGCTAAGCGTCTCCCGGTTTAATATAGAGGGACTAGCTTGAGCGTATCCAAAGTATCCAACGATTGTGATATCTCAATATGTGAAATCTTATTCAAAAGAGAATATGGAGAGCAAGCTGTGCTTTAGCCGCAAAGCCATAATGTGAGTATCCCTCTTTTGGGTCCAAACATTACATATAGGGCTTTCATGCATCGCCCCGGGTGGCCTGCTTGTGAAAAGTCCGTAGAAAAGCGAAACTGTCATCACAGAGATGAAAATAAAAAATCATCATTTTCTGCTGGGGCATGTTTTCCTCCGCGGCATCCTTCCGCCTGCCTCTAATGATCCCTGCAGTGAAAATCGCCAGGGGGCGAGCGGATGAGACCGATATTTTGGGTTTGTGGCTCGAGACCAGATCCTTTGGTGTGTCTTTTGGGGAATAATGACTCGGTGGGTATAATGGAAATTTTCTCCTCCCTCGATAGATTATTTGTGTCATTTTCTGTATTACGTCTTCACGAGGGACAGAGCAGTTCGTGACTTTTCAGAGCTGAACCATGTCTTTGTTTATATTTTAAGTAAACAATTTTCTTTACTTGCTCTTAATTACTTTTGTTAGCTAGTGTGTGTGTGTGTGTGCCATTTCTCGTCAATTTTTCGTTTGGGACTTTCTTTCAAATGCGCTTTTCCCCCTCTCAGTTACTGGCTTAGAAACTAAAAAGGTTTTAATTATGTTAATGAAGTTAAAGATGGAGAAAAAATTTTAGTATATAAATTAGCTATTTATATTTTTTGTTCTTCATCGAATTTTTATCTTTAAAAAAACCGAGACTAGTTCTTAAGAAAAATAATGAATTATTTGACATACTACGAGTAAGAGCTATAAATTGTCATGCTAAATTTTTTCAGCTTCATACAGTAAACAATTCTTTCAGATATTTTTTTTAAATACTTGTATAGAGATCGAAAACTTTCATGAATTTTACTTACTCGTGTTAAGAATTTTAGAAGTTGGAACTTAGAGCATTGATACTAATAAAAAGTAATTTATAGGGTGGGACTAATAATTAAGGTTTGAATGGATTGCAAAAACTATTGTGAGGAACATAAAAAGGTGTTAAATGAAACAATTTAAGAAAATATTGAACAACTAAATGCCATATGTTAAGATTATTACCAAATAAATCCTTAATTTCATGTATCTAAGTATATATTTATGTATCGGACGTAAGGCTGTTGAATGTATATACAGGGTGAATCTGAAAAAGTGGGCAAAACTTTACGGGGTGATAGAACGCAGCTCCCTCTATCTCCAAATATAAATAATAAAAAAGGCTAATAGCTCAATGCAAATTACTAAACTAAAAGAATTAATTATAGACTGCCATATAGTAGTACTTGTTACTAAAATTTCATAAAAATCCTCGCTCTTTTAGGACTTTAACAGCTTTTAATAATATTTTCTCTACTGTAGTCAGTAAAAAAAGTCTTAACATACGAGTTAATTTTTTATGAGATTAATGAAATACCAAAAAGAAAAAAAAGTTTTGATCATTATTTTAAAGCTTAATACGTTGATATCACAATGTTTTAAATGTAATAAGAAGCTAAAAAAAAGTTTTTTCTTCAATTTTTGCTGTAGAAATTTTTACATGTTGTATAAAAAATGCCCATTTAAATTGAAATAGTTAAAAGAAAGTAGTAAGATAAGGCACAACTGTTTATGCTGCTCCACTTATATAGATATTTATAATACATACATTGAATATTTATATTATTCATTTTCATATTTTTTTTTCTTTTTTCCAAATTTTAGAGATTTCCTGAAATTAGAATTACAGATTGTAATATACAGAACAACAAGCTTTAAAAGCAGTGAATAATTCTCTAAAATTTTAATTCAAATTTTTTCAACTTCTCTCCAGAAATTTCATAAACAGATTGAAAAATATATCCTGCTCTTAAGAGAGCTTTTAAGTCAAAAAATAAAAAGCTAATTTAAGAACTTTTAAGGCGCACAAAAAAGTTACAAAATATTAAAGAATTTAAAACAATACTCATATGATATGATCAAAGTATAGGATTTCATGATATTGTTGTGAAATGATTTCAAAATTAAATATTTGTACACATTGTCTTTTGATTTTTCTCTCTTTCTTATACTTAAATCATTGCCTGAAAAATTATTGAGTTTCAATTCACATAATATCAAGCTGTTAAAAGTTATAGAAATTGTTTTATATATTTACTGTGGATGCTATTGAAATGGGAACTGGACATATTAAATAAATACTGTCCCAAGGTCCCAGACAGTTTCCATTAAATGCCTTCTCCTACCCCCAACCCCATAGTAAGAATCCGGTTGTGTCTGGCAGTGTACATTTGATTAAGACTGGCCTTATCATTGGCTAGGAAATGATAACACATCTTTCTAAACATTTCACGAACAAACGATGAAAGATATATATATTTTTTCCTGTTCTTTTCATCCAGTGTGACATAAAAGAGATCCTAATATTCATATTAAAAAAATTTTGTAGATTTTTTTAACTTTCTGTTAACTTCCAGTTGATTGAAAATTCAATTTCCCAGGTTAACATTTTTGTTGTTTTTCACGTGAAATGTTCATTGTTTAAATACTCTGTTACCTTATGACGTTAATCTTGAAGAATGAAGTAAGATTGCAGAAAGCGTAATATTAAATAACATAAATAGAAATATGTACCGTATAGAGAAAATTTAATCAAGCGTGAACATTTATGACTTCACGGAGCAATGAATAAACTTTTTAACGTAGGTTTATGTTCCTCCATAACGGTCCTCTGAAAAGCAAAATTTCAAAATCTAAAACCATCCGTCGTTGCGAGTTATAATTTTGGCAGCGCGCCAAACCCAGTCTGTATCACTTGGGGAAGCAGTAAACAGTTAAACAGAAAAGTACCAAAATGCGCCAAAATTTATATATATATATATATATATATATATATATATATATATATATATATATATATATATATATATACATACATACATATATACATACAAAAGAGGTAAATAACGATAAGTAGTCCTACGTTAATAATTCGCGGTAGGTTTTTTAGAAGAGACTACCTGAATTTTTTCCAGACTTATTTTTGGGGATAACATTAATATCAAAGAGCCTATCAATGGTTACATTTACTCATCTCACAACTATACATTCATCCATATGTATTTGTGTACACTATTCTGAATTTATTTTCCTTCATGCTTCCATTAGTACTTTCATAAACATCTCGATGTGAATTTCCAATACCTGCCGGTGCAAAGAAGCGCGTTAGCACTTCTCAATTGTTAGCACGGCGCTTTCAGCGAGCACCAAAAACTGGTCATCTACAAATCGTTTCCGAATAGTTAAACATACACGCTTCATTGTTCCTCGCGGCTCATTATCTAGCGCCCAGGTCCATTCAACGCCCGCAAACCCCTATCAAATGAAACCATCATGCGATTGCAATCAAAGAAACGATTACCTCGCTTGTGCGGAGCCCTCGTCGTATATCAATTCCTTAACGCGAGCGTACACACTCGCACGCATTCATTTACAACAAGGGGATTCTTCCATTGGGGCAAAACAAAACGCAGGCCGAGAAAGCAATTCATTTGCAGACAAAACTTTCTCGCAGCGGTGATTCATCGATCTGCAATACGTAATATCCGTTCTCGGCCTTTAGGGTGTAACCTCTCACCGTCCGCCTTTCACGGACGATGCTTAATTAATGAATATCGTCTAGGATTAATGCCGATGCCCCCTCCTTCCCGGCGGGGCCCTTGCCCCTAATGGGGGATCAAATGGATGAGATAGATTAACCCTTCGCACGCAGCGCGTTACATACCTGAACTGATGAGATGTGGAAATATTTGCGAGGGTATCATTGGATTAAGTTTGGAAGGGACTGCTTCGTTTCGTTCGTAGGCTTCTATTGTTACACATAAAAGGGGTTTGTTTGACAGGAGGTATACTAAATATAATAAACTCCCGTGCTTATATCCCATGTTCATTCAACAGCTGATCAAAGATTTGTTCTTTGTTGTGAATTCATCACATGGATTCGATTCATTCATTCTTAGTATTCAGATCATATTATAGCAAAGCAATTTCGTAAAAGGGTGCGCGAAAGGGATGTAGGTATATTTCAGTGGGTAACTTATGATTAACTTTGAAAATAATTCCTTTGTTTCGTTCTTCGGTTCCTATTGTTACTCATTAATGAAGTTTGTTCGAGTACCGAGTAAAACACTAAATACGATAAATTTACATACTTTTATCCTATTCATTCAACAGTTGATTGTCAATTTCATTTTTGTTGTGGATTCTTCAAATGGATTTGATCAATTAATTCTCACCCATGTAGGACATTTTATACCAGAACTGTTAAATAATACAGACCCGACGGGATTTGTATATATTTTTGAGAGTATTTTAGGATCAACTCTGAAAATGATTGCTTTGTTTCGTTCATAGGGTTCTTTCGTTACTCATGAATGACATTTGTTTACAAGGAAGTATAGAGTAAAATACTAAATGTATAAACATGTACACTTACAACATATTTATTCAACATTTGACTGCCAATATCATTTTTTGAAATTTTTCATATGGATTTGATCATTAATCCTCACCCAAGCGGTAGTTCCTAATTTTGGTATAACTTATAAATAATACTGATCCAATAAGACGTGAATGCATTTAAGGGTCTGAAACTTTGAAAACAGGTGGTTTAGAGCAGTGGTGCGCAAACTTTTTTCGTCCGCGACCCATTTATTTCCAATGAAAATTTATTGGTAATAGCAATTTTTTTAGGGGGTGCGGGACACAAAATTCTTTAAATTTTCGAAAAAAATTTATCGTTTAAAATTTTTGTGTTCTTTTCTGGTTAAAATGACGTTTAAATCATGTTTCTGTCTTAATTAGAACAGGAGATATATTAATTTTTTTGCAACATTCTAATAGTAGCCAATCTGTGTTTAAACTAAGGAGACCAGACGTCCCGCTTTTGGCGGGACAGTCTCGATTTTTAACAATTTGTCCCGTGTCCCGCGGCGGTTTAAAAAAGTCCCGATTTTTGAAAAGAATGCACGACAAGCTAGGGAACGGCGGGAGAACGGGAAGGGAATATACGTTTTCGGCGGCCATGTGGCTATTTCGCCAGGATATGAGTTTTATATTATTTTTGTTAATTTTATAATGTTAAGCTTTAATAATAACAAATAATTGTAATATTTCCGAAAATGATCTTTTGAATGAGGTATCATTATTAAAAAAATATATTAATAAGGAATAGGTTAAATCTTGGGCATCAGAAAAAAATCACAATAGAGAACAAATAGTTAGAAATATTTCATCATTTCGAAACAAACCATGTTCCATACAATAATGCACTAAAAATTGTGGAATATGCGCTGTCCTTACCAGGAACTATTGTTGCGACTGAACGTGTTTTTTCTACGGTAAATAAAGTGTAAACACCAGAAAAATCACAATTAAGTGTTGAGACTTTGAAAGCCATTTTATGCGTGAAATATAATTTAAAAAATTCTTGTGAAAACTTTCATGACCTTTTAAACAAACACAGCAATCTACTAAAAAAAATCACACAAATGAGACATATGCCAAAGAATAAAATAATAATACATAATTTTTTTGTAAATTGTACTTATGTTGAAATTTAAAAAAAATATATTACAATACTATTTTTGCGTTCTATGAAAAATTTGTTGCTCCATATAGACCAAATTTTTAATCAAGAACCCCCCCCCCCCCGGTCAATGTGTCTCGCTTTACTAATGTTAAAATCTGGTCACCTTAGTTTAAACCTGTAAATGCGTTTTTCTGCATGATGGGTTTTTCCACCATTTCTCGTCCTAACATTGTTATAAGTCAAAAACCATTAAAGGTAAATGGTTCAAACTTGGAACATGACTTTTTCAATTATTCTACTTTAATTTTGATTCAGAAAATTTGAAAAATATTTACTTTTGAAATTATGATTTTTTAAAAATAAGTTACATCTTTTTTAAAATTTTTACTCTAAGTATTCCTAATTTTTTTAAAATTAATATTTTAAAAAACGCTGAAACGAAATTAAAACTTATATATTTCTGTTTAATTAACTGAAAAAACTTTGAATTTCGACAAACAATACTTCGAGTTATACCGATTTTAAATTACCCCACTTTTTAAAAAATTAAATATTTAAAAATTTTTAAAAAACTTATGAGAAGATTTATGATGTGATTATGTTTACAAATTATATGGTTAACCCCAAAATTTAACTCAATAAATGAAACTTTTTTTTATATGTATCCCGTACCCCCTTAATTAAAAAAATTTTAACAAAAAAATAGATAAACGAAATAAGAAAATTTTGGGAAACCGTTTAAAAAATCGATGAACCGTAGATTTTAGGTATATATTTACTTTGCAGATTAATGATAAAAAGAAGTCTTCCTTACCTTCTACACTTGTTTTTTGCTAAATCTCGTGGGACAAAAACTGGATATTGAAAAATTAATATGTATTTGCATTTTATTGAGGTAAAAATGAACGAAAATCGTGATTAAAAGAGAGCATGATTTCTAAATGACAAGCTTCTTATTAAAACATTGAAAATTATAAACTTCATTTAACTATATAAATGTAAACTAGAGTAAAATGAATGCGAATGTTGAGCCTGGGTCTCAGATAGTATTTATTCAATATTTGGTGAAATATGTGAGAATGCTACTCTCATATCATCGTTGTTTAGTTTTTCTAGCTACTCATTTTTAAAACACAGTCTCCCCCATATATCGGTAAGTGCGAACTGACTGTTTGACACCTGTCACACGAACTGTGGGTCGCGACCCACAGAGGGGTCATAAAAGAAATTGGAGGGGTCTCAGAAAGGTTGAAGTAAATTTATATCATATTAAATTATTTAATTGAAAAACATGATTTTAAGCTTTCTAAAATCCTACATTTTTAATATTTTTATTTATACTTCTAATGTTAAAAAATTCAAAATACAGGGTGTCCGGCTAAAGGTATCCAAAAGTCGTGACTTATTTTTACGGAACTACCCATTAGAATTAAAAAAATTATTTTAATAGAAAGAACATCTCAACAAGTTTTAATATCAATCATAGACTTCAATCATAGTATCATAGATTTCGATGTGTGCACCTTTTGTAGCCCGACTAACGTCTAAATGGTAATCCAGTTTGTAAGGTATACACAAGATTCGATTCACAAGAATCGAACTTTTGAATGAATGAATTAAAGAAGCTGCTTCAGATATGCTAATTTCGGCATACGCGCTTAGTATAAATACCACGCAGCGTCATTAATGGAAAGGGGAGGTTGTTAAGGTTGAAAAGGTGTTATCCTGCGCTAGTGCTTAGCGGGCCAGAAGTTTACGTGGCAGTACTGCTGGTTTGACTTACTGTTCGTGAGTATAAAAATATATTGTTCTTGAAAGCTGTGTTTATACATTCCGTACAAGTAGTACGCATGCTTATTGCTGTAAAAGCCAATTATATGTGCAACGAATTCAATAAACATTGTTTCATGTATAAACTGTGTTTGCCTCAAAATACAAATAGAGTGCCACTTCAAATTATATACACCCAAGTCTGGGTAGAAGTGAGCATAGATTCTCTATAAGTTCTCTCCAAGTGTTTCGTACCATATCAGGATATCAGGAGTATTAGACTTTTTTGCTTGAATGATACGCTTCTTCAACTCATCCACAGTTTCAATTTTTTTTTATACACAACGGATTTAATAAATACCCAAGCAAAAAAGTATAATAACGCCTGATATGCTATGAAACACTGGATTACCCTTTAGATGTTAGTCATGCTACAAAAGGTGCACACATCGAAATCTATGATACTATGATAGAAATCTATGATTGATATTAAAACTTGGTGAGAAGTTCTTTCTATTTAAATAAATTTTAAAAAATTCTGATGGGTAGTTCCGTAAAAATAAGTCATCACTTTTAGATACCTTTAGCCCGGACACCCTGTATTTTGAATTTTTTAACATTAAAAGTATAAATAAAAATATTTAAAATATATGATTTTAGAAAGTTTAAAAGCATGTTTTTCAATTAAATAATTTAGTATGATATAAATTTACTTCAGCCTTTCTGCGACCCCTCCAATTTTTTTTTCGACCCCTCTGTCAACCAGTAGTACGCAAACTGTGGGTCGCTATCCAAAGTTTGCGCACTATTGGTTTAGAGCACTACGGTCAACTTTTGCTACACAAGGGCAAATTACACCGGGGCCTACACTTAAAATCCGATCCCGAAGGGCTACGAACATTCATGCCAACAGTGGAACTCGAACTCACAGGCACTAGACCGAAAGCCAGTAACATTCGAAATGATTGCTTTGCTTCCCCCATTTTCTACTATTGTCTCTTATGAATGATGTTACTTAAAAGGGAAGTATACAGAATAATACTAAATATGATAAGAAGCATAACACCAGCATATTCATGCAACAGTTGACTGTCGATTTCGTCGTTGTTGTAGATTCTTCAAATGGATTCGATTGATTAATCCTCCCCTAGCAGGACTTTATATACCAGAAATGGTAAATTATATCTTATGATATAAATTTACTTCAGCCTTTGATCCAATGGGATGTGGATGCACATAAAAATGTATCTTAGGATTAAATTTGGAGGCAGTTTCTTCGTTCCTTTCTATGTTACACACAAACTGGGTTTGTTTGACAAGAAATATATAATAAAACTAGCTGAATACCCGTACTTCGTTACGGAGTACATTCAAATTAAATACAACGGTCAATGTATGCCATTAATGTAAATATATATATATATATATATATATATATATATGTGTGTGTGTGTGTGTGTGTGTGTGTGTGTGTGCGTGTATATATATATATATATATATATATATATATATATATATATATATTTATAAAGAAAATCGTAACGGATATTTTTATAGACAAAATAATGTAGAAGAAAATATTCAAATCAAATACAACGTTCAATGTATGCAATTAATTTCTACGTTTAAATCCATAAAACCTACTAATTTGATTTAAATTCTTAAAAAACTTCCATCTCAATCAGTCTAGTGGTTAAATTTTATCTTTTACCGTATTTTAATACTTTTTGTCAATTTATATTGTCTTTATGCACGTGACTCAAAATTAATTTCAAGTATCACAAAAAGAAAAGAAACCACGGGATCAGCATTTAATAAATTAAATTCTAAAAATTTATCTTTAAAAATTCCCCAGAAATCAGAAAAGGGAGGTAAAGATTCGAAAAAGATTTCATTTTAAAGGAATCTTTATGATATTTCTTGTGATATAAATTTTATAACACTCAGATTATTATTTTAAATGCAAACTTTAAAAAAATTACAAAAACAGCTTAAAAATTTAATTTATAAAACTCTAAGAATAATGTTTCAAAAATCTTTCTTAGTGCACTCCTACACTATAAATAGAATTGCCATGCAAAAATTTAGCCCTTTATGTTCAACGGTTTCGTCTGTGCGTTATCTGTCAGTCAGTCAGTCAGTTACGGAACTATTTTATATATAGAGATAAAAGTTAAAATAATTTATAGCCTTTTCATTTAACAGTTGATTGCCACTTCCATCTTTCTTGCCGATATTTCGCATGGATTCGATATATTAATTTCTCCGCTCTCAGGACAAGATATACTAGGACAGTATGGAAAAGGGTTGTGCTAAAGGGTGAAGGACATTTTTGAGAGGTAATTTTAAGATAAGTTCGGATATAATTGTATTATTTGGCTCGTACACTCCTCTTGTTCCGATTTCACGTTTTTTCCACATTTAAATGATGTTTGTTTCACAGGTAGTATTCACTAAAGTATTAGGCAGAATAAACTCGAAACCGCTAGCATGTTAATTGAGTTATCAGTTTATCACCAGTTTCGTATTTTTGTGGACTTTAATGGTTTCGAAAGATCTTTGAATTTAGTTTGACGTTAATTGTTTCGTATCGTTCGTGGGATCTTGTTGTTACGTACAAATAAGCTTTATTGTCCTGCCCTGCCTTAACTGGGCGTTCTCTGTACAGACGTTATTAGGAGGCCCGTGATTGCATGAGAATTTTAACTTAGTTACTTTATTTGTTTATGTATTTTCCATTTTGTTTTCCTTTACAGTTTTGTATATAAGTGTACTATGGCCCAGTTGGCAAGGACAGCGGGCCCGTGATCTGAACGTCTTTGGTTCGATGCCCATCGCTGCAAATCCATTGCCGAGCACACTAATGACGGCTCGTGCACGTAAAATCCGTCGTGGCTGTAAAGTCCTCCAAGTTCTCAAATTTACCTCTGGAGGTGCGGGATCAAGTGTACCGGTGTCGTCACTTGATTCGGTTCTAAATTACGGGACCGGCTTGTAGGGGGTAATTCTGGCCACCTATACGGTGCCCCCATAAATAAATGGCCAGCAGTCACAGCTGCAAGTGTAATGGATTAAGTTCCAAAATTGCCATAAGTAACAACAACAACAGTTTTGTATATTTCCCCATTTTTCTGTATACCTAAGGACTTTTTCCACGGGTTATTAAAAAAAAAATTGGCTTTATTTTACAAGAAGTATACAATAAAATATGAAATATTACAAATGTCCATACTGTAGCCAGTACTGGTTTCGTGTGTGTTTTGCATGCAAATGGGGGGGGGGGGGGAATTTAACATTTTGTGAACACATCGCAACACAGTTTGACAGAGGTCTTCGCCTATATATGTGAAAATATTTACGAAGGAATTAAAAAAAAAATGTTTGTTATGTTCTCGACATCTGACTAGAAATCTACAGGAGAATAAATACTATAAGTTATAAATTTGCATGCATCTACCTCATTCATATAGCAGTAGGATACCAGTTTCGGCCTTGTGTTCGGCTCTTTTAAGGGATGATACATCTCAAGTGTCTACTACTTGAATAAATGTAAGCTGATTTTATGCTTCATAAACATTAGGTATTGAGTTAAAAGTTCTTGATTTTTTACTTGTTTTGAAATAAAAAATACAAAAAATTAAGTATAAAAACATAAAATTGTAAATAATAAAAAAATTAAGACGGAAAATATGTTTGAACATAAATTAATCTGATGATGAGCAGTTAATGCGTTCTTATTTCAAAAAAAAATTTTGAATTTTTTTCGGCTGCGAATTTCTTTGTTCCAACGTATGTGATTTTAATGTTTCAATTTCTGTCTCCAAATAAAATATTTGCCTCACTACTTAACTTTGAGACTAACTTGCTTTGATGACAAAAATAGGTAGGAATAGAAATGGTAACAATTTCTTCAGACATTTTTCAAATCTTAAATACTACACATTTACACTCAGAAATAGGAATCAACCATTTTAATGGTACACATTGTAATTCTGCATTACTATAACCACGTCTTCCCATTTTTTGAAAGATCTCAAAATATGTTGAAAAATATTTTATGAAAATAAAAAAGTATACGGGGAATAGTTGTATAAACAGTGCATGGATTTATATTAAGAGCACAACTTAAGCTGAAAATATATCATGGGTACTAATAACCAGAAAGTTTCTTGGTTGATCTATAAACTACATAGGATCTAAATTAACTTTTAAAACACACTGTCATCACATGATGAAACCATCTTAAAATAGTCTGCTAAATTGGATTCTTTTTTTCAGTGATACGAATGGATTAAATTTCTAAATAATTTTCTCCAGTTTTCTCTCATTTCACATAACAATGCAATTTAACTCGGGCATTTAAACACACACACACTACATACATAAATAAATAAATAAATATATATATATATATATATATATATATATATATATATATATAAATATATATAGTATTTGTGAACTTGATTATGAAAGTGGACTAAGTCAATGTACCGGTAATTACAAAAGTGGTGTAAGTCAGACATTTTTCGCTTCGAGATAATTAAAGGTTTGAGTTTGAACAAACTAAAAAATTATTTTATACTATATAGTAAATTGTTTCAAAAAATATTTACGGTTCAATTTTTAAATTTTTGCAAAGACTGGTTCAGATTACGGTAATGTAAAAGAATTCAATATAAAAACTCTTCTTTTTTTAAGATTCTGGACTTACACCTCTTTCGTTCGAATTTCGCACAGCGATTTTAACCACCTTCGTAATCAAGAGGACACACACACACACACACACACACACACACACACATATATATATATATATATATATATATATATATATTCATGCAATAAATTGTATAAAATTGTTAATCCTGCCCGGTCATCGTATTTTGTGTTCTTGACAGTGCAGGAACCAGTGAAAAATAGTATATTTTCATTTTATCTTCATGTTTCATCGAATCAAAACATTGACCGATGCCCCTTTCAAAAGGAAGATTAACATTTAACTCCATCAGTGTTGGTTTAAAGCCTATTAAATGACAGAAGACAGGCGAGAAAAATAGCCTCTGATTTTGTAAAAAGAAAAGACGGAAATTAATGTACAAGTCTATTTATCTCTTAAAGCAAGGAGTCAAAAAAGCACCTTGTTGAGATATTGTCCTATCAAGTGAAATAAATGAAAAGCCTGGAGATCGAAATTAATCGGTCGAAACCCGCCTTTTTATATGATGACGTAGTGCATGACGTGAAATTAAAAACACGTGACAGAGGGCCCGGTATCCAATGAGAAAAGAAAGTGATGAAAGATTTTTGATCGCCGTCTGTAATTGGCCCTCTCCCTACGCGCTTACCCGAATTGATAAATGACGATGCCGTGATGATCACTGTAATAGAAACGAATTGAGAAAATAAGTGGGCTGCGTATGATGCAAAACACTGCATCCTAATTTTTAGTTACGGCCAGTTTGTAAATTAATCATGGGCAGAGCAAAATACCTAAAACATCTGCACCTTTCCTCAGGTGCCAAATAAGTATTCAACTGTTTTTATCGAATGTGTTAATTTATCTCAGAGGTCATTGAATCATTTGACAACCTTAAAGCTGTAGATGTGATAACACGACTTCTTCGTTTATTTAAAAAAAAAGAAAATTAGAGGTGTATATGAAATTTTGCGCTGGTCAAGCGTTACTCTTTAGGGGCGTTTTTCACTATGAAAATGCCTGTGTAAAGAGACAAATCAAGCATCATGGGCCATCGATTATTGTAATAAATTATGTATGTTAAGATATGTGACTTATAACATTTCCAAGATTCGATAAATACTCATTAGAAAGAAGATAGAATATATGCTATAGAAACAATACATTTACATTTCTTCAATTGAGATAACATTCAAATAATACTAAGATTTGATTATTAATAAAAGTACATAAAAAAATGTTCCAGAATTTAAATACTCACCATGGTTTTATCTATTAAATTCATAACAGGTGGGCGGTGGCCCAGTTGGTAAAGGCTACGAGCCAGTGATCTGAACCTCACTGGTTCGATGCCCGTCGCTGACAAATCCACCGCCGTGTGCACTAATGGCGGCTGGAGCACGAAAAATCTGTCGTTGCTGCAAAGTTCTCCAAGTTCTCAAATTTACCTCTGGAGGTGCGGGGTCAAGTGTACCGGTCTCGTCACTTGAGTCGGTTCTAAATTACGGGACCGGCTTTTAGGGGGTAGTGCTGGCCACCTATATGGTGCCCCTCTAAATGAATGGCCAGCAGTCTCACGGTATAGATACAGGCGAATGTTTAGCGACAAGTGCCGCTACGTTCGAAAAAATAAATCATAATTTTTGCCTTTCTCTGTTCGACGGCACCAAAGTATTTCTATATTACTTGCTTCATTGGAAATTTTGTGAAACTTGAAAAAGTCCGAAATACAAATCTGTCAAAGGGATAACAACAGCCACTTAGTGCTAACAAACAATAAAGATAAGAAAACTTTGTTCGAAATTTTAAATACGCTGCAAATTGTTATTAATTTAATTTCTTATATTTCTTTCTCTATTAAATGTCGACAGAGCATTGCTATTTAACTTGCTGTATTAGAAATTTTGTAGAACTCTAAAAGGGCAGGGAACGCAAATCATTTTAAGGGAAAAAACAATAATACTTTGTGCTATTAATGAAACTGTTCCATAATATTATGTCTTCTATGAAAATTACCAAAACTGCATAAAAGGAACGAAAATTGTTTTTCAACTATCACTTGACATCCCAGATCTCAATCCCGTCTTTTAAGACATCGAAAATTTTTCGCTTGGTAATTTTCTAACCACAGCTTAGCAATTGTATGCTTAGTACAAGCATAGTAAAAGTTCTCGAATTCTGTGTTTTGCATTTAAAAATAGATTTTTTAATGAAATGCGTATGTTTTTCGAATGTTTTTTATTTATTTTTTATTTTTTTATTTCCAATGGCAAGTATTACAGGACAACAGACATCCAAAAAGACAAAATTACAAGAACAAGATAGAAAAATGACATCCGTTAATCCATCAACTTATGTCTGGCAATCCAATAGCACTCCCATAAAGAAACGGAAGGTAGAGCAGGGCAAGAAGCAAGGTGAAGCATGTCCATTTCCTCCTTGTTGTTACATAGGAGACAGAGGGTCGGGAGCCAAGTTAATTCTGTGGAGGTGCTTGCGAAGGCAATCATGGCCAGAAAAAAGCCGTAGCATTGCCACATATTTACCTCTAGGCCACTCAGGGATATCATGGACATGGACATACCAGGGCTTGTGATCGCTCCTAGCAGCAACAACCTGTGAGAAGGAACACCTGAGGGTCTTTTTGACAATTGTCTTGATGGAATGGTAGGCCAAGTCCTGGTTGTTTAACTGTAAAACAGAAGCCCCCCCCCCTTTTTCACTAGGAAGTCAGCAACCTCGTTCCCCTCGATTCCGCAGTGGGCCGGGATCCACTGTAAGACAATTGTTTTATTATGGTTCGACAACCGTTCCAGAAGGTTAACACAGTCATCAATATCTTTGGATCGAGAGAAACATGGGGAGTCAATAGCCTGAAGAGCTGCTCTCGAATCTGAGAGAATCACCACTCTTGAGAAACGCTCTAATCGGCTCTGAAGCTGGATAAGAGCCAAACGGATAGCTGAGATTTCCCCATCAAAAGCTGACACATGAGTACCAACAGGAGAGTAGAGTGAGAACAGCTCACAATGAACACCGGCTCCAACGTTTACACAATCACTTGTTCTAGAGCCATCCGTATAGACCCTGAGCCAATGTGAAACAGGGTAGAGGGTATTTATAGTTTCGTATGCCACTGATCTTAGGATTTAATCACTGTCCTCCACTTTTAACACACTTTGGCTCAAGCCAAGACGGATAGAAAAGGTCTTGGCTTCGATAGGGTTACGAGGTAATAAAAATTGTTGAGCTCCAAAATCGATGTTTAGGTGAGAAATAAGTGCGGTAACCCCCTGTACAAAGCCTCTCTGGGTCTTTAAATTACACCATATGTCTAAAAGGACAACTTCGCTTTTGTCAACACCGATGCTCATCCCTCTCACAATTTTAAATTCTGCAGTTAGGTGTGATTTCACACCGATTAAAATGCCACTTGCCACTCTTCTAGCCTTGGGGACAATATAAGTAACAAAACCCTTAAAAGGGTAAAATTTTAAATTATCGTGAGACAAATTTGCCTCCGTAATAGTAAATACGTCGATATCAAAACTCTTAATGGTAAGTAATAGCTCCTCTCTCTTATTTTGGGACAAGCCACCTGCAGAAACTCACATTGAGAGCCAGACTGAATGCCGGTTTTGTAGATCATTTTGCCGTACTAGTCGTTGCCCAGAGTGCACCACGAAGAGGTAGATCTACGTTGCACTCCTTAATGTATTCTTAATTATTGTATCCTTTTCGAATGTATTCTTAATCTAATTTAAATTTTAAAATAATTCCAATTTTTAGCAGTTTTACAGCAGTAGACAACAATACCCCGGGAAAATTCTGAAAAACATTAAAATAAAAAACTGAGTGTTTTTTATCCAAACGTCTACCTTCACATACAAAAAACGAATTTAAAACTATACATGTGTTAATTTGTGATTACAAAATACTGAGAGGAAAATTTCCCCGTGGTTTAATTCGGCCATCGGAGATCTGCGTAGTTAACTGATACCCCGCTTTGAAGGAGATGTAAATAATTTCTGTTTTAAATCTACACTATGAGTAAAGGAGTGAAAGCGCCGCAGATAGGACCAGACTAGCGAACATTGATAGGAAAGAAAATTCCCCATGGCTAAATTGGGGCACTGAAGACCTGCGTAGTTAACTGATACGCCGCCTTAAAGAAGATGTAAATAATCAATTTGAAACTAACACTATGAATAATAGAATGAGATTACCCCAAATAGGACCAGATTAACGAATGATGATAGGAAAGAAAATTCCCCTTGGTTTAACTGGGGCACTGAAGATGCACGTAGTTAATTGATACGCCACCTTGAAGGAGATGTAAATAATTCCCGGTTTAAATCTACACTATGAGTAAAGGAACGAAAACACCGCAGATAGGACCAGACTAGCGAATGTTGGTAAGAGACTAAATTTCACGGGACTCAAGTGGGGCATTAAAGATCTGCATAATCAACCGATACACCGCCTAGAAGGAGATGTAAATAATTCCCAGTTTAAAACTATACTATGAGTAAAGGAATGAAAACACCACAGATAGGACCAGACAAGCGAATGTTGATAGGAAAGAAAATTCCGCGGGGCTTAACTGGGGCATTAAAGATCTGCGTGGTCAACTGATACGCCACCTTGAAGGAGATGTAAATAATTTCTGTTTTAAATCTACACTATGAGTAAAGGAACAAAAACACCGGAGATAGGACCAGCTTCGAATGTTGATAGGAAAGAAAATTCTCCGTGGCTTGATTGGGGCACTGAAGATCTACGTAATTAACTGATACGCCTCCTTAAAGAAGATGTAATTAATCAGTTTGAGAGTAACACTATGAATAATATAATGAAAATACCCCCAAATATGATCAGACTAACGAATGATGATAGGAAAGATAATTCCCCTTGGCTTAACTGGGGTACTGAAGATGTGCGTGGTAAACTGATACGCCACCTTGAAGGATATGTAAATAATTCTCGGTTTAAATCTACACTATGAGTAAAAGATTGAAAACAGCACAGATAGGACCAGAATAGCGAATGCTGATAGGAAAGAAAATTCCGCGAGGCTTAACTGGGGCATTAAAAATGTGGGTTGTCAACTGATACGCCGCATTAAAGGAGATGTAAATAATTTCTGTTTTAAATCTATACTATGAGTAAAGAAACAAAAACGCCACAGACAGGATCAGACTAGCGAATGTTGATAGGAAAGAAAATTCCGGGTGACTTAGTTGGGGCACTGAAGATCTACATAGTTAACTGATACGCCGCCTTAAAGAAGATGTAAATAATCAGTTTGAAACTAACAGTATGAATAATAAAATAAGAATACCCCAAATAGGACCAGACTAAGTAATAATGATAGGAAGCAAATTTCCCATAGCTAATTGGGGCACTGAAGATCTTCGTAGTTAACCAAAGCACCACCTTAAAGAAGTGTAAATAATCCCTTTTTGAAATATACACTATGATTCTGAAATCTGAACCAAATATAAATGAATAAAAACAATCCGGATAGGACCTGTCTAGTGAATGATGATAAGGAAAAAAATTACACCATTATTGCAATAACTAATTATTCTTTGATCGTGTACTTTTACACAACTGATACTAGATGTTACCCGCTTAAAAAAATAACAGTATTAGTATACAATATGAAAATCAGAATAGTTCTACGGAAATAATTTAATAATTAAAAACAAAAACTGACATAAAAAATTGTAAAATACACTAGTTATCAAAAATTAAGGAAAAATCACAAAAAGAGGGATAACACGTTCAAAACTAGGCCAATCTGTTTAAAATTTGAATGTTGTTAAGTAAAAAGTGCTGAACAATACTTCAGTATGCATAATAGTGGCGCTGCAGTCGGAATACGTCATTTGCGAAGAGCATAAAAGTGCATGTCTCAGAGCAAGGCGACAAATGTCTCTGCGAGGCTGAGATTAGACACCTGGCATAGCCAAATTGTAACAATGACATCCAGGCATCATTTGACCGAAGAACTGCAATGGCGAGCTATTGGGAGATTAGAGGCAGGAAAAAGTCAGACAGAAGTGGCCAGATGGCAAATGTGAGACCGCCTGTGGTTCATAGACTTTGGCAACAATTTCTAACCACGGATTCGGCATCCAGGAGGTTCAGCCAAGGACGGTCATATGCTACGACGAGTGTCGATGACGGATATTTGTCATTATGCGCACGAAGGAATAGAACCGCAACTCCGTCTGCAAGCTCCGTCTGCAGATCATCCCTCGCAAGCTCTGAGGGTTGGTATCAACGTCAATCGTGCATAGAAGGCTTCAAAATGGTGGTCTTTTTGCTAGCCGACCAGCCATTTGCGTCCCGCTCACGTCACGCCATAGGCGGGAACGTTTGCAGTGGACATGTCAACATGTCCACTGGACGCGTGATCAATCGAGGGCTGTTCTCTTTACGGGTGACTCCAGGTTTAGCCTCCAAAGCGATAGTTGGCGTATTTTGATTTGGAGAGAACCTGGAACTCGTTTTCATCCATCACACATCCGTGAAAGAGATGCATACGGATCAGACAGTGTCTGCGTTTGGAGTGGTATCTCTTTGGGTGGACGCAAAGACCTCCATGTCTTTCCCCGTGGAAATGTGAATGCTCATACCTATAGAGATGACATCCTTGATCCTTATGTGCGCCCTTATGCCGGGGCAATAGGTGATGCTTTCGTGCTACAGGACGATAACGCGAGACCACACAGGGCTCCCATCATAGATGCTTATGTTGAGCAGGAAAAAATTCAGCGCATGGAGTGGCCAGCTCGATCACCGGACCTGAATCCTATCGAGCATGTGCGGGATGCTTTAGGACGACGTATAGTTTCTCTCAATCCTCGTCCTAGGACCCTAGCCACGCTTTCAACTGCTTTGCAAGAGCAATGGCTCTCACTTCCTACGGAACTCATAGACCACATAATTGACAGCGTCACACATCGCTGTATGTGCTGTATTGCTTCTTCTCGGGGGGGGGGGGGGGAGGTATCATACGCCATGTTAAAGGTACTTTTCCTATACCAAACTGACACATCCGATTTGCTTATTGTATACATATGCTAGTTTCTATGACACTATAATTGTTTGGCGATTTCTTTTTATGCTATTTTATACCTACCTATGTGTTGAATAATGTGTATAAGTTTCATTAAATTCTACGCGTAACTTTTTGAGTAATCGCTATTTTTGTGACTTTTCCTTAATTTTTGGTAAAGAGTGTATTTTGACATTTGGTACATGAAAATAGGTACATTTTCGCTGTCTTTTTCAATTCGACTGTATTAAATGACTCAGTAGTATGTATTTTCCTTTAATTGTCACGAAAATGGCCTGGTTTACACATTTTAAAAATACATTTTTTTTTCTTATACCAGTATATATCAAACTCCCCAGTGAAGTGATCTTAGTTATAGTTAAATAAACTATACCTGAGCCCCCCCCCCCCCAGCATGGACTGGAGGTGGAAACTGTGAAGGCCAATCCATATTAAGTTCAGTCCCACTGTAACATATATTCTGTAGAAGATATGGTAAGTTACATACTTGTATAATCAGTTCTGAGGTTAGTATTTCCGCTACTGCGAAGAAATGAAATAACTGCAAAGAAAATTTTCTACTGGACGAGGGAACCACCATAACTTAATTATTAATCCCTACTGGGGTCATTCTAATCGATCTTATTTACAATTCCGCATTTTCATATAAATATCTTCAAAACTACTTGCATTTCCAACCCCGCCAAGATGTTTCATCTTTCCACGCAACCCTTTCCTCCCTGTATCTCTTTATCCTTTGCCACCTCCGGCGAGAACACCATTTGCTCGGGACGAACACCAGAGACCAATAATGTAGTGAGATCAACGTTATTAATCGCTGCCTTCGTTCGCCAGACGTATCCAAACTCCCAAATGAGATATTTCATTCCCGGCTGAGTCGAAAAGAGGATTTTCCCCCCCCCCCCCCCACACACACACACGTAACTCGCAAGGGATTTTCAGCATAGAATTGTCCATCAGGAAATCGGTTTCGCAGGGAGTTTCGTATTTGGCAATATAAATTGTAGCGAAATGTTACATGAGCGAAGTACGAACGGAACACAATTTTAACAGCAAAAATTTCCTAATCTGTTATTAAGTAAATACATATATATTTTTTCCAATGCGGTAGGCACTTAACTGGAGATATTCGCCCATACACCGCAAATTTGTAGGCTTCTTTATTATAGGAGCGCTGTTTAGGTAGATCAACATTGCTACCTATGAAGGTGCTACAGGGCGACACTCGTAACTTGGTGGACTCGTACCTCCTCCCACCGTTACAAGCTTCTCTCACGGACTTTCCAGCAGGGGCGGCCTAAGTCTTTGCGGGGACCACTTGAATTATTTTCGGCGGGCCCTTCAAGATACTAATACGCGTACACATCTAATGATAAAAATATAATGTTAAGCATAAAAGACAAAAAGATGAAGACGGTCATATATCTTTCTTAAATACCTTTATCAGAAATAAAACCCTAAAAAGTAACTAGACTACAGAGATTTTGTTTCCAGAACAAGTATATTTACAAACACATTTTTCTAGATTTTTTTGTCTACGAAATAACTTATGATATGATCAAGTTTTAATTTCCTCATTTCTTCATGCTCTATAGAAAATATTGCAAGGCTGTTAAATCTATCATGCGATATTATTCAACTCAGATATGATCTTCCCTCCCCCCTATACCAACCCCAGCCATACAGTTACAAGATTTTTTAGAAATATCCTTAAAGGTATACATACATTTGGTGCACCAGTAGTTTTGTTATTTGTGGCAAGAATCGTTGAATTTTTATGCGTTTTTCTGAGACATAAAGAGAAAGAAGGAATAATAGGCCTTAATGCCTCCATTTCTTCGACCAGCATATAGCCACTTACAACTGCATGTACTACAGAAATTATTTGGTCTTTATTCTGAATCATTTTTACATGTGTTAAAGCAATTTTCTTTTATATATATATATATATATATATATATATATATATATATATATATATATATTGTGCAGTAGCACAAAATTGGCTTAAGATCGGCCCTGCATTCCGGCGTATAGATTTAACATGACGATACCCGGCGTATACACAAGAGCATTGAGTTGAGCTTGTAGAAACTCGAACAGAGCTCCCTGAGTATTGAATCCCGACTTGCTAACCACTAGGTTGCTCCGGGCCCTATTAAGTAAATATTACCTAACAGACTCAGTCTGAGCTAACGAAACTAACTTCGTGGCTCGGAACTGTGGTGATGATAAATTACATTAAATTCGAATTATTAATATAATAGTAAACTATTAAATTTTAGTAACAGTTGTGCTTTTTTTTAAATAAATTTATTAAGCCTCTACTAAATAATTCTTCTGTTTAAACTTGTGGTTATCAAATATTCATTTATTTGATTAATGTCATCGCATTTGGAGAAGCGTGAGTAAGTTTCGCGAAATGTTTTGACATTATGAAGAATCAAATTGAAGGAGATCATTACATGTTATACCTTATTGTAAAAATTTTGATAAATTAATAAGCCTTATTTTGAAATAATTGTGAGGTGGCTTGTACGTTATTTTGGCTGGTGAATTTTTGGGTTTTTATTTAATGAATGAATGCAAAATTAAATTGTGTGTCTTTTTCTTTTAAAGTTAGTCCTTCCTTTTGAGATAGTCTCCCTTTTTTTCAGTTGATTGTAAACCGAGACATCCGGTGGTGACAGATCGCGGACACTATCCCCGAACATGGAATGTTGATGGGGTTAGCAGAATACGAGGACGCTCCCTGATCGGTTGAATACAGTGATTCGTAGATGGCGGCGTTTTCAAGGAGGAAATAATGAAATTAGGAACCAACAATGATTATATGAAATAAGAAGAAAAAGAAATCAACGATGAGTCGGTGAGAAGTATCCTTCGGCTAATTCAGAAATTCAACGTTTTCTTCGTCCGAGATTGACGGCGCGCGTTGGAACTTCTTACTTCCTCGCGGAGTCAAAGGGAAGAAACATAGCGTCGACTCGGGGGCGAAAAATTGAAGACGGACAGAGGCGAGCCAAGAAGCTAGGAGCTGACCCTAGATCCTAGATGGAGAGAGGTGGCTTCGGGAATGATGGCTGAACGGAAACGCCCGGCGGAGTTCATGACTTGGCGTCATGCACGCTTTAGAAATGGCTATAAGGCTCCCCTCATGATTTCGTAAAATTATTATTATTTTTAGTTAGAGTGCTGCAGCATTTTAACCGGTAAAATGAATTTTAATTCCCCCTTTTTGTTTTTGAGATTTATTCAAGTTTTTTTTCTTTTATTTATTTTTTTTATCATTTTTCATTCATATTGGTTCCAAGTGAGATGCGGTGAGACCAATAACGCCAACTGCAATGGATGCTCACGACGAAGTTGCCAATCGTCCCCCACCCTCAACACTTTAATAAAAGGCAAAATTTTGGAGGAAACTATGCATTAAAAATAATTTTTTTCTTACTCTTTGTAGTTATAGATATATTAATGATCAAATAAAAATTGTATTGTTAGATAGCCTAACCTAAAGAAATTGTCTGCATTTAAATATAATATACCACATTTATTTCCCAATAAATTAAATTTAAAAGTGTTATTTTTTTCTCTTTGAAAAATGAAAATTATAACGAAAACGTCTTTTTTGCAAATGGACTTGAGCGAACACAAAATGGAAGTACGCAGCATCTATAAGCGAAGAAAATAGGAAAATGTGTGTTTTGGGGGAAATATGCGCCCTAGATTCTCTTACACCTGATTTCAAGCTGGTGCAAGTATCTATGCCAACATCGGGAGTCGAACCTGTAATCTTTGGTACCGCAGGCTACCACCTTAGCTGATTGATCATTATCCAGATGTAGGACCTCTGAAAATCTATAAAAATTCGGCTGGTGAGTTAAAAGAAAAATTTTTATACACAAAGGAAAAAAAAATTTTAAAAATGAAACTCCCTGATAGGCAAATATCTCATAACTTTTTACACCGCATAATTGAGTCACTAAATTGCAGGAGACTTTTACGGGGCACATGAGCGGCTTTAAATGAAAAAATTGGAAAAATGCTATGAGAATCAAACGTGGCAGGAATTTTTTTGCTTTCGCTTGCTTGAAAAACCTCCTAAATCCTTATTTTCGTACTGAAGACACACTTAGTTAAATTTTCCAAGCTATTTCTACGGTGCCCTTAAGAGATAACACCATAGAAACAAAGTACTCCACTGGGCAAACTTTTGAACCGAAATTCCCTTCAACTGGACTTTCATAAATCAGAGAGCTGTGTGATGACATGCACAGTAACCTCCTATTAAAAAACATTTAGAATTTACTAACACTCAATTCCAGAGATATTATTTAAATGTTTGATTAGAAAAATGTGTATTCATATCTATTTTTCGTCGTTTTTTAGTTTCTGAACTTCAGTTACTGATGAAAATATTTATTAATTTTTTTATCTTGTCATTGTGAATCCCAATAAAAAAAATTAAGGTGAATACTATATATATATATATATATATATATATATATATATATATATATATATATATATATATATATATATATATATATATACATATATATATATATATATACATACATATATATATATATACATACATATATATATATATATATATATATATATATATATATATATATATATATATATATATATATATATATATATATATACATACATATATATATATATATATATATATATATATATATATATATATATATATATATATACATACATATATATATATATATATATATATATATATATATATATATATATATATATATATATATATGGTGAACGGTATAAAAGGATTAAGTCAAAAACAGTGATATAAATATACCAAGTTATTCTCTTTTATACCAATCGTAGAAAAATAATTTCGACTTTAGTATTTTGTACAAAAAAATGTACTAACAAATACCTAAAAATACTAACAAATATCTAAAAATCACTTAATTTGACTGGAGCCATTTATACCCCCAGCACTATATATATATATATATATATATATATATATATATATATATATATATATATATATATATATATATATATATATATGTATATATGTATATATATATATATATGTATATATATATATGTATATATATGTATATATATATATATATATATATATATATATATATACACAGAGAAAAAAAAGTCGGTCAGCCGCCGGAATAAGTGGGTTCTGCAACCCACTTCGCGTGGGTTATTGTGGGTGGTGAGTTAAACAAACCACTATCCGTGATTTTGAACGCGGATGTAAGTGAGTTCAAATACTACTGAGTCATCGCAACTGTGTTATCGAAACAAGTGTGTTATATAACTTATGTTATCTGAGTTTACTGCGCTGAAAAACCAACTTTAAGTATTAGACTGCAAATGTCATGCAACTTGAAAGGCTGAAATGAAGTATTTGGGTTGAAAATTTTTGAATGTACTTAAATTTTTATTTATTATTTTTTATAAGGAATTTAATTTTTGGAATATGATGTCTTCCATATTCCGAACTTTTTTAGACGAGATTAACATAAATTCTTTTCTGATATTCTAAATCAATTTTGTGTTTATATTTAATTTTTGCCTAATGACTATTGTTCTCAAGGTAGAAATTATATCCTTTATGTAGAAATGTTTTAATTTAAAAGAGTATCTTTTAAATCCAAGTTATTGAAAAATTTTGCAGATTTTTTTTATGACGTAATTAATGTACAAAGCAACTATCAGTTTCAGACACATTTTGCAACAAAATTAACATTCTTTTACGAAAAGAAGCTAAAGTTCTTATGCGTAGGTTGTTAATATTTTACGTCTTGATCTGTAAGGCAGACGCTTAGAGGTCGAAAATAAAAGGCTGGGATTCGCAGGTTTGCATTTTCATAATTTGCTCCTAAAGTTAGCTTAATAGGTTGCTTACGATTCGCACGCGTCATAAGGAATACTTGTGAAAATATTTAATAAAAGAAGTCGTTGTTATGGGACATCGCTTATTAAAAATCACGTAAAATTTATCGCTATAGAATATACCTCCATCGCACAGCTATCAAAAATTTATGTTTACCCACCCTTACACACATATCGGATACATTATATATATATATATATATATATATATATATATTTATATAAACCCAAACAAAGACTATAATTATTTTCATTTTACAGACTTTGCGACACTGAAGCTTCTTATTTTAAAATGTTTACGATTTTAACTGTATATTATATTTTTCTCTAAAATGTTTTTTTCACACCCTTTTTTATTATAATTTTCCGGCCAAAATCTATCCACTACTAGCCTCTTATATTCACAGAACCTTGACATTTATCGTTAATAATAGTTTAAAATGTATATCTCGGTTTCATAACTTTTTAAATATGAAATTTATAATGCTGAAAATGATTAGTTTAACAGCTATTAACAATTGTCATTAGCAAATAGAGGTCATCTCCTTTTTTAGCATTCCATTGTCCGAGTTATCCGTGGAAACTCTCTTTACATCTGCTCGCCAGAGGACAGGAAATAGGTATTTTTTCTCCCGCCGAAAGTTTTTCCGATTAGGGTCTCTAAGTGTCCGCCATGTGTTAGTACGTGCCAGTAATGGCGGGAACCTCTTTATGATTTGAAGGAAGGGAACCTTAAATTAATCTCAACTAAGATGTCGTAAACACAGGTGTGTCACCTAACAAGAGCTAAATGGGTGCATGATTGCTAAGATGTGTCTGACACACATATGTGTGTTTACACGTGGAAGAAGGAATAAATGTTCGTGGAAGAAGGAATAAATGCCAGCTCGAACTCGGACTTGAGTACCATGCTGTTGCAAGTTTACAATGGCTGCGCTGCCAGTATAGATTGCGGCTTTAAAATCATCCCTTTCCTGAGTTAGCCAAGGTGAGTTCAATTTCGTTATTTAATTCTTTTATTATTGAGACTAATTCTATGTCAATGAGTGTAATCCTTATCTATTTTACTTTTTAAAATTTATCAGTAATATGTAATAGTAGAAATTGTATGGAAAAGCTATTGATTTTCACACATACTATATGTGCAAATATATAAAATTTGTGTGTTTTTGTCTATTTAAAAAAAAATTATTGTAGATGATCATAATATTAAAGACCGATGCTCCTGAGACCTATAAATTGAATAAGTTGATGCTATTTCTGATATAGATTTTCTTTATTTTATTGGGCTCAGATATATATTTGTGGTGTCTAATTTTACATATTCTGTTTCCATATAACAAGATAACAGACTATACAAATAATAATATTGTTTTAACATTTTCATCTTGCATATAGTACTCAGATAATTTTTCTGTCTCTTAATTAAATTTACTAGGCATGCTACGAAATAAGAGCTTCGGCACTTTATTATTTAACTTAAACTATAAAAGAAAGGGACAGTGTAATAAATTTTGTATGTTAACATATTTTTATTCAAATGAGTTTAAAAGTGCAATTTTAAGCAATTTCTATCTTTCTACTTATCATTATCTATATCTACATCTGTATATAGTACATCTATATCTATTTATATCCATATCTACACACACACACACACACACACACACACATATATATATATATATATATATATATATATATATATGTATGTATTGGAAGGGGAATTTAGTCAATATATAATATGTAATTTTCAATATATAATAATGAATTAATATACTGTTTTTGTATTCAGCTGATGAAACATTTATATTCTGCTCTAAATTTTATTTTATACCTATGTAAATATTATAGTTAACATTTTCTTCTGAAGTAACAATTTCAAAAGGATTTATCAGTAATTTTATTATTCATCTGAGAATGCTGAAAATAAAACAATACAGGATATTGTGTTTCAGGCATGCATAACGTATTAATTTTTAAATACAAAATGAGAGGTTCTGTCTCTTCAGTTCCTTTTGCTGTAGCTGAAATATTAACTGGAGGTACACACACACACATATACATATATGTGTGTGTGTTTGATTCTTTTTTTTTAATTTTTAGTACTGAAATTGGTTACACACATAGCTTTTTATCAAAAACAAAACTGAATTTCATGTGTTAAAACGTCATGTTTTGTTTACATTTGTTAATTTTTGTTGTTCACATATTTCCTGTAGTATTTTAACAATTTTAAGTTCTTTATATTTTTTTCTGTGTTAAAAACCGAAAGTATACTTCAGTTTTGTCTTTGCACAAATACTGCCTAGTGTCTACTATGCATGTCATATCTTACTGGTATAATGATAGTTAGTATTCTACCTTCATATTTGAATACTATATATACAGCATATTTCGTTTCCCACTCATGCATAACTTAACTGTTCAAAAGTCACTACTCTGTGGCTAGTTTAACCCCTAATAAACCCATCTAGGTTTGTCTGTATGGATGGTAAAGGTATTGTAAGTAATAAAATTTGAAAAATTATTTTTTTATTACTAAAAATAAAATATATTGTTTTTGCTCTTGTTATTGAAAAGTTTGATGCTATTTAGGTTGATGAGCTTGTTGAGGATTTATTTATTAGACTGAATTCTTAAGGTTTTTTTTTTTTAACTTTCATTCAAAAAAGTTTATTGTAGTACAAAACAAAATAATTAAAATTATATAAAAGGCAAAATAATATTTTAGTTTATATGTATTTCTTCTTAATTTTATGCGAAATATGTATTCTGATTTTCAAAGAAATGTCTGTTAAAAAAGTTAAAAAATTTATTAATTTTAATTTCGGAATAAATAACATACCTTTTGTATTTTTTAAAGTTTGGCTTTATTTTAAATATAGTATGGAGAGATATAGTTGAGTTTATTAATGTTCTGAGAAAATATGGATCTGCATTCTCAAAGTAATAAAAAAATATAAATCTTTCCATAAGTTTATTAGGATTTTTGACCATTGGAAATTATGTGTTAAGACAAAGTACTTTTTTTTTTTCTTTTTTGAAAACAAATATCAATACAGGTTAAGAATAACATATCTATATTATTTTTACTGCGGACATAGTTGAAGATTTGTTAAAATCTTGAGGCAAAATTACTTTTATCTTTTCCAAGCAAGTTTGTATACGTTAATGTATTATGCACTTTAACATCCTTTTATAAACAATTTAAAAAATACTTTATCATAAGTGTTGAATAGATGTGAACATGTATAAAATGTTGCTAAATAGTTACTAGTTTTTAGGATAAATTAATATTTTTTCTGTTGATTTAGCTACTTAGTCTAGATTCAGTTAGTGTAGGGAAACAATTTCTTCATGACATCTGCACTTTTTTAAGTCTTTTAATCCATTTTCAGATATTAGAAGCTCCATTAGACCTACATGGCTTTTCACATTTCATGAGATTAAAAAAGCATTGACTCAAGAGGGACTCAAAATGGTAACAATAAGGATCTTTTATTTCAAAATTGTCTTTTGCTGTATTTTAAACATATGTTACAGTATATGCATTTTGCATCATTTGCTAATTCTAATTCATGCATTAAAATAAATTTATCTTCAACATCATGAATTATAAAGTTTTTGTTATGCGCATTTTTAAATTAATGTATTAGTAGTGCTTGTATGAGATTCATCCTTAAAATAACAATAATAATAATAGTAATAATGCACACATTAAGATTTATACTTTGGAGAGACTAGTCTATTAATGTAGCAGTTACTTTCTTGAAACATGGATAATCAGTTCTCTATGCTGCATCTGCAGTTAAAATTTTGCTATCGACTGGTAATGACAGATATATCTACTCACTCTCACGAACCTTTTTAGCTTAGTATGGAAAAAAATGTTTCCTCATGTGTGTCATTTCTTGCTAGCTTTTATTTCAAAATTTAAAATCCTAATGAAAGGATTTTTCAAACGTTGCAGTAAAAATCGGGCAAAACAATGTCCATTTATGTAGAAGCTGTCAGTGGGCACTTCAAAAGTTTAACTACATGAACATTAAAATCAACTTTGATGCTGAAATGCATAACATTTATGAAGTTTATTTTATATTTCAGGTGAATAATCCTCCACATTCGAAAGAAATCTTGACTATCTGAAGGGTTTTGAAGATTTTAATTTCAAAATAATTTTTTTTTATAAAATTGTTCCTAGTTGTTTAAAAACAAAGATATGTATATTACATGTTAATAAAGTTTCTCTGTATTTGTAATTTTGTTTGATGGGATTTATTTTTTGTTTGAAATGTGAGTTTATATTCATTCTCATTAAAGTGTGCATTTGAAACCATAAGATTTAACAAGAAGAATCAATGCATTTTACAGGAGTTATTTTATTTCTATGTAGAAAATTATATAGTAAATATATATTAGCACAATATAAAATTTTCAGATTATGTGTGTTTTGTTTAGAGCAACTAGGTAAGTATATTAACACATTATGAAGTTTACAAACCATGTAAGTATAAATGGGTGATTTATCGAATAGACCTAGTTTATACTAGTGAAAAAATTGTGTCTTAGAAAATAATTATCTATATTTTCTTAAATCTTTGTTGTTGCAATTTGAAATATTGTAATTGTTTCTGAACTAGTTGTGTTGGGATATGGTATCTCTACCAATTAGAAATATTTATTTCTGAAATCAATGGAATTAATTTTTTATTTCATTAAAAAAAATTGTTAATATCTCTCCTATGTTAAAGCTAAGATCTGAAACTTTCTCGATCAAATATTTGTATCGCAGTTTAATCAAACTAAAAGTTGTAAAGGAAAACTTTTTGACCTACGAAATTTTAAGGTTTTATACATAATATTCATAAGTTTCCTGTAAATTTTATTTCACTGGTATCTAGAAGCCCCACCACTAAAAATCTCAACGCATAAAATTCAGTTAAAAGTTGTTTTTTTTTAATTTGGAGGGTTGTTCCTCTCTGTTACTCCTATGAGGGAAACTGATTCAAAAAAATAATGGATGCTTGATTAACATTTTAAATTTCTGATATCTTCACAACTTTTAGACATCCTTTCATAACTTATGGTATAAGTTTGCAGGATTTTATAACAGATATTTAGCTTTGTTTTTAAGAGAGTTTGAAAAAATATCCTTAAATTTTAATGCCAATTATATTTCACATATGAGAGTATAGCGCAGGGTTTCTTTTTCTTTTCACGAGAAAGAATATGAGCGAATTGAGATAATAAATACATATAATTATGAATAATGAATTACGGGAGAAAATAGTCAACCTTTCGAGTACTTTAGCGTAAACTCATTTACTTAAAAGAATTCATTACACATGGGTTCTATAACCCGAAATAAAGTAAGATATTGAACTCTAAAGAAGAGTTTGTCTTCTCATGTTGGTGTGATTTTCGACACACTTTAAAGTGAGTCGTATAACCATTTTAATGTGTTGGTGGCGAGTAAATCAACACGCTTAGGATCTGGGTTCTAGAACCCATTTTTCCACATGGGTTGTACGACTCACCAAATGCGGGTTCCCCTGCTCATGTTGGTGTGATTTTCGACACACTTTAAAGTGAGTCGTATAACCCATTTTAATGAGTTGGTGGCGAGTAAATCAACCCGCTTGCGATCTGGGTTCTAGAACCCACTTTCCCACATGGGTTGTGCGACTCACCAAAAGCGAGTTCCCCTGTGCAGTGGATTTGAACTCGGAGAAGTGGGTTCACCGAACGACTTTTTTTTCTCTGTGTATATATATATATATATATATATATATATATATATATATATATATATATATATATATATATATATATATATATAAAAATTAATAAATCTTTATACATGTGACGTATTTTTCCTTTATAAATATTTGCAAAATTCATTTGCGAACTTTCGAGGTAATCGTCTAAAACAGGTACAGAAAATTGAATCAGTCACAAAGGGAATACCAGTCAATATCTTTCACGACTAAATCTCTGAGGGCGTAAATTATATGAAATTACCTCGATGTGAAAATGTTTAGGCTATTCCCCTCCCATTTAAAACAACACCCTCTCTTTTCAATCCACCATCATTAAATCGTGGCGAGATAAAGGCATAAGATATCAAAACTCGGGACCAATTATAAACGGCCCGATCAAGAACCTTTCATCGCACAATCCCCGTCATTGGAGGACTTCCTTCGATCGCGTGTTTTTATTTGCGCTTTATATCCGGCATCTCCAGATAAATGGCGAGGTTCTTTTCTTTCTTCTTTGCCGCACACTACCCAAGTTTCATTTATTTTATTTTAAAGGGCAATATCTCAACGAGGTATTTGCATGACTTCTGGTTTTATGATAGTGGATGGGGGGTAATTAATGACGTGTCTCGCCTGCGTTCGTAATAAATGGTGTTTTATTTTCCGTTCTTTGGCTTCAATATTCTGAAAAGACGTTTTCTTGTCTCCTTAGAAATAAATATTGCAAGGGATCAATATAGGTATAATAGTTCTTATCGTTTTATGCCGTAGTGTTTGAAAGAATATTTTTTGCGTTTGGGGATGTATCTGTGTCTAATGTTTATAAAATAAATTAATCAATAACAGCGAAAATAAATAGTACAGTTAGTGAATGAAAAGTAAGTCAATTATACATGCAGATTTAGTATTTATCATTATAATACTATCTTAATATCAGCATAAGTGGAAACCTTTTAAGAAGTTATAGTCCCTTTTACGTAGTAGCATGAAGGATTATTTACTATAATTATATAATTGTATTTATTTCCAATGATTCATAAAATTAAATCAGTCAATAGCACTGTACATGCATTTTGCAGTTAATAAAGGAAAGAGAAATTAAATAATAATTTTTTTTAATTTTATAGTCGTATTTATTATTAAGAGTGATATTCATTATGCATATTTATAATTTATATTTTAGTTAAACTTATAAACATTATAATCTTTTTTATCTCGTAATGAGATGGAAAATTTCCTACAATTATATATTTACATTGGTGTTAACTAATGGTTCATAAAGGGAAACTAATGAATGATGTAGTAAATAATTTATACAATTTATAAATGAAGGAGGAAATAATTAAAACGGATAAACTTTCTCCAATGGTTTATAAAAATAAATTAGTAAATGATATGTACACAAATTAAAGAGTTAATAAGTTACTCTAACTCGAGTTCAGTATGGGAAGACTAATTTTTAAAGAGAACTGCCTTCTTTTAGTTCATAGTGTGAGGGGATATTTCTCACCGTTACACATGTACTTATCTCAAATGGTTGTCAATATTGACTTCATAAATTATACAGTAAATAAGTAATATACTTTATAAATCAAAGAAATTTTTAAAAAAAATGTTTTTTATAAGAAAAATTGAAATTACTAACATAATACTGTTCTGATCATAATGCTGTCTTGAAATCAGTTATGAGTAGAATTAAAAAGGTATGAGTAGAATTAGATCCAAGATTTTTCATTGTGATAATCACTTTTTCTTTATTTAAAGGGAAATGTTCTGCATTTATGCATGTGCTTATCTTCTTGGGCTTTTAATGAAATTCATGTGTAACACAACTCTATTTATGCATTTAGTTCAAAGGAGTTGATAATTTATATCTTTTGTTAAGCTCATAGCCATTAAAATACTATAAATGTATTACACAAATGTACAGCTATGTACAGCTTAAATGTACAGCTCTATGTACAGCTTAAATTTTTTTAAATAACAAGATAGATAAAAATTTACGTATTTAAATCTTAGGCAATTGACGTCAGAAATTAAAAAAATTTGAGAAAATTTAAGTTACCTTCAATGATTTAATGATATATATATATATATATATATATATATATATATATATATATATATGTGTGTGTGTGTGTGTGTGTGTGTGTGTGTGTGTGTGTGTGTGTGTGTGTGTGTGTGTGTGTGTGTGTGTGTGTGTCTGCGTGTGTGCATTACGAGCTAATAATAATCTAAGCAATGAAGGTAAAATATTTAAAACGGGAATAATTAAACCTTTGCCCTGAAGTTTGAAGAAAATTTTCTTTTATTAATGGGTGCTCCTTGTTTTAATAGCTTTTCTTTTCAGTTAACAAATAATATAGTTCTTGATTTTTAATAAAAAATAAAATAATTAAAATTCTATAAATCTTTAGGAAAGAGGTACATAAGAATTCTAAAAAATTAAATTTAGTAAAACATCCTTATAATTTTTATAAACTTAGGAAAATTATTCCACATTACTTTTTATCAATATAGATATTATTTACCATTTCAGGGAATGGATTTTTTTTCCAGAAGTCTATGAGAGCAGTAATTTTTTATTCATACAAAAATAATATACAGTTTCAATTTATTTGAACAAAAGTTTAAGATATCTCAAAAGATGAGTTACCTTTTAAAGATCTTAGCTTTTAATAGGTAGTGTCCGAGATTTGTAGAAAATTAATGTATTTATTAATAAAATTCTATAAAAAATATCTATAAATTTTGAATTTATTATTCGTTAAAATAGCTATTAAAGTCTATTTTGATAAGATAATCTCAAATGATATAATCATACTGTATATTTTAATATGATGAAACATTTTCTTTATACATGGATGTACTTCATTTCAATAGTTTTTCATATAGTAGCTATAAACAATATATTACGTCACCCTTTTTTCATTGCCATATTGAAAATTTCCTTATAAAATATAAAATAACGATTGTAAAAATTCTAACCGCATTTAAAAATGCATTTCTTGAGTTTTAAACATCCTCTAACTTATAATTTTATAAAAATCCCATTAAGTTAGAAAATTTATTATAAAATTCGACGATAGTAAAAATTAAGTTTTTTACACGATAGTTTCCTCATTTCTCTCAGGGTGAAGGAATAGTTTCATTTTTCATGGCTAAAATTAAGAGCAATAATTTCCATTTCCGTTTTGAAACATTTAGACTGATATCACTTATTTAAATGAAAGAATAAATAGGATACATTATATGTTGGATGCAAATATATCGAACAATACACAAGAGGAGCACTATAACGCAAATCAAAGTGAATTAGATCTGCTTAAAGAAATGGGAGTCCTTTTGCATTGACTTGCGTAGATACTCTTTTATTTCTGACAATTTTACTGCTAAATTTTTAGGCGCTTTCTAAGTATATAACACACATCTTAGTTTACATTTATTCAATCTCCCTAACTTCTTGCTGAATTGAATCAATGGTAAAATATTTAGAGATATTATTGATATTTGCAGTTATAATTTAAGTTTTTTAAAATTAATTGCTCATTCTTTTAAGTATATAACACACATCTTAGTTTTACATTTACTGAATCTCCCTAATTTCTTGCTGAAATGAATGAATGGTAAAATATCTAGAGACATTATTGATATTTGCAGTTATAATTTAAGTTTTTTTAAAATTAATTGCTCTTTTTTAAAATTAATTGCTCATTCTTTGAAGTACATAACACACATCTTAGTTTTACATTTATTGAATCTCCCTAGTTTCTTGTTGAAAAAAATCAATGGCAAAACACACATTTATTGATATTTATCACATTTATTGATATTTGCAGTGATAATTTAAAATTTTTTAAAAATTAATTGCTCTTTTCAAGTATTGATCTTTTCTTTAAGATAATATTTTAAGTCAATCGGAACCTTCAAACAACGGGAAAGATCGTACAAGAAATTAGTTTTATCGAAAAAAAAAATAAATTCTTCTTCTGGGAGAAGAAACTATCAAGCCTTTCCCTGAATGTATGCACACTTTATACATTTTTATCCAAGCTTTCGAGTAAACGTATTAATGTAGATCCTGTCTGCAAATGGAGACGGAAATACCTCTCCTAGACAAATCACAGGCTGTGAAAATATTGCGTTACCCGTTTCGAGCGTGGACATAAATACTCTTTGTACTAACATCAAGCATGCGTTCTCTGCACAAAATTATCCTCCTGTTTTAACTTATTTGTTCACCGTGATAACTCTCTTTTACAAAGGAGGTATTTTTCCGCACATATTTCTCTTACAGAAGGTATCCTAATAGAACATTTTGCGGGGGAGAGGAGGGATCACACGAATCTTCCTCTCTTTTCCGGTGTGTACGTTCGCGATTCATCTTGCTTACCTTACTCCGTCGCAGCAATTTTGTTTTCCGCTGTTGCACTTAGAATCTGAGGAATGTTCTGCCGTTGGGGGTGGCAGAGGCTGGAAGCCCCTTGTCGAATTTTTGCGTGGGTAGAAATTTGTGGGATCTCATTTAGAGACATGTTCGAGGATAACATGAGACTTCATGCTTGTTTAGGTTTAAATCTTTAGTTCTGAGACCCCGAGGGAAATGAATGGGCTGAAAGGAAATATTTTTCTTTTGAGATCAGATTTTACAGTATATGATGGCATTCTCAAATACTGTAACCTCATGATTTTATTATTTATGACATTACAGTATTTGAGACTGAAGAATAATAAACACACATATATACATATATATATATATGTAAATATATTTACTATATTATATATATATATATATATATATATATATATATATATATATATATATATATATACGAGGGATGGAACTTTAATTGTGGTAACATTGTTGTAGAGCCCTCAGGCAGTAGAACCCATGAAAGCAGCTTATACCACACGTACGTCACATACATGCCGTACCTGAGAGCAAATGAGCTGTCACCATAAACATCACACGCCCGCACGGTGACAGGGTGAACACAGCCATGTTTTAGTTACCTGTCTGTCGTACGAAATACTTTGTTGCATTGTACTGATGAAAGGAAAATGCTTGTGCGCACACTTTGGTGGATGTGTTTGCTATCTAGGGCTGGAAAGTGCTCTACAGTCCTCCATATTCCCGGACTTAAGTCTCTGTGACTTTGATCTCATCCCCAAGATGAAGGAACGACTCCGTGGATTCCACCAGAGATTCTTCCGGCTGTAGACCAGTCACCCCCGTATCTCATCTGTAAACTTTGTACATACCTAGTTGCTACTATTAAAGTTCCATCCTCGTATGCATATATTACAAGGTCTAACAAACTCATATATGGTGTTCAGCACACACTACATGAGTAAAGGAAACAAAAAGCGATTTATGAGTAAATGGGACATGTTTTGAATTGTTACTCATCTCCAGTGTGAAGCTAATTAGCTAGTGATTTAACTATCTCCTCGTGATTCTTAGTTCATGATGCTTTTGCTGAAACTGAGACCATTACGTTATTAGTTTTTTCTTCTTCTCTTTAATCTCACATATATGTTATACTGTTTTCCACTTATTTATATACATACATACACCTAGCCCCCCCCTCCCCTCTACTCACCCCCCCACACACTTATATATATATATATATATATATATATATATATATATATACACTGCTGGCCACTGTAAATACAACACCCTGAAGGAAACATGCAAATAACATGAAATTTACAACATGCATTAGCGGAGGTTAGGTATGCAAATGATTAGAATTTCAGCGCAGACGCACATCACGCGCGCCTGTGGCGCCACTTCAAAGCGCTATTTAAGGCTTGGAGATTTCGACGATTTCAAGTTCGGCAATTGTGTTTTTCTTGTGGTTTTTTCAAAAAAACGATCAATTATGCCTCGTCAAAAACAGCGATCATCTTTTGATCAAGTATCCGAGTTCGACAGAGGAAGGATAGTGGTCTACCGAGATTGTGGATTATCTTTCAGGGAAATCAATAGTCGTGTTGGACGAAACCAAACAACTGTAATGCGGACATGTGATCGTTAGATGCAGGAGGGTACGACGGACCGGCGTGTTCGATCGCATCCACCTCAGCGCACCACTTCACGTGATGACAGGCAAATTGTGCGCATGGCAGTGACGGATCGCTCAGTCACATCACGAACCATAGCACAGCACATGCAGTCTGTAACGCATCATCCAGTGTCTGCGCGTATCATTCGACGCCGTTTACAGCAGAGTGGTCTGTCCGCAAGACGTCCATTGCTTTGTCTACCCTTGACGCAGAACCACAGACGTCTCCGCCGCCAATGGTGCGATGACAGAAGGATGTGGACGGCAGAATGGAATGAAATTGTCTTTACTGACGAGTCACGCTTCTGTCTGCAACACCACGATGGTCGCATTCGAGTCTGGAGACACCGTGAAGAGAGGATGCTGAACAGCTGCGTTATGCACCGCCACACTGGTCCTGCACCGGGTATTATGGTATGGGGCGGTATTGGATATCACTCTCGCACACCTCTAGTACGCATTGCCGGTACTTTAAACAGCCAGCGCTACATTTCCGAGGTGTTGGAGCCAGTTGTCCTTCCTTACCTTCTGGGCTTGCCCACAGCCATATTTCAACAGGATAATGCGCGACCACACGTGGCACGCATTGTCCAACGGTTCTTCGTCAATCGCCAGATTGAATTGCTTCCCTGGCCGCCTCGCTCTCCGGATCTTTCGCCGATAGAAAACATGTGGTCCATGGTTGCTCTACGATTGACACAGATTCCATCCCCAGCTGCCACAGAAGATCAACTTTGGCAACGTGTGGAAGCTGCTTGGTCTGCTGTACCCCAAGAACTCATCCAAAGTCTCTTTGAATCAATGCCGAGGCGTGTGGAAGCGGTGATCTCCAACAATGGCGGCTACTCTGGCTACTGATTTTGGCAGGAACCACACTTCACAGAAGTCTGTAAATTTAATCATTTGATACTTGGTCAACATGTTATCTACAAAATAAATTTTGTTGTGATATCTCTTGTCTTTCTTGGTGTTGCAATTTGGGTGGCCAGCAGTGTATATATATATATATATATATATATATATATATATATATATATATATATATATATATATATATATATATATATATATATATATATATATATATATATATGTATATATATATTATGTTTGTGCGTGCGTAAATATATAGCAAAAAAGCTGGGTTTTGTATCAACACTTGATGGAAAAACATTCATTATACCACGATTTTTTGCCTTTATTTTCAGTGGCCACGTCATCATTAATTGAAAAATTATTTCAGAAGAAATACTATTTAAGGACTTAATTTGCAACTAGTTAATAATTCTTCTATTTTCTTACAGCCTGTGCTGTTGCCAGTGTTGCACTTGATTATTTAAGACCATATAAGTCTGAACTAATGAAAACTTGTTGACTTCGTTTATCTTAATATTTTCTCGCTCTGCTCGCATCTGTATGGTGAAATTCATTAAAGTAAGCCTGTTCGTGTAATTTTAGCTTTTTTTCTTTTCTTATTTTCCATTGCATTGGCTGCATGGCAAGGTTGATCTGTTTTATTTATTATTATATATATGTGCATAAGGGTAATTCTATATAACCATAAACTAAAAGCGACAATTTTTCTGTTAATTAAAAATAATAGCCCCTTTTCGTCTTCATTTTCTTTTTTCTTATATCATTTGTTAAAAATGAAATTATTAAGCTGGAATTAAACTGAAAATCATATACGACATTTTAAATAATTTCTGGATGATCATCTGAAATTTATATTCAAGTGAAATCCTCGAATAAGTAATCTTCCTTGTTAGTGTAATATACGTGACAAGACTCATTCATAAACAGTAATGGATTTTATTCTTTCAGTCTGCAAAATAGAGGACCACCGTATGTTAAGAGGAAAGATGATTTATTATCTATGTTAGGCTTCATAGTTATTATAAAATGCGAAGAACTAGTTACTGTTTACATATAATTTCACCCCATTCATCATCATTCACGCTTTTTAAAAAAACTACATGAAAACTTATACTTTAAAGTGTTTATGAAAAATCTAGGATGAATACGTCTCAGAGGATTTTGCATAAATATAACCTTCAAGGAGCTAGCAGGTAATTACCTCTCGTGTGATATATCTCTCTCCGCAAAACTAAGATTTTCAACTTATCTCTCTCTCATTAAGCATATTTCTGCCGCAATTCGCGAATACCATCATGGTCCTGATTCGTTCATCATGCGCAAAACTCATTCTTATTCATCATCGCGATTCATTCCAGTAATTACTTCTCGTGTAATGCGCTTTGAGGGAGTGAAAATCCGTATCCGTTCTGTTTTTAAAAGAAGAAATCCTATACGGTGGAGTAAGTCAAGCGGGAAGTAGAGACTCTGGGGGTTTTAAATACATCTGTGGGTTTATATGGATTCCTGGTTTCAAGAGAGACGGGGTTAGAGGTGAAAAATGAGACTCTGCGCTGCTTTTTCTTTGTTGTGTTTGGTTAAGGTATTTTCTCTTCGCGGTGGATGGGTACCCGGAATGTTTTCCGCGCGGACGTTAGAACGGGGTGTTGAAAGTTAGAATGGGTTTAAAATCGTTCGAAACAGAATACCTAGAAACCAAGATTGATGACTTACAAGTAAAACTAGGAAAAAAAAATCAGGATATGATTTTCAAAATAATATATTTATGCTAAAAAATATATTTTATAAGAATTTTCTAATTCTTTCATCTTACATTGCTTATGGTTTTTTAGTATTGTAATAAACGTTTACACTATAAATTTACACTATAGAGGTAATAAATTTTAGAGAAATTTACACTATAGAGGTAAATTTACACTACAGAGGTAATAAATTTATTACACTATAGAGAATAATAAATTTACAATATAGAGGGTTCTTGCTTTTTTAAACACGAAAAGAGGTTTTAAACCTTTTTTTTTCGGCTAGACAGGACTATCTGGCTAAAAAGTTTTATCTAGTGACGTTTTACACAAGAACTCAAAAAGAAGTTAATTTACTTAAATGAAAATTATTGTAATTATCGGGTAAAATAAAAACTTACTGGAAGGATCATCGTTAATCGCACATAATATATACTTTTTATGAGAAAATTTTAAAATTTTCTATTTAATAATCTACTTTCATTTCTTCAATGTTTTATAATGCTCCAAAAAGTTGTATTTGAACTGAAATCTAATGCTTATTGTTTAATTTTTATTTATCTCTCTCTTTAGAAATTCTTATACAACTTAGGGATAATACAAGTTTGTTCCATGTCACAAAATATGGCTTACTGACAGTTTCTTTGAACTCAGTATTCAGATAAATTTTAGATAAATCGAAGTTAAATCTAAGATTTTGGGCATTATTTTCTTTATTTCTAAACTATTCCTTTTAGGTCAAGGTTTGCCCTTAAAAGGCAAGATGCAGATTTAGTAAATCAATGAATTTTTGCAGAAATATTATTTAAAATTTTTAAAAATTGAACTAAAAGATTATATTTGTTTCGTAATTTTTATACCTCTTATCTGAAACTCCGATGCACATTTGAAGTATAAATATCTGAAATGGAAAAAAAAAGTTAAAAATTAATTTCTATTCAAAAGAGCTAAAATTTACGTATTAATGAATATAATTGAATAACTTTTGTAAAATTTAAAAATTGTTGAATAGTATTTTTCGCCGAAATAAAATTCCTTTGCGTAATTTAAATATTAGTTTGTATAATGTGATAAAAATTTTGGATACTGATGTATTTTTAAAGCCTTTATAAACTGAAATAAAAATCTAAGATTTGTCGCAATGAATCTGTTTATTTATCTAAATGAATGAATGAGGTAAGCATAGTATGACTTACCTCTGATGTGATACTGTGATACGAATTTTTTTCTGGGATTAGGATGCACAATGTTAAAAAATATCTTAGATAGTGATATTTCTTTTGCATAGTATAAACTGGGCTTAAACTTTAGATCTGCTGCATAAATTTTATTTTTTTTCTTTCCTTATGAATATCAAGCATGCATTTTAGGGCTGGTAGTCAGATAAAAATTTAGAAAACAAGGATATTTAGATCTTTAAAACCTGTAAGTATCCTTAAATTGAAAGAACAAAGCTGACAAAATTCTTAAGCTATGCATAAATTTTATTTTTTGCATAAATGAGAAGTAAAAAGTAATAAAATAAAATTTAATATTTGTTTGTAACGTAAATCTCGATAAGTAATTACGGGTGGAAATAGAATAAGACGTGATAAATTTAGCAATGAGAAATTTTTATTACATGTCATGCTAAGAAAATTTTCCTTATGGAGATCGAATTGTAACAGTTAAAAAGAGGATGAAAGCAAGCACGAGCAAGGGGAATCATACTTGTTTAAGCATCTAATTTCTTTGCCAGGAGAGAAGTATTTGCTGTAAACGTTCTCCAACCGTAAATTTTCTGAATGCATTTGAAGAAAAACTTTTCAAAGCCGATTGTAATGAAAGCGTTATTAGAGTGACATATTGTTGAAGAAACTTTTATACACCACTAAAAGTTTTTCTTCAAATATTCCCAAAAATATTTATAATTTTTTTTCAGACTTAAATATGGTATTAGGTTTGAAAGAAATCAACAGTTTTAAACGTGTATGAGGTTTCATGAAGACCTTTTCAGAAACAAAGTATAGTTGGTATAATAAAAAATGCTTTTGAAGAGCAATGAAATGTTGGAAAACATTAATAATCATAATGCTGATTTCTAAGAGTTACTTAAATCCGAAATCAGTATTTATAAGTAAGGAAGTAACATCCTCAGATGATGTGCAGGATAAATCTATTATTGTTCAAGTTTTTAACGTAAGTTCAAGTTACAGATGCAATTGACTAAGAGTTAATCCAAATTAAGTCCTTTTTTATATTTAAAATACTACTTTAATAAAGAAATGAAAAAATAGTATATTTATTTATGTAAAAACATGTAGCTAGACTGCTTCCTTAACGTGTTAACAAGTCCTTAACAGTCAACAACTTCCTTAACAAGTTACAAATGCAATTGAGTAAGCGTTAATTCAAATTAAGGCCTTTTTTGTATTTTAAAATACTGCTTTAATAAAGAAAGGAAAAATTAACATATTTATTTATGTAAAAATGAGGCTAGACTGCTTCCTTGACGTGTTGTCTATAATTCATTTAGATAAATAAACAGATTCCATTTATATGTAGTAAGGATAAATAAAGCAGCAGACATTCTTAAGCAAATACCTATACATATGTTTACAACCTTACAATGTAGGAGTCAATCAAATTTTTTTTTTTGGCAAATGAACATGTTTGTTTTGCTGTGCATTACACGCTACTGTTTGATCGATAAAATTTCAACATATTTTAGGAAAAAAATATTCGTGGTTATATTAAAAATATTTCAGTGCATTGCACTTTTTCATGGGGGCAGTATTAATTTTTGAGATAAATAAAGTTGTTTGAAACGTGATAATGAGATTTTGAAGAAACCTTATGTGGTTAATACAGCCCAGTGTATTACACGAGTCTCTTACTAAAACTATCGCATACAGCACTTGATGCTTTCATTTGATTAATCCTATCTGATATTTAGAGATAGTTATTTTATTTCATTTCTCAGAAACTTGTAACAATAAACCTTGAAATGCAAAGTTCTCGATTCGAAATAAAACTACTTTTAACATTTAAATTCGTTTCAAAAATTACCCATGTATTACTATTGCCACCTTTCTGGTATTTCTTTATCATTTCCCTCAATTTCTTCATGTAGAAAAAACTTAATTAAAGATCAGTTTTGCTAAATACACTTTCATAATGACAGTCCTAAATTTCGGGTGGTGGATGACCTACGCTGAATATGTCCTTGAATATTCCTATAGATATATTTAAATGCACAAATCGTTTGGTATTAACACTTTTAAAGAAGAAATTAATTATTTTTTGAGAAATCTACTCTTCCTCTGGCATAAAAGAAAACCTTTCTGCAAAATATTTCTGCTTTGAAGGAAAATTTTTTTATAACTTCAGGTTGACATATGTAGCCCATTTCTACTAGCTTCCTAGTGTACAATCTCTTCCCCCTAAAAATATATTCCATCTCTCCGTCGAGAAAATTCGCACTGATCCAAAACCCATTTATGTGACACAGATCGAAATAAATTGATTCCAGTCGTACGCACTCTAAAACTATCTGTATTTTAAATTTCTTTCTGTACTTTGACTTCCTACGTTTGTGGCCTTGTTGTCGAAAAGAAGTCTAAATTGTGAGATGCGCGGCTGCCTGGGAACGAAGGAAATAGTGCTGCAGCGGGGGCTTAAAGCGTATAAACAAATAAACAACCGGCAGAGGAGCTTAAGAAAAATTCGTTATAAAAAGAAATGCGCTTGCATTACATCTGGAGCCAGCCTGATTGTTTTAAAACTTCCAGTAAACGTTTTCCCGCCATTTTCCGAATGTGAGAATGTTCCAAATGTTCCAGCTCCCAGAGAAGATCACGAGAAACACTCATCAGGACGCTACGAGCCGGGTGGGGTGGGAGGATTGTTCTAGCAGCTCCTACCATGAGAACCAACCCCCGTGTAAGCTTGATTCCAATATTATATAATATATACCTCCACGGAAACACTTTGGGCCGTCCCTTTTTGCAAAAGTCTAAGAAATCACTTACGTTTGTAACCGTAGTTGCCAAAAATGGCGTCCTATTTGATTACTTTTTTGGGGGGAGGGGGAGGAGTTTTTTTATTATGTACACAACGGAGGAGGCAGGAGGGGAAACTGAATTTTCCGTTTTGTGGAAAGAACCAGACCGAAACCTTCCCACCCACCGTATTCATTCTATTAAATTGTCCGATAGTGAGATGAGGGGATGTGCTTTTATTAAACGGAGTTTGATTATTAGAATGAATGACAGTAAAATCTAAACGACGTATGACTTAATTTTCGAAAATGTGGAGGAAGAAAAAGGTAAATATTTTTTTCTTTTTCTCCTTATGAGGCGGTAGTATCCTTTGCAGTGAAAATTTTATTTAGTGTCGCTGGGATAAGATTTTTGTATTTTAATAATTACGAAATTTGTCTAATTAGATCTTCATTTTCAAAAGTACGTGTAATTTTTTTTAAAAAAAAGAGCTTAAAAGAGAGTTCGTAATATGGGACTGTATTTATGACAATAAAATAAAAATTATGAAAAGGATTTTTAAAATAAATAAATAAATAGTGTTACTTAAAAGATTAAAGCGTGCATTGTCGTGGAGTCGATATTTTTGACTTAATATAATGTTTTTATTTTACAAGATGTATTTAAAACAGTCTTTAAAAATCCTTTTTCGTTTTATTTACAAACATTTCTATATATGCGTACCATAAAAGGCAGATATGATTCGGATATATTTATATTAAAGATATATGAATAAATTTTAATTGTAGCATTTTTAAATAAAAAATTTAAATAGCGTAAAATTTAAATTGCGTTTGCAAACATACAAAACTTAAAACTTTGTATGTTCGTCGTGCCAAGTGAATTTATAAATTTCTTTTCAAAAGTAAATAAACGTACCATAAAAGGCAGCTATGATTCGGATACATTTGTATTAAAGATATATGAATCAATTTCAACTGTAGCATTTTTGAATAAAAAATTTAAATTGCGTAAAAACAACTTAAAGCTTTGTATGTTCGTCGTGCCAAGTGAATTTATAAATTTCTTTTCAAAAGTTAATAATTGTACCATAAAAGGCAGCTATGATTCGGATACTATGAAAGGCAGCTATATCAGCTATGATGCGTACCATAAAAGGCAGCTATGATTCGGATATATTTGTATTAAAAATATATGAATAAATACATATTTATTCATATATCTTTAATTGTAAATATATGTTTAATTTATTCATATATCTTTAATTGTAGCATTTTTAAATAAAAAATTTAAATTGCGTAAAAACACCTTAAAGCTTTGTATGTTCGTCGTGCCAAGTGAATTTATAAATTTCTTTTCAAAAGTTAATAAATGTACCATAAAAAGCAGATATGATTCGGATACCATAAAAGGCAGCTATATCAGCTATGATGCGTACCATAAAAGGCAGCTATGATTCGGATATATTTGTATTAAAGATATATGAATAAATATATATTTATTCATATATCTTTAATTGTAGCACTTTTAAATAAAAAATTTAAATTGCGTAAAAACAACTTCAAGCTTTGAATGTTCGTCGTGCCAAGTGAATTTATAAATTTCTTTTCAAAAGTTAATAAATGTACCATAAAAGGCAGATATGATTCGGATACCATAAAAGGCAGCTATATCAGCTATGATGCGTACCATAAAAGGCAGCTATGATTCGGATATATTTATATTAAAGATATATGAATAAATACATATTTATTCATATATCTTTAATTGTAAATATATGTTTCATTTATTCATATATCTTTAATTGTAGCATTTTTAAATAAAAAATTTAAATTGCGTATAAACAACTTAAAGCTTAAAATGATTGTCGTGCCAAGTGAATTTATAATTTTTTTTCAAAAGTTTATAAACGTACCATAAAAGGCAGATATGATTCAGATACCATAAAAGGCAGCTATATCAGCTATGATGCGTACCATAAAAGGCAACTATGATTCGGATATATTTATAATAAAGATATATGAATAAATTTTAATTGTAGCATTTATAAATAAAAATTTTAAATTACGTACAAACAATTTCAAGCTTTGTATGTTCATCGTACCAAGTGATTTTATAAATTTCTTTTCAAAAGTTTAACGAATGAGTGAATAAATAAATAATTTACTAGAAAATGTAGAGTTTTTAGCATCTCCCTTTATTAAAATTCGATTAAGAATAGAATTAAAACTGTTTTAAATGCTCTATAAATGACAGGAATACACAGCTTCTTAATATACAGAATAAAAATAAATGGGTGGCAATTAGTATCGAACTAATTATTAGATTGTCATCACGCTTAGGAGCATTATTCTCTATGAACAATTTACAACAGCCCACAGCTGCTTGTTCCTGTTTTGCATTTTCTAAAAGTTTCCTGTATGTTATACATTTTTAAATTTATTTATTAAATATTAAACAAAAATCAATTCAAGTATATTAAAATTTCAAAATAATCCTTAAATGTCCAAAATGAAAGTTTAACAAGTTTAATCCAGGTAAGAAAAATTACGCGATACTTACTTCAGTTTAAAAAATCAAATATTTATTTAATTTAGATTAAATTGAAAATATTTTTCGTAATATAAAATTTATAAGAAATAAGTAAAATATTTTAAAATTTCCACTTTTATGAATTTTTAGAATAATTAAAATATATATATATATATTTCTAGACCCAATAAATGCTGCTTAGCAAAACAAATTATTTTATAGAATTAAAAAAAAACTTTCCGTCATAAAATCTTGCATAAATTATTTAGTTACGAACAAGCTTTACTTAAAGTACTTTGACGTGCCTTATGAAGCTAATTAAGCCTTCGAATGCATGGCTTTATATTTGAATTTATTGGATTATGTGACAGAAAATAGGAAAATAAAAAGATATATATTACAATTAAGCATCATATTTCGTAAATAGTCTTCGCAGACATTTATTTTATAGTGCATGTTCAACGTAGCATGAGAACTTATGAATATATCTTTTCAAACTGTTATCAATTTGAAACAAATTTCCTTCATATAGATAACAACCGAATTATCATGCTACATTTGTATCCTGTTACAATATTTTAAGAAATATGGAATAAACACTAATTTTCTAAATTTTAACTGTATTAAAATATAGTATGGTATTAACTTAAAAATATAGAATTATATGAACATCATTTTACTAAAATATTTTTTTTGCTATTTATTTTCCCATTAAAACTAGAAAAATTACAAAAATTAAACAAAAATCGATGCTTGAAAAGCATAAAATTTCAAAAGATATTCATTATATGCATACGTATTTTAAGAGTTAATACATATTCCTCATCTATTTTCAGTCTTCTGTTATCTATCGATATATCTTTCTCGTCCAATTATGAATATAATTATATTTATATTTAAATAAATATGTAGCTATGCATATATGTATAGTTTGGCTGTTGGAGAGAAATGAAGGTTTCAACACCGTAAATACGAGAAGAAATCTATTAAGATTAAATCAACAATTTTGCATATCTTTTTCTCGATGACATAAAAAAATAATAATACAAACAACAAATATAGCAAGAATAAATATACAGATAAATACACATACCTTGATACTGGAATGCAATTAATTATTTAACTGCGATTGCCATTTGTTTGTGGTCACGAAAGCAGAGAAATCCAAAACATGTGAATTTATGTGTATTTAATACTTACATACGAGAAATATATGTGACGTATACATCAGACTAAATAGACAGGCTTACATTATTTTCTTTTTATAATTCCTGAAATTGATCCCCTTTAAAAAATTATATCTAACTTAGTGAATAAGTTTCAATCACATATTAAAATTTGTTTCCTTTATGTCTGCCAGAAAATTAGAAAAATGAGTGCCTTAAAATTATATAGTCTATATATATATGTATATATATATATGTAACAGTTCCGTAACTGACTGACTGACTGACAGATAACGCACAGACCAAACCGCTGGACCTAAAGAGTTGAAATTTTGCATTGAGATACTTCTTATAGTGTAGGGGTGCACTAAGAAAAGTTTTTGAAATATTCTTCTTAGATTTTTTAAAATTATATTTTTAAGCTGATTTTGTAACATTCTTTTAAGTTTACATTTAAAATAATAATTTGAAGGTTATAAAATTTATATCATGAGAAAGATCATAAAAATTCCTTTAAAATGAAATCTTTTTCGAATCCTTACCTCCATTTTCTGATTTTTGATGAATTTTTAAAGATTAAATTTTAGAATTTAATTTATTAAATGCCGATCACGTGGTTACAACGAAATAAATTGACAAAAAAATATTTTTTTTCTTTCTAATGCGGCAGGCAATTGGACATTATCCAAAAAAAATATATTAAAATACTGTAAAAGAAATGTTCCTCAGACTGTAGTACATTAACTGTACTATATTCTTTAGTATGTTCTATTAGATTTAATTTGAATAATTTATTCTACATATTTTTTCTTTATTTTTTTCTACATTATTTTGTCTATAAAAATATCCGTTACGATTTTTTTATAAACATATATATTTTTTTGCATTAATTGCATACATTGACCGTTGTATTTATTATAATTGTTTTTGGCAGTAATTCCATAGATTGACCGTTGTATTTAATTTGAATGTACTCCATAGACAAGCACGGGGATTCAGCTAGTCATTTATAAGTTTAATAAGCTAACTTCATGACTTCATGTAATTAGGAAAATCTATCGATTATTTATTATTAAGTATGAAAACTAACTTATTAAATAGGTTTACTAGTTAAGAACAACGGAGTATAGATGCGTGGTATATCAGAAATCTTTATTTAATTATTTTAATTAATTTTTTTGCGACGCCCAGTATATGTTTTGAGCATTGGTAATAACGCCAAATATATTCAGCAAAAGGTAGAGGCAGAAAAAAATTACTATTTTCTTAACACCTTTTCATTACACCAATTATTAAGTGTAAAAATCCTTGAAAACCACCAGCATTGTAATAATAATAGACACAGTTTTCAAATGGATGATAATTATAATTTTTGTTACGACGTATTTACTTAAAATTATCATAATCCTGATACATGGTGGGTCTTTCTGCAACTGAAAAGATTTTTTTTTCTTTTTTTACGGGTGAGTCATATTTCAAGTTGCCGTCCTTAGTAATTCTGAAGGGAAAAAAATTATTCCAAGCACATGGTAGTTTCTTCTTAGTGTTCCAAGGGTCTTATTTAAATGAGACACAAAATTTATTACTCGATATGCATATTACTTTTGAATGAAATATGTCTGTTTAGGCTTGCTTACACATGGTTGAAAATAAAATCTACAAGTCGTAAGTATTTGTCTGCCCCAGTAGGAATATTCTGCAATAGACAGCTGGAATGTTAAAGAAAGAATGTTTAAGGAAAGCTGTATGACTTATTTTCCAATTTGATGAATTTAAATATATTCATTGAATTTTAAAATATATTCAAAACTTGACGCACTATTATCTTTAGCTTTTTGATTTTTTTCCTCAATTATTTCTTACGAAGTCTTCATCAATTTGCTTCACAGTTCTCCTTAACAGTTTTAAGACTTCATTTCATAGAGTTCTCTACATCAATTAACAATACTAAAGCTGTATTCTACCTAATCACTTTCCTCTGAATTTCTTCACTTCTGGAGAACTTTCCAATTACCTTGAAGCCTTTTCGCAATTGTTAAATTCTTAAATTCTAATACATTTCAATAAATAAAAAAACTTTAAGGAAGAATTAAACATTGTCTTTATGGGCTGTATGCAAGTGTGAAGTCGAAATACTATATTACCGCACTGAGCGTGAGATTTGGGAATTCAAAGGCTTCAAGCATTTTAAGAGAATACAAGTTTTTTTTAAATTTCATTAACCATTCGAGCGATAACGCATTTATAAGCATTTTTAAAAAAATTTCGAGGGGTTTTAATGAAAACCTCTAAATATCTAATGTAGCAAATTTTACCCCCCCCCCCCCTTTTTCAATGACTTTACAAATTTTGGGGAATTTATTTGCATACTATAATGTTCTGTGAGTTTGATACTATTCATAAAAGTTTTGCTTTATCGGCCCGTTACGTTATCAGTTAGCCTGTCAGTCTGACAAAAAGAAACTGACGTAGAAAATTATGTCTTATATGGAAGAAACTCAAGATTGGAAATGAAGAGAAAAAGCTGAAAATAATTCTTTAAAGTATATTCAGCATCACGTATTCATTAACTGTTTACAATAATTTTTACTTCTCATGCCTTACCTTACCTCAATATATATACATACATACACACACACGCACACATCTATATCTATCTATCTATCTATCTATCTATATATCTATATATATCTCTCTCTCTCTCTCTCTCTCTCTCTATATATATATATATATATATATATATATATATATATATATATATATATATATATATATATATATATATATATATATCCCGTAATAATTTCTACGTCAGTCCCAGGAAAATTTTAAATAAGAAGTACTCTCTCCGTTCAATAGGTAGCATTAAGTCTTGAGATCATACGTCAGCGTCTGGATATTATTATATTTCGATACTTTGGAATGAGTTTTGCAACTTTTTGCCTCAATTTCATGCAATGTTATTCTCAATATATTTAACCTTTCAACTAGTCCTGCTCCCATTTCGTCCTTAATTTTATATATATATAAGCATAGAAAAAGTCTACTCATAAACACAATTTTTTAAAAAAATTTCTTCGTAATAGAAAAATAACATTTTTACTCAGGTATCATTTTTCTACTTTAAAAGAAAAGCAAAAATATTTTTTAATTTGAATTATTCGAGGAAAAAATGTTGTATACTGCGTTTTAGACGAAAATAATTTTCTTTGGAGGATGAAATCTCTAACATGAATAGGATATCAGAGTAAGAAACTTCTTCCTATATTTCAGAGTATATTTTTTAAAAGATTTTTAAATCCAAGTCGGTAATCATTGGAAAAAATTTCTCCATAGGTTAATATTGAACTGAGCGAATGCAACATGGCTACTATCCAACAGCTTTAAATGTCAAGTTTTTAGCTTAATAAGGTCACCCTATCTCTTTTTTGCTAGGAATATATTAGCATATTTAGGTTAAAAGAAATTTATTAGCCAAAAAAATGATTAGGATGATAAGTTAACCAAAGATAATAATTTCACACAAAAATATTAAGGTATATTATTAAAGACCAGAAAATCTTAAATTTTTTTAAAGAGCAAACAGAATTTTCAATACCCCAGACTGTTTGAACACGAGAAAAGTAAACGACTTATAAAACCTCTTAAAAATAAAACTTAAAATAATTAAATTTCTAATTGTAAAAATTGCATCTATTATTCATCGCAGTAAAATTTTTCGGAAGAAAAGTCCTTTACAGCTAAAACTGGAAATAACTAGATCCTGGGAACACAGTTGCCTCACTCGTCTGTTTGTCTGAAAGAGTAATAAAAATGTTTTCATACTACAGAGGATTTTTTAAAAACAAATAAATAATGTAAAACTTAAACAATTTAAAAAACCAAAACTATGCAGCTATTTTGTTCTTGCACAGTACTGAAAAACAATTTGACTGTAGGAAGGAGAAGCCTTTTATCCAGAAATAAGCTAATCCTGTATGCGGAGAGAAAATGGCAGTGCTACGGACAACGTAATCTGGCTCATTAGCGGCAATTAAACCGTTTCATTTGCGGATAGCCCCCTAACTTGGGAGCCGGGGTATCAAGAACGCTTCAATCTCTGAGAAGTAACTGACCGTCCAAACTAGAAGGATTGCATGTGGGCGCTAAATACGGCGGAGGGAGGGTTGGAAATGAAATCAGCAGTACGAGATGGTACGTCTGCTTGCGTGCCATCTACGACATACCGCCGCGTGCTTGGACGCACATGTCCCTCTTTCCCCGCTGCACCCTCCACCCTCTCCGTTCTCGCGCGAGCACGCGATGTCGCGAGATGGGTAAAAGAGGGGGAGAGGGGGGGGGATAGAAGAATCTCATTGTCTCAACCTTCATCACGCACCTCCCTTAGTAATACAGAACACTATAAGATGAAAGGACAGATTGCCTGTCTTAAAGCATTTTTGGCACGTAACACCCTGGGAATGTTTTCGAGTGTCAAAACGTTTGCGGGGAGTTAATGCATGTTTTTCTGCGGGAAAAGTGATGAAATGTTTTAAGAAAATTTTGCATTTGTGTTAAAGAGCTTTTTCGGCGAAAAGTTTTTTCAACCTCTTCCCCGGTTTCTTCGTCGTTGTGTTTTTTTTTTTTTTAATGATTGTGTCTCGAGTGAGAGAAACTTCCATTTCCTATCAAAGCGAGCTTTCTTGGGCGTGGATATGGAAAATATTCAATTCGGAAGTTATCTGTAATGTGTTATGAAATTCGGAGAACTTTCTCTTAAAAACGTTCTGGTATAGTGTCTTTTTATCAATAGGCTGCAAAAAGAGGCTAGAATGATCTTTACGCTCCAGAGAGTTTAAGAAAGGAATCTTTGAATTATTTTGAACATTTGAAATCTCTCCGGGAAGAACTATAATGGAATTTCCCCGATAATAGAGGATTTGATGTGAATATTGAATAAAATAAAATTTTTCCATTTTTTTTCTTGTATGGTATAACTAGCTGAAAATCCGTACTTCGCTACGGAGTACATTCAAATTAAATACAACGGTCAATGTATGCAATTAATGCCAAAAATATGTATAAATATATTTATAATAAATACAACAATCAATGTATGAAATTTATGTAAAAAAAACGAAAAAATATATTTATAAAAAAATCGTGACGGATATTTTTATAGACAAAATAATGTAGCAGAAAATTTCAAATTAAATCTAATAGAACATACTAAATAATATAGTGCAGTAGAACATACTAAATAATATAGTGCAGTTAATATAGTACAGTTTGAGGAACATTTCTTTTACTGTATGTTAATATTATAATATAAACCGCGGTAGTTTCGATAGAAGAGACTGCATGAAATTTTTAAAAAATATTTTTTCTTCTATGGCATTATGAATGTAAGTGCTATAAACTTCAGCAAAGTAACGTCCATTTAATAGAGTTACATAATTTTTTCTCCCGTTCATCTGGATAGACATATCGCTTTAAAGTTTCAGCTCAGGATCTGTATCAGTGTGCGCGGAAGTAATAAGCTAGAAGTTCTAAAATAACAAAAAACTGTAGATTTCCAATTAATGTGGAAGAGTTTTATATCCTTCGCATTTGTGAATTGTCTATAGAAACAATTTCACCTAATGCTCTGGAGCGTGAAAGCGTGAAGAACTATAACTATTAGTTTTAAACTAGTTACCCTTTTTAATTTCTTTTGTAGATGTTAAGAAGGCATCTTTTTGTACTTTTGCTATTTACACTATAATAAATCCCTAATTGTTAAAGTTCATATGTTTCACGACGGTGAAAATAAGTTTTCATGAAAACTGATAAAATAGCAACTATTACGCTGAAAACTGAATTAAAAATTTGCATATAGTACTTGCATTTTAAAAAGTGTATAAGAAATGAAAACTAGTTAAGAACTAAATTACATAAAGGAACAAGACTTTGAGGCACTAATGAAATCAGTTACTGAAATTTATAATATGATTAATTGGACAAGTTATGTCTTCCTTCCGAAATCCCAAAAAATTTGCATTTCACCTTGAAAAACTTATACCCTGTATTTATACCTATTTTAATGCATGAAGAGACAGGAGATGCAAATGGTTTGATTTGGAGCTTTACGGTCAATTTTTGCTTCACGAGGACTAATATGACCGGGATCTACTGAGTAAAGCTGATTCCAAACAGCTACAAACGTCCATGCCAAAAGTGGGACTCAAAACCACAAACTCTGGTAAGGAATGCCAGCGCCGTGTCATTCTGCCATCGGAGTTGTAAATGCTGATAAATTTTTGATCTATTAATGCCATATTCAATTCTTCAAACATATCCCAAATTGCTTGTTAGGAAAATAATAGGGACCGTCTTATTCAAAAGTATATGCTAGTTGAATTCAAAAGTTTTGTGGCTTACCTCTCAAAGCAATCCGTGGCAAAACGTTGAGTATTAAAAAACGGTCGTAAAAATTCATCATAAGAATATAGTTTATAGTAACATTAATATGTATGCGAAGAGGTAAATAAGTAATTTTTTTTATTTAAAGAGAGGTAAATAAGTAATTACCCTCCTGCTGTGTAATGGAGAAGTCATAAGTTTTTTTTTTTCACTAATTTCCATGAGTAGTCAGTGTGAACAAATGAAACAAAATTGCCATGTTTCTGGAGAGATATCTTCAGAAAGTCTCTTGCCATTGCATTATAGATACATAGTTAAAAAACTTATATAGTGTATGACACTTTACAATATGTAGTTGACTAACTTTTTTTTTACAAATGAACAAGTAGCATGTTTCTGAAGAGATATCATATTAGTCTGATACCATTACAATGTAAGTAAAGAAATTAAAAAAAAAAAACTATGTAATGTATGACACTAGACAATATTTAGGAGAATTTATTTTTTTTTTTTACAAATGAGCAAGTCTCATATTTCTGAACATATATCATATAATTCTGTTGCAATTAAATTATAGGTATGCAATTAAAAAACAATATCGTGTTTGACACTAGTTAATATTCAGCTTTATTTTCAAAAAATCAAGTACGGTAAAACCTCGTTTATCCGGACTAACTGGGACCATAGACAATCCGGACAATCGAAAATCTGGATAATCCGGGTAATATGGGTAGTTAGCAAAACAAAATCCTTAACTAAGCAGACTTATTACGTGTATTACGATAAAAAAACTATGTTTTGTAACATAATTACGTATTATTGTTTACAAGACATTAAAAAATATAAAAATAACTTTTCACGTAATTTCTTAACAAAGAACTGGTAAGTCTAGCAAAGCTTTCTTAAATTCAACAAAAAGCATTTTATTACTATAATTTATTGCACAGTCTATGCAGGAACTGTATATTGAATCAAACTAAAAAGCGAATATTTGGGGTACTTGTAGTTACGTTATTGCTATCATAGTGAAAAATTATTATTCAATGTGAACATTAAATAAAAATGTCTACAAATCTGATCCAAATTCTCCGGAGATCCAGAAAAACGAGGTTTTTTTGTATCATGTTTCTGAAGAGATATATCCTATTACTCTGTTGCCATTAGAATATAAATAAAGTACCAGAAAAAAACTATTTAGTGTATGGTATTAGACACTATTTACTTGATTTACATTTCTTTCAGTGTATGACTCTAGTTCCTTTTCCTTTGAAATTTGAAGCCAAAAACTTGCACCGATGGCTAAATCTAAAAATTTCTATACCACCCATTTTGTTTTAAGATTAGGAGATGTATAGTATCATTTTCTCCAATATTCCACCGCATTCAATCTTATCCGGCTGAAATATATTCTCTCGTATCCTAGAACTGCAAAAGATAAATGCTCGAAGCATTATACTTTCGTATTATACAATCCGGCATTTCAAATTGCATCCATCAAAGAAATGGATTCTCGTATTAGAATAACGCGCATTTTCATTTACCTTCTCTTGAATCTATTGCTACAGAAGACTAAACTGACATTCTCCACTCTATTCACTACGTCAGAAATTACTGAGGAGAATTACCATATATCCCTATCCATTTTAAATTATAAGAAACACGTTCGTAGACCAGAAACTCCCAGACAATTTACCTCTCAATTTTAACTTCAAGCTATTAATTCCGAAAATGCTGCACTTTAGGACGTTTCTTCAAAATTGCGCTTTTCGAATGAAATTACTTCTGGTAAAATAAGTGGGAATGTTCAGGTGTTTAAAGCTAAAAACAACAGGTGCAGACTTGCTTCTGTAAAGCTAAATACACATTCTTTTTGAACTGTTAGTTTACATCAAAAAATATTTTTCTGTGCTTGAGTTTAATTTATCCCCTGTTGCGTGGTAACTTAAGGTTGTTTGTTTATACTTTTAGATTAGGGCAATATGAAAGAACAATCTTTTTTCGGGAGAGTAGCTTAGCAGCTACAACTGTTTTTAGAAATAATATATTCACCGGCAAAGTTTAAAGCACAAGTTACATTTAACAATATTTTATTAGATTCTAATTTAGCTTATGCTGACTTCATCCTCAACTCTTTTAACAGAATTATTTTCTTTGGCTCATGCCATATACAACTATTTTTCGAAATAATATATTCACCAGCAAATTTTAAAGCCCAAATTGTTTTTAACAATATTTTATTAGATTCTAAATTAGCTTATGCTGACTTCATACTCAACTCTTTTAACAGAATTATTCTCTTTGGCTCATGTCATATACAACTGTCTTTAGAAATAATATATTCACTGGCAAAGTTTAAAGCATAAGTTACATTTAATAATATTTTATTAGATTCTAATTTAGCTTATGCTGACTTCATACTCAACTCTTTTAACAGAATTATTCTCTTTAGCTCATACAACTGTTTTTAGAAACTATTACCGGCAAAGTTTAAAGCACAAGTTATATTTAACAATATTTTATTAGATTCTAATTTAGCTTTTTCTGACTTCATACTCAACTCTTTTTAAAGAATTATTCTCTTTGACTCATGCCATATACAACTGTTTTTAGAAACTATTCATCGGAAAAGTTTAAAGCACAAGTTATATTTAACAATATTCTATTAGACTATAATTTAGTTTATGCTGATTTCATACTCAACTCTTTTAACAGAATTATTCTTTTTGGCTCATGACCTATACAAGTGTTTTTAGAAATAATATATTCACTGGCAAAGTTTAAAGAACAAGTTATATTTAACTATATTTTATAAGATTATAATTTAGCTTATGCTGACTTCATACTCAACTCTTTCAACGTAATTATTCTATTTAGCTCATACCATATTGTCAGAAAAAAGGGAGCTTATCTTTTTGAATGATACTGCTGTTTTATAATATATTTCTATATAATCTTTGATAACTTACCAGAAAATTGATAAATGTACACAATTAATAGTTTTCTTATAATGCATGTTTTTAACTAAAAGCAATTTGTACTTAAAATATTTAAATCCATTTTGAAGAATATATTGATGGAAAAATTTATCTCTAATTATAAATATATAAATATAAATACAATTATAGTTAAATTTATTAATATTATTATAATTATGATAATTCCACTTCTGTAACTATTACTACAACTATAATGATTCAAATAACAACAATATTAATGATAGAAATCAGTTATTCATTAAAAACAGAAAAAAATATCATATGTCAACCATATGTTAGGGTTACAAAACTGACAGAAAGTATAAAATAAAAATCGCTTAATTAAACACTTAGTATATTTTATAATATACTAGTGATATATTATATACTAATATATCACTTAGTATATTTTGAAAATTTGAAACTCTTGTCCTTTTTCGAAAATATCGAAACTGTTTCACTGGAGAAACTGGTTGGAATTCGTCGTTTAATTACTGGGAAATGATAATGTCGTTTTAATCGATTAAAATCCCCTCAAAATGTTTTTACTATCTTTCATTTATATCTTCCTTTATCTCCAATAGTTTTGATGGAAAGAAAGTAGAAAATAATATATTAGAATAGTGAAACTTAATAATTAAATAAAATAGAAATCATAACTGAATTTCAGAGAAAGCCCCAATGATGCCAATTTTCAAAATTATTTTGACTATTGACACCTTTAGCGTGTTTTAGACACAACTGTGTCTTATTTATTCATCTAACAGAACTGTCCTGATGTGTACTCTTCTAATGGTAAAATTTCCTTTTTGGAGAATATACTGCATATAAGAACATATTGTTTACTCCATGTGTGTTTATAATTCATAAGTTAATTTTAAAATAATAATATACCGTAAAATCTTGAGTATAATACGCACTTTTTTTTCACATTTTAGTCTGCAAAAATGAGGTTGCGTATTATACTCGTGAAATAAAAAAATATCGTAGTTTTAAACATTGAATAAACGACAAACAATAAATGAACTGTATTCAAGTGACAGTGATGAAGACTGATAATTTCACTGTATTGTTTGTTTTGAATTAAAAGTTTAAGTTTCTTTTCTACCAAATTTGACATTTTCGATTATTTTTATGACAAATTTTATTTATGTTAATAAATATTTGGGCAATTTTTAAATAAAATATTGAAAAGATATGAGTGCGTATTATAGTCGAATTTAATTTTTTTCCGAAAATTTCGCGCAAAATAGAGCATGCGTATCACACACGTGTGCGTATTATAGTCAAGATTTTAGGGCAACAGAAATTTAAATAGTAGAAAGATGTTAATTTTCTTTAACTAAGCCGGAAATTATGACACCCCCTCTCACCCCTGAAAGGTTTTTTTTTTTTTTTCAGTCTACTCTCTTGCTTAATATTAATGTATTATATAAAAATAAATTAATTTTACATTCAGATAAAACTTCCTTGAACTTTATCAAATTATCAATAATTGTTTATGTTGTTGTTGTTGTTTCTAATGCCCCCGGGCTGGAAGTTGCAAACCAGGTCCATACAAGCTTTGGGCTGAAATGTGCGGCTCTGGTTTTAAATAGCACAACAAGGATCGGAGTCCGTCTTAGCTAGTTGCCACCTCAATTTTTGCCAAGTACCCCCATGGCCGACACCTGGGAGATCGTACCATCTCCCACCTTCTCTGACCTCATAGAGGGACTTTCGGTCTGCGGATTTAACGTACCCATATCCGGCCTAGACCCGTAGGTATTTAATGTTGCGTGTCAGGATTTGATCCGAGCACCCTCAGCACCGAAAGCCAGCCCGCTATTACAAGGCTACCTCGAATCTCAATTATTGTTTATGAAACATCGCAATGCTCACCACTTAAATGTCTCCAAGTCTTTTCTAAAATACTTAGCTCGTCCAGAAAGTAAATACTGTTTGCGCATATCTCCCGCGCATCTTACAGCACGAAGGTCGCGCATGCGTAGTTACATACTTCAACTCAAGAACGAATTTGCCTAGCCATTTTGTTTGATTACGTTAACGTTTGATGTCATTGTTTATTGGTAATCATGTTTAAAACATTCGATCGGCCCGCCAGCTGTGAAATAAGAGCCGTTATCAAGTTTTTGAATGCGAGAAATGTTCGACCTTGTGATATTTATCGTCTCCCCAAGAAAAATCATGTGCACCGTCTTTTGGGACTGGCAAGGAATTTTGTTGGTGGACTGGATGGAACGAAGCACAACAGCTTACTGTGAGACAATGAAGAAGTTACGGCGCGCGATGCAGAACAAAAGGCTTGGATTACTGACTTCTGGTATTGTGTTCGTGCATGCTAACGCGCGACCGCATACCGTACGCGTAACGACGACGCTGGTTGATTCATTTCGCTGGGAACAATTCTGTCATCCTCCTTATAGTCCGGACCTAGGACTAATCCGACTTTCATTTGTTTTCTCATCTCAAAACAATTTCTTGCCGGCCAGCACTTTGCAAGTGATAACGAGATCAAGGTAAACGTCCAGAACTGGTTCAGGTCGCAGGCGGCCGAATTCTACGAAGCGGGTATGTTTCAATTAGTGCCAAGATATGACACATGCCTTGATTCGCATGGTGAATATGTCGAAAAGTAGTTTAAGGTGTGTAGATTTTTATGTAATAAAATACAAATGAAAACAGATTGCTAATATTTTTAATACCCAAATGGTACTTTCTGGATGAGATAAGTATATGAATTGCTGGAATTTTACACTTAACGGACTTCGTAATTATATTTCATTATTATTAACCCTCAAACGGTACAGTGGGGGTTGGATCCGACTCAAGGGTGTGTCTTTTCCCTCCCGTACTCTCCCCTCTCTGTGCAAGAGATCGAGTTGACAAGGAACCCTACCAGATAGACCTACTAGACCTTCCTACTAGATATAGGAATAAGTAAATACGAGAGTCTTTGTTGAAAAACATTGTTCATGATCCCTAGTCATTTAAAATAATTTTTTTTAGATTTTTAAATTTTTTTATTTCGTTTTCGAAGGCCAAAAATGTTAGTATATATTATTTTTTACATCTGTGTGCTCAGAAAGTATTTTTTCTAAGTTCTAAAACTATGTAAACTAAATTACATATTAAACCTTATATATAGAACATTCTATGTAAATGCAAAGAGATTTTCTTTGTTTAGAAAAATTATAATTCGTTGGTTATTTTCTCTAAAAAAAGATTTTTATTTCACGTAAAATATTATCAATAAATGTTATTATACAACAAAAATGCTTATTGTGTACTTATTTCTACAAAAGACCTCATCAAAAAAGAGATCGGGTCGGATCCAACATGACCATACCATCTATTTCGTCTGAAACCACTGCACCGTTTGAGGCTTAAGTATTAGATGCGTATTTTATTACAGGATTTTACCTTAAATATTATGATTGTATGTTGGTACTATTACTACCTAAATGTGCAAAATATTTTTCATTTGTGTTATTAATACAGTTATGTTAATAATTAAACACCTTACCATATGTAGATTGATCGGTTCAAGTAAGGAAATTTAAATATTTATAATATTTAAATGTTTTTCATATTTTTCTCATTTATTCTCGAAAATAGTATCTCTTTCAATGTATGACTTATCAGTGTGAAACAAGTTCAATTTTTGTTGCTGACACAATATTACCTCCGTTTTATTATAACTAATAAATTTTCTACATTTTCAGTTCTTGTTATCAATTTAACAGCGCATTACACAGAATTTCTGTAAAAAAGAAAATTGAAAAAGAAAAATTGAACTAATTATTTTCAAAGCATTATTTTTAAATATTTTTCCCATTTATTCCAGGATCAAACAAAATAACATTTCCTTGATAATTTTTAGCATTATGGCTCTAACCGAGTTTCAAACTTTTTTTGCTGTCTCAATTTTTTTCTTTACCTTTCATAGTAATTAATGTGTTTTACTTTCTTAATCTTAAATATCCAATTTTTACAAATATTACACAAATGCTTCTCAGTCCCGTAAAGAAATTTATACATATCTGAATACATTATTTACAAACATTTGCCCCCATATTTTTTCATCAGTCAAATTTTAGGAGGTTATACATGTTTTTTTTTACTCGTATAGTTCTAGCATGCAGGGGGGAGGGGGAAATAGAACGAATTTAACAATGAAATTGCAAAAGAGAGTTGAAATTTTATTCTTAAGTTAATAGTTCGAATGAGTTAATTTAAGTAATCTTTAGCTTACGGGACCCATTTTTCCAATTCCCTGTTTAGAACGGGAAATTCCATATCTATATATATAAAACAGTTCCGTAACTGACTGACTCACTGGCATACAATGCACAGACCAAACCGCTGGACCTAAAGGGCTGAAATTTTGCATGGGGATTCTTCTTATAGTGTCGAGGTGCACTAAGAATGGTTTTTCAAAAATTCTTCTTAGATATTTTAAAATTAAATTTTTAAGCTGTTTTAGTAACTTTTTTTAAGTTTATATTTAAATAATAATTTGAGGGTTATAAAATTTATATCACAAGAAAGATCATAAAAATTCCTTTAAAATGAGTTCATTTTGGAATCTTTACTTCCCTTTTCTGATTTTTGGTGAATTTTTAAAGATTAATTTTTAGAATTTAATTTATTAAATTTTGATCACGTGATTTCTTTTTCGTGGTACTTTAAATAAATTTATCGTCACGTGCATAGCAACTAAATAGACAAAAAAAAATTTTTTTTCTTGCTAATGCGGCAAACGATTGGACATTATCCAAAAAAATATTAAAATACAATAAAAGATATTATGTTCCTCTGTACAATATTAACTGTACTATATTCTTTAGTATGTCCTATTACATTCAATTTGAATATTTTCTTGTACATTATTTTCTCTTTAAAAATATCCCTTACGATTTTTTATAAATATATTTTTTTTGGGGTTTTTTACATCAATTGTATACATTGATCGTCGTATTTATTATAAATATATATATATATATATATGAATATAAATATTATACATACATACATACATATATATATATATATATATATATATATATATATATATATATATATATATATATATATATATATATATATATATATATGCATTCATTCATCTGATTTAAGTTGCTTGGTGAATGTTTCTGAGGTTTAAAACAGAACTGTAATGCGAACTACAAACTAAAGATTAATTACCACTATACTTCTGCTCAGTTTAATGTGGTATTACCAAATACCAGGTTAACAACTGCAATTATGAAAGATCAGTTATACAAGATATCAAGATCACACTACAAACTGCAATTTCACCTTGGGAGGTACGTCCCTGAAAATAACACTTCATTCGGTGATTGAAAATAGTTCAGTTGGCGGAATACCAACCTTGAAGTGTGTTGATTCAGGTTCGATAGTGCTCCAGGCAGATTGTCATAAACTCGACAGATAGAAAGAATGTAACTGCTATTTATGACGGGGAAAAAATGCAAATAAATAAATGCACTTAAAATACATGCTAAGCCTAACATTTGTAGTTTGCCTCAAAACGAAAAGGGAATTGATTGAAAATAACACTTCAGCAGGATAGTTCTGTTCGTAGACCACTGTTTTAAGGTTAGGAAACGCCGTCGTGAATTATGCCCTTGGATGATGGTCGTTAAATCTGAAATTGAAATTTTCACCAAAACTCCAGTATATTCCGCTTTCTAATTAGCTGCACCTTGCTCTAAAACCTACTCCTTTCAAGCTTGCATAACACCTCTAATCAGATAGTTACGGGTCTTAGGCTTAAAGTCAGTATTTTTGCAAAGAATCTGGTGTTAGTGCTTGGGAATTGTCTCATGATTTCCTGATTCCTCATTCAACACAGTTATTTTAAATGTTCAGGATACCAAATATTATCTATACTTATATATAAAGAGAGAGAGCAATTTTGTACGTGGAGGGTAATCTCCGGAACCACTGCACCTATTTGAAATTTTTGAATCCATTATCAGTTTTTCGTTAACTTATTAAATTTAAGTTGCTTTTAATTTTGTTTATCGATTGTCAATTAGTATACTATAATGATACACCATTTCATTTATTTGAAGTAAAAATGATCTGCCATCATTTTTTCGTAAAATGTAAAATACAGTATACATTTTAAATACAATATATTTTAAAATATTTTATAATTCCAAGTTGTAGTGGATTACAAATAAATTTAAATAACTGAAGCTCAACTTCTCTCTCCCCAGGAACCTAAGTTAAAAAGTTAGTTAAGGTTAAGTTATTGGTTTAGGAAAAGGGTTTTTTTTTTTCTCATTTCCAACACAGCAGGATAAATGGTCAAATAATCCTTGTCCCGATTTTATTGTATGCACCAAATATTTGGTTAAGGTCAAATCTGAAGTAAAATTTCATTACCACAATGCCCTAACCACCCCCCTCCCAAAAAAAAAGAAAAAAAAAAAAAAAAAAAAGAGGATCTGGTTACTTACCATAAATTTATGGGTTCATAATTATTTTACATTTTTCAAAGCTGAATTTTAGATAATTTTTAAATTGCAAGTTATTTAGGTGGTACGAAAATGCTGTATTTTTTTCCTAATTAACAATATATTGGCATAATATTTTGGTGATTCATTGCTATTAGTCAAGAGTTAGGGCAAACTGAATAGATGGCATTGAAATTTTATCTGTAAGTAAAATTCATTTGACCAAATTTTTCATATGGATCATAATTTGAAAAGGTAGTTTTTAATTAAAAATGACAAAAAAAAATCTCAGTCCAACGATTAAATGATTTTTCAAAAATATTTCTAAGTTTCACAATTTAAAAAGGTCGTTTTTATTAAAAAAGCTAAAAGAAAAACCCAAAATTTCCAATATTTGAGAAAGATTTTTTCAAAAAAGTGGTTTTTATCAAAAATCAAAAACAAAATCTAAGTCCAACGTTTAAATGATTTTTCAAAAATTTTTCTAAATTTCATAATTTAAACAGGTGGTTTTTATTAAAAAAGCTAAAAAAATTCAAAGTCCAGCGTTTTGAAAACACCGCTTAAAACACATTGGCGAGAAATTTTCCACTCCTCAAAACACGGTAAAATCGCCAAGTTGGCGCAAAAAAAATCCAAGATGGCGGCTGCGCACACAATTATTAAGTAACGTAATATTAATTTGAATATTATTTTAGGTGCTTAAAATAATTAAAAAAACATTCTTTACTTAAAATCCTTTTTTTATTTTTGTATTTTTATTTCATTTCTTACTCTAATTTTGAGATACCAATGTGTATCTATACTTCTATAATCTATAGGGGCTTAATCTTAACAATCTCCATTGTTACCGCTACTGTCCTCTACCGCTTTTTGTGCCGAAGTCTTAACGATCCTTAGCATGGTGCTATCGCGGTGGGCTTCTTCTATACTTATATATAAAGAGAAAGCGATTTTGTACGTGGAGGGTAATCTCCAGAACCACTGTACCTATTTGAAAAATTCTTTCACTGTTTGAAAGGTACATTATTCCAGATGGACATAGGCTATATATTATGTATATCTGATCAGTAGAAATAATGTTAGGGGCTTAATCCTAACAATCTCCTTTGTTACCGCAACTGTCCTCTACCGCTTTTTGTGCCGAAGTCTTTAACGATCCTTAGCATGGTGCTATTGCGGTGGGCTTCTTCTATATCTATACTTATATATAAAGAGAGAGCGATTTTGTACGTGGAGGGTAACCTCCAGAACCACTGCACCTATTTGAAAAATTCTTTCACTGTTTGAAAGGTACATTATTCCAGATGGACATAGGCTATATATTATGTATATCTGATCAGTAGAAATGAAGTTAGGGGCTTAATCCTAACAATCTCCATTGTTACCGCTACTGTCTTGCCGCTACTATCCTCTACCGCTTTTTGTGCCGAAGATTTCAACAATCCTTAGCGTGGTGCTATCGCGGTGGGCTTCTGTTCTGACGATAGTGGTTCGAACCTAGCCGTTCTCCGGCACGCCTTTTTCTTTTAAAAATTAACTTTAATTATTAACTAAAGTAATATTAACTTGAATATTATTTTAAAAAAAATTGAATATTTAAAAAAACATTCTTTACTTAAAATCCTTTTTTATTTTTGTATTTTTATTTCAACTCTTAATCTCTTTCTATTATCTATCTATCTATACTTATATATAAAGAGAGAGCGATTTTTGTACGTGGAGGGTAATCTTCAGAACCACTGTACCTATTTGAAAAATTCTTTCACTGTTTGAAAGGTACAGTATTCCAGATGGACATAGGCTATATATTATGTATATCTAATCCGTAGAAATAAAGTAAGGGGCTTAATCCTAACAATCTCCATTGTTACCGCTACTGTCCTCTACCGCTTTTTGTGCCGAAGTCTTCAACGATCCTTAGCGTGGTGCTATCTATTTATATCTATACTTATATATAAAGAGAGAGCGATCTTGTACGTGGAGGGTAATCTTCAGAACCACTGTACCTATTTGAAAAATTCTTTCACTGTTTGAAAGGTACATTATTCGAGATGGACATAGGCTATATATTATGTATATCTGATCAGTAGAAATATAGTTAGGGGCTTAATCCTAACAATCTCCATTGTTACCGCTACTGTCCTCTACCGCTTTTTGTGCCGAAGTCTTCAACGATCCTTAGCGTGGTGCTATCTATATCTATACTTATATATAAAGAGAGAGCGATTTTGTACGTGGAGGGTAATCTCCAGAACTACTGCACCTATTTGAAAAATTCTTTCACTGTTTGAAAGGTACATTATTCCAGATGGACATAGGCTATATATTATTTATATCTGATCAGTAGAAATAAAGTTAGGGGCTTAATCCTAACAATTTCCATTGTTTCCGCTACTGTCTTCTACCGCTTTTTGTTCCGACTTTTAATTTCAAAGATCCTTATCGTGGTGCTATCGTGGTGGGCTTCTGTTCTGACGCTAGCGGTTCAAACCTAGCCGTTCTCCGGCACGCTTTTTTCTTTTAAAAAAATTATTTTAATTATTAACTAACATAAAATTAATTTAAGGTATTATTTAGGTTATTATTAAGGTAAAAAAAGATTTACAATTTATTGGCTATCAACTGGAAATTTATTGGTATAATATTTTGTTCAACCCGGACAAAGTCGGGACGGGCCGCTAGTTATAAATAAAAGTAATTTACTCTCACAAAAAAATTACTCATTTGCTCTCCAGATACAGACATTTGGCTGTGACATATTCTAATTAGAGTTACATAAATGTTTACTGTTAGTACAGTTATTTAAAAGTGCAAATTTTAAATTCATTTACTACATTTTTATTCTATACAACGGATTTTACATCATATTTATCTTCTTCGACTCGCGTTCCACAGTGAGTGCTACGAAAATTGTATGAGACACTGGTTCGAAAAAAGGCAATTGGAAATAGATTTTAAATCAAACTAGATTCATGAAATATATATATATATATATATAAACTAGCTAAAAACCCGTACATTCAAATTAAACACAACGGTCAATGTATGCAATTAATATGCCAAAAATACGTTTAAATATATTTATAATAAATACAACGATCAATGTGCGCAATTGATGTAAAAAAAAGCAAAAAAATATATTTATAAAAAAATTGTAACGGATATTTTTATAGATAAAATAATGTAGAAGAAAATATTCAAATTAAATCTAATGGAACATACTAAAGAATATAGTACAGTTTGAGGAACATATCTTTTACTGTATTTTAATATTTTTTGGATAATTTCCAATCGTCTGCCCCATTAGCAAGAAAAAAAATATTCTTTTGTCTATTTCGTTGCTATGAACGTGACGATAAATTAGTTTAAAGTACCAGAAAAAGAAATCACGTGATCAGCATTTTATAAATTAAATTATAAAAATTAATCTTTAAAAATTCACCAAAAATCAGAAAATGGAGGTAAAGATTCGAAAAAGATTTCATTTTAAAGGGATTTTTAGGATCTTTCTCGTGATATAAATTTTATAACCCTCAAATTATTATTTTAAATGTGAACTTAAAAAAAGTTACAAAAACAGCTTAAAAATTTAATTAATTTTTTTTTAATTTAAAATAATCTAAGAAGAATTTCTCAAAAATCTTTCTTAGTGCACCCCTACAATATAAGAAGAATCTCCATGCAAAATTTCAGCCCTTCAGGTCCAGCGGTTTGGTCTGTGCGTTGTATGTCAGTGAATCAGTCAGTTACGGACCTGTTTTATATATATAGATTACCATCCGTATATAATTGCACAAAAATATATATTACCTTGCCACATGTTAGATGCTGTAAAAAAAGAAATTTTTGAGAAATTCCTGAAATTTTGTTATTTAATTTTTTCCATTTTTATTGTGGAAATTATTTTAACATAAAGGGACTTTTTTAATTAGTTTCATGTAAAAAATTTAAATATTTAGTTTTTCAGTGTTCAACGCTATAAACACTCCTTTTCTTGTGACACAATAATAAATGTATAAATAAGAATTTTTTATATATTTACAGTAGTAATACTGTAGATTATTTATTGCATGCGAATTTAAAATCTAAACTGATAACTTTAAAGACTGTAACTCTTCTTTTCTGCTTCTCCCCCAGATTTTTTGTTTACATTAATTAATTAATTTTATACCAAGTAGCTTATAATTTTTTTTGCTGGTTTGAAAGTTATTCTTAAATTTTCCTATCATCAGGAAGATATTTAACAATGACATTTTTTTTAAACTTAAGGCTGCTGTGTACTAACCCTATTGGATTAGCTGACCCCAACGTAAGCCTATGAAGAAAATTTATCCACTATTTACAGCTAATTTATTTTTAAGAAAAACCTTTTCTCGATAAATAGTAATGGTAAGTTAGCTGAATAGCATGGTATAAAAAAAAAAATGATTTACCCTGGCTAAAGCAAGTTTTGTCTAAAATTAGAAATTGTTGAAGCGAGAAGATAGCCATGGACTAGTGACCGATAACAGACAGAATAAAATTTTAAAAGGCTCAGAACAAATCAGCTTTAAGAATTTCGAATTTCAAAAGGCGATACCCTTTATTCTTGAAGAACTGTTCGACACATTACGCGCAATTTGGCAAATCAGTTTCATCAGCGGGGAAAGTTTAGATGACTTCCAAAGAAGACTAAAAGATAAAAGTTTTGCCCTCTTAATTTTTTATTTTTTTGGGGGGAGGGGGGATATCTGGTAATTCTAAACATGATTTCGTGCATATAATACATAAAATAACTCTAAAAACCATTAATCTAAAACCATTAATTTGCTTATAATAAAAAAAATGGTATTTTCAGATAGCCTGAACTTTTCTGCACCTTGCAACAAGTTTCATTTTAAAAATTTCGTCCACCAAAGGAATTTCTGAGTGTTTAAAACACACTATGCTAGATTTTCTCCCGGAGAAAATCTAGCATAAATATGGAAAATATGGAGAATAGCATAAAGATATGGAGAATAGCATAAAAATGGAATAATTTAAACTAAAAAATATTATTTGCATTTTTAAAAAAATGCCCCAAGGTTCAAAATTTATTTTGCTATTACGGAGTACAATTTTTTAAAAAAAACTATCCTTAAATCCAAGTCGGCAATCCTTGGGCAAATTTTCTCCATAGGTAAACATCGAGGTGTGCGAATCCATTAGGATTAGTACATTGCAGCTTTAATGATAGAGCGTCGTGTGTAATGAATGAATTATAACATTTATAGTGAATACTCTGAAAATCTTACAACATAGAGAAAATTAAACATTTATTTAAGCAAATGCTCTTAGTTCGTAACATTTGACAAATGAGTTAAAACAGAGAGTTATGCTATTTCAAAGTTTATGTTAAAGGAAAATTTTTATGTTTGAATTGTTTCACTCGAAATTTGAGTAAATTTTAAAACCATTGAGCAAAGCAGCAATTATTGTATTTATTTTTATTATAATAACATTTGATATCCTGAACATTTCAAGTGATTGTGTAGTGATTTGAATTGCGAAATAACCTCAGACAGTTTTTTATATACTACATCAAAAACTCTTTTTACACACCATGTGAGATCTATTGAATAATTCACTTATTAAAAAGACTGATTACGCCTCATTTTGGTGGAAAATACTGAATAGTAGGTTTTTAGAGTTATTTTATGTATTATATGCACGAAATCATGTTTAGAATTACCAGATATCACCCCAAACCCCCCCCCCAAAAAAAATAAAAATTAAGAGGGCAAAAATTTTATCTTTTAGTCTTCTTTGGAAGTCATCTAAACTTTCCCCGGTGATGAAACTGATTTGCCAAATTGCGCGTAATGTGTCGAACAGTTCTTCAAGAATAAAGGGTATCGCCTTTTGAAATTCGAAATTCTTAAAGCTGATTTGTTCTGAGCCTTTTAAAATTTTATTCTGTCTGTTATCGGTCACTAGTCCATGGCTATCTTCTCGCTTCAACGTTTTCTAATTTTAGACAAAACTTGCTTTAGTCAGGGTAAATCATTTTTTTATACCATGCTATTCAGCTAACTTACCATTACTATTTATCGAGAAAAGGTTTTTCTTAAAAATTAATTCATCCGTAGGCCCATAGAACATAAAGCCCTGGAATCTATTAAAAAGGCTACATGGATGAGCCTTAAATTAACAGAAAAAAAAAACCTCGAAAAAAATTAATTAAAAAATCCGGAATGAAATTTTCTTCATTAGACTATCGTCTTTTCGGATAAATAACTGATAAATCAAAATTAATATCGGAAAAATATTAGTAGTTTTCTAACACAAGTATTTTATCATATTGAAGCGTAGAAAAATTTCGACTGAAATATCTAACTTGTATAACTGATTGATCTAAATTATTAATTTTCAAAAAACTTTTATGTGGATGTGGTACGGGAGTATAAAAAAACTCACTCCTTTCACTGCAAAATTCGGCGAAACTCTTTAATATACGAAAATCAATAAGTGGTTAATTAATCAAAATTATTAATTTTTCCCGTAAAGAAAGGATGGTGGTGGTCATTTCATGATTTTTTAATTTTTTTTTGCGTTCGAGTTTTGCAAATTTCGTGTAGGGTAAATTTTAAATAAAAAATAATCTAGGAAAAAGTGCTTTCACGCATACTGATTAAGCACTAATGAGCAAAAAGCGATCGGCTCTGTTTTTTTTTTTTTTAATATGTATAAAAAATATCAGCCCTATTTAGGTTTAATGAAAAATATCTGGTGATATACTTACAGTAGTGCAAAGCAATTCTTCTTAATGAGGCTGATAGCAACCAATAGGGGGAGCTGATCGCTAGCCAGGGCCGTTGCCAGATTGCGTGTGGTTGGTGGAAATATCGAAACTTCAATCGATATGATGATACTTCGTGATCAAAATGCCACCTCCGGCGCGTGCGTAGAAGCTTAACGCTGATATTTAGAACAACCGCGTGGTATTGTTTTTAGCTGTTTGGAGGCCAATTAACGTTATTTTCCCTATAGATTTCTCGTTTTTTACTAAAGGCAAAAAAAGAAAAAAAATTCGCAATTTTTTTGTACCGGAATCTTCAATATTTTTGCTTAATTATTGCATTTTTTTGCAGTTAATGTGGGAAGAAAAATAGTTTTAATCACGAAATTCTGTTAAAAGAGATATTGGTGTATTGAGCAATTTAAGGTTGTTGCTTTACAGGAGAGAAAAGGGAGGTGAATTAGGGAAAGTTCCTTAGTGACTCTAGAGTAATTATTTTAAATAAATCAAAGGAATTAAGCATATACAACGTTAATGAAGAGTAATTTATTTAGGGTGTTTGAAAATGATGAAAGAACCTTTAAAGTTTAGATACTAAATTTTAGTTGTTTTTTCACAAATATAGGCAAGGATTTAATCAGGAAGGCCCCAGAAGACTTAATATGTACAATAAAACCTCGTTTATCCGGACTAACTGGGACCATAGGCAATCCGGACAATCGAAAATCCGGATAATACGGGTAATAAACAAAACAAAATTCTTCACTAAGCAGATCATTTATTACGATAAAAAACTATGTTTTGTAACAAAATTTCATAGTATTATTTACAAAACATTAAAAATATGAAAATAACTTTTTTAACATCATTTCTTAACAAAGAATTGGTAAGTCTAGTAAAGCTTTCTTAAACCCAGCAAAAAGCATTTTATTACCATAATTTATTGCACAATCTATGCAGGAACTGTACATTGAATCAAACTAAAAAGCGAATATTTGGCGTACTTGTAGCTACGTTCTTGCCATCATAGTTAAAAATTATTATCTAATGTGAACATTAAAAAAAAAAAATAATGTCTACAAATCTGATCCAGATTATCCGAAGATCCGGATAAACGAGGTTTTACTGTAATACCATATATTCCGTTTCAATATCAAAGGTATTAAAACCAGATCTTAGCAAATAATTGAATCAATTCTAGGTTAAAATTTACGTTGACACATAGCATACATTTTACGCTAGCGTAGTTTGTAACCATATAATCATTTGCTTTTATTTATAGAGTTCTGAACGATTTTAAGTAAGAAAGACATACGCGTATTTCGGAGAACCAATAGTTGTGATTTAACATATGAGTACATCTGTTATATATTGAGCATACCATTGTACTGATACTTTTCAATATAGTTTGACTCTACTTTTGTATGAAGACTTTAGGATATCCTGATATGGTTAATCTAATAAGGTAAATGGGTTTTCTGACAGAACTTTGAAGGTAAATAAGGGGAAATCAATTTGTTATGAGTTTAGCAGTGAAATTAGGAAAGGTCTGATTGGAATCCTGAGATCCCTGTTTGATTGCCGGGCAAATAGTAGCAGAAGAGAAGGAAAATGGATAAATATGAGAACGTAGGACAGAGTTATCGTTATAGCGGCACCCTAACAATTTAAATAATTTTGTACCGAACAAATAAATGAAGTTTCTCTGATGCGGAGAAGGATGGTAAGATCGATTAATGAAAGTGGTCTTACTAATGGATTTTTCACCATTAATAAGAATCTTGAACTAAATTAAGATGAATCCTATAGTACGGCTGAATGCAATACATCCACCCTAACTAATGGTTAGATTCATCAGTAAGTATCCACCTTTGCTAATGGATGAGTTGACATGTTTTATTTCCAGCATGGGTTCTTCTGAAAATCATATTACCTGACATCGTATCTCAGCTTACCTGTTACAGTTTAAAGCAAAGAATTATTAATGATTATGAGAATGTGAAGGGCTGATTGGTCATTTTATATTGAATATTTTTTTTGGTATTAATTCTTGTCAAATTATCTAAAATAGTGTATAAAAAAATTATTTTAACTTTCCTATCAAGTAAAAAATTTGCGGAGATGCTTGAATTCCATCCAGTTTTTCCGTCTAAATTCTTAGGGTTTATACAATTTCCATAATCAAAACTTGAAAGAAATGATATTCTCTCAAAAAGAAGAAAGCCTTAAAAAGAAAACTTTGAGATTGTTTGAAATAATCCATTACTTTTTGTGCTTGTTTGCGGGCATAAAATCCCTACCTATAAATCTAAGAAAACTGGGATATAAAAAGATAAAACCATGGGAACGCACATACCGGGAAAAGATTAACCAAGCGGGTGTTGTATCCTCTGCTTTATACAGATACATACATATTTTGAAAAATAGGACGAAGGGGATACCCGTATATACATTTTAAGGCAAGAAAATGGGAGAGGGGGAAATATTCCGTATTCCGCGTGGTTTCTCTTTTCCATTGCAGATGCATTTCATCTGCTCAGATGTTTTTCAAATTCTTTTCCGTTGTTATAGTTTCTGAGACGTTATTTGATTTGCAAGCGGAGAAGATATAAAAATGTTTTTGTAACTATACCTGAAATATAGCCCGACGTGTTTCGAGGGGAGATGCTCCAAGCGAGTTTTAATATTTCCAGTTCTTCCTCACGGACTGCAGTTCATACGAGTCTCTTGCATATCTACGTACACTGTAAAAGAATGTCATTTCGACGGACTTTTGACGCAAAGTATGATTTTAAATGGCTATATCTTTGATATACGGTTTTCTACTGCTAATGCGATGTGTAGTTTTATAGTGATGCCCTCTACAATATATTTTGCGGGAAAAGTTTAATCGTCATAACATTCGCAAATGCATTCTTGGTGTTCAAAGACTTGAACGACATTCTATAAAATTCTCCATTTTAACAATTTGGGTATACGAATTGTAGCCCTAACTCACCTTTCTCAAGGCAACACCTTTGCCGTCCTGCTCGTATTGTGCATGGTTAGCGTCGCGAGCTTTCCCAGAGTGGGCTCCGGTTCAAATCTCGGTCACGGCAATGTTCGAATCCGGGCTAAGACATTAGGGGGAAAAAAAGATTACGCCCTCGGATTCCATTAAACTCCATCGGTCGATTACCGGACTGCATGCACATAGATTATCTTCGGATGACGTAAATTCAGTATCTTGACCATGCATTGAGAGCCATGCATTGACCATGCATCTATGTTCATATCTGATGAGTATACAAACAGAGAACTCTCTTCCGTTTACATAGTGTTACCAAACAATTAGCCGGAATTATTAACACCAAAACTGGCAGAATTTATCCGTCAATTTTGCGAATCGTTCGTCTATACTGAGACAAAACTGAGGATGTTTCACTGTGTGTATGGACCAAAATTTACTGCTAATCAATAGACTACTTAGAGAGCCTCATTCAGAGAGTACAAGAAAGTTGGATATCTTCCATATAAAAAATTATACATTTTTGTTTGTATTTTAGGTTGAGCATTTCTCAACTTATCCGAAATGTCTCAAAGAATAAATGTTTCTAGTTTCGGATAGTTGGTGGGAAATTTTCGTACAAGATAACTTAAGGATGAGATCCAGATTTAAACACAAAGCGCATGTTTCAAGTGCATTTAGTAAAAATTGACTGATAGTAATTTAAACTCCAAATACTCTATTATTTGGTGTGGATTATTCCTTTTTTACATTATCCGAGTATCGCAAGAGAAATCAGAAATGAAATGCTAATTGGCTATAAGAATGCGAACATGGATTCGAAACAAAGGAATATGACTTGTTTTTCACAAAATAAGTACTGATAACCTTTTTAATTACACTATCAATTAAATCCTATTTAATCACAATATACCAATGGCGCAACCATTGAGTGGGGAACGATAGTCAATTCCTCCTGTTTAAAGCCTAAAAATCAGTAGAAAAATATATAATTCCTAATTGAAATTCCCTACCACTCCAGAAGCGAAAATTCTCCCCCCCCCCCCTTAAAGTGATTTTGATTGCTCCTCTGCTGTATATGAGAGATTTATAATCTTTGACTGCCCATATTTTATGGGCAGTCAACACACAATTATTTCTGTTACAAATATTCTGTATAAAACACACAATTATTTCTGTTATCTAATTTTCTTTGCTCTCCTGTGTATTAATATGCATGGATAATCTTGAGTGTATCACACAATCTTTCTAATAATACTGTGCTTGAGTTATTACAAGTTCTGAAACATAAAGTGTGGGAGAGAACTTTTATTACTTGAATAGACAATCTGTTGTTGTCACAGTCATCTCGTCTCAAAATGTATCTGCACTGATAAGCACTCATTTTACTGATACATATTCAAACATCAGTACATGACAATGAAAAAAATTCATTGCGTAAGATCCATAAGGAGAAGTGTGGCCTGCTCTGGTTTTATCCTCTAATGTCGTCCTATTAGCGCTCAAAAATTTTTAGAATTTGAAAACTAGGTAAAGGTTGCTCTAACTGCATTCGACATTATTATTGTTTCATCTCTCTTTTATGTACTACTTTTGCCGTGATCTCGAAAAAATGTAGAGAAATTTTCGATTGAGGAGCTATATTACAGTGATAAAATTTTCTGCGATTATGGATTGTTTCATCAAGTATTTATCCTAAGGTTTCATTATGCTCATTAGAAATACATCAACAATGGATTATATCCTCCGCCTGTCTTTAAACACGTTCATTACTAAGAAAACTGGGTTATTGTGCAAACATTGTGTAAGAGTGATATCTACTTCTAAGACACAAAGTGTTAAGAGTCAATCAATCATGGGGTTAAACTACACACAAAAAAAAATTGAAAACTTGGCATAAGTTTATTTTAAAAGTACATTCACAAAAGGTTACTCCGTTAAGATCGTCTCCGTTATTCATCGGATAGTATTACAATTTGCACCTATATGAGCAAGGATTCGAATCTCAGGTAAGTCATGGATAAACTTTAAAAAACATGACACACTTAAAGGAACATTAAAAAAAATTTTGGAAACTTAATTCGTGTGAGTGAACACATTGTTGATACTAAGTTTTTATTTGTAACCACAACTAAATTTCTAAATTATTTTTTTAATGCAGTAGGCACCATTGGCGGCTCCAGGGGGGGGAGGGGCAGTAAGGGCAATTGCCCCTTCCAAAAAAGCCTGGCGTATTTTGTTTTCATAGCCTAAAATTATATAATCGTAGACCGAATACTAAATGAGTTTAAATTTAAAATGAGACGATGTTTATTTCTTATATATATATATAATAATTTATATATATATATATATATATATATATATATATATATATATATATATATATATATATATATATATATATATATATATTGCCCTCCTGACGTCACCCCCCCCCCCCAAAAAAAAAAAAAAAAAATCTCTGGGTTGGAGCCGCCCCTGGCAGGCACTTATACTAAGGACATTTCCTATTTACACCGTATTTTATTTTCAAAATTATTTTGGTAACATTTAGTAAGGAACCAAAGTTGCTTCATATGATCGGACATGTGAGAAACATCTATGCCTTGACCGTGATTGGGATCCAGGCCCATGCGGTGATAGCTCTGCCGCTATATAACCACAAATCCAGTTTGGGCCTTTCTGGGACTTCTCGGTGTCTTCAGCGAATATTCTCTATTTGTTTTATCCGATGTCGTCGGTAATATCTGATTCTTCTTTTTGAACATGCCATTTTAATACGCTCCCTGCATTCTACAAATTTACCAGAAAGCTTTGTGCAAAATCCAAGTTTGTCTTTCTGACATTTAAATAGAGTCTTTTCCATTCTAGTATTAGTCTGCGACTCCATCCTTAAATAATTGCGCTAGAAAAAATAATTGAAAAATAATCGGAAAGATACTTGTAATTTGGGTTCCATTACTTTACCGTTAATTTTCAGTGGATCCATGGAAAGTTTACCCCGTGTGTAGAATCTAAACATTTGCGCAGATTCACAACTCAAAAACATTGAATTGACTTCGCCTGAAGATGGCTGCTGTACGTACGATCTCGAAAGTATGGGGTCAGGTACCTTTTAGAAGCTAAGAGACTCGACAAAGATATCCCTATTTCAAATCCACAGTAGTTCTGGAAACCTTCTATTCAGGGATAGGAAAATTTTACTGTGAGTTAAACACACTTTCTTCTTTATAAATATGGCTCTTAATATTCTCTAGCTTGAAGATGAATTAAAAATTTTTTTTTAATTTCAACTATTGATTTTTTCAATGTTATGTCATTGCGCGCAGACTTGCGTCCGTATATTAATGAATATACAAATTTTTTTAATTTTAAAATTAAGCTGTATAATTTATCTTTAAAACAATGAACTTTGAAATCAAGATTCTTAGTTCTTCATAGAAAATTAAGTGTAAATTTTTTTTTTAATTTCAGAAATTTTTTTTGATAAATTTTACTGTAATTCCAAATTTTAGGGTAGGAATGACATAATTGTTCGTCATTTTAATAATGCATGTTTACATTGAACGTGTATAAAATTTCATGGTATTCTGGGCCAACTGTTCTAGTGATATGTGCGCAATGACACAACAATGAAAAAAACAATGGTTAAAATTATAAATAATTAAAAAAAATTTCTTAATTATTTAAAGAAAGAGTTAGAAAACACTGAGGGTCATATTTATAAAGAAGAAAGAGTGTTTAACTCGCAGCAAAATTTTCATATATCTAGATAAATTATTTTAGTAACTACTGATGATTGAAAATAGCGATATGTTTGTCGAGTCTCTTGGTCTTTAAAGGGTAGCTGACGCCTAAGACATTTAATTTTAATTCCAGAATGGTGTTTTCTTATTCATCTTTTAGTTTCAGAATGGCGTTTATGTGTTTTCTTTCATATGTAATTTTTTTTTTTTGTGGTGTGTGTGTGATATTTAATTCATATCCCATTCTAATTAAAAAGGGGAAAAAAAACTTTTCTATGGTCTTTTACCTTAAATACCGAAATCAAAAGACCCAATTTTTTATATACGGCTTTTCCCCGCTAATACGGTGAACCTTTCGTCAGTGATACTCCAAGATTCTTCATCAATAAGCTTAAAACAATCGATAAGCTTGAAACTTCCAGCAGATGTAGAGATTCTGCTTTTTATTAAGGCAATCTATAAATTTAAGTTGCTAAGCCGACTTTTTGGGCAGTCCGTGAGAGGAAACTACTGCATCAATTTACTTAATTTTGGTATTATACGAAAGATTGTACTCTGTAGATGTGTCAAATTTGGTTTTTATAACCGCAATTTCTATTAATTATTGATAATTTAAAATTGAAAATTGATTCCTGCGCATGCTCAGTGGCATGCTTAAATCTGTCTTTAGAAACTGACTGCTTCTGCGCATACTCATTGAGATGTTTAAATGATAAACACGTTTATTCCGGGGAGTCTCACTACATCCCTTTCTGCCATTTATATTTTTATAATAATTATGTTTGTGAAATATAAGATTAAACCTGATGGAAATTGTTTATTTCGCGCAGTTTAATTAGCGACAATTTACAATTAAAAAAATTGCTTTCTGCGCAGGCTCAGTGACATTGTTAAATCTGGTTTTAGGCAGCTAAACGTACAAGGCCACTTAAACGCATTAATTTGTTTCTGCGCATTATTATGATTTTCAACATTTGGCAATGATGTGTTGAGTATAATTTGTGTATTAGTACATTTATTTACCATCTAGCCGTCATGTTTTGACGGGTACCAACGTATTACATTAATTTCCGAGTATGTATTAACATATCTACATTCATGTATAGAGGAAAACATATATGCTTGAACCATGTACGAAAACATAATATTAAAGCTTTGAGAAAGCTGAATTTAATAATTGTTTATGTGCAGTACTGTATACTTTAAAATGAGGCAGCGTTCTTGCTAATGACTTTAAAAACCGCTAATTATAACGCTTTTCGAAGAATCACTCGTACACGAGAAAAATCCCGCAAAAAAGCTCAACAAATTCTTATATCATCTTCATCATCAATCACTCTGAATTATGCTTTTGTGTGTAATGTCTCTCAGGAATCAACAGATAGCCCGGATCGTTTCTTTTCAGCATTTCGGAATAAAAAACCAACCCAAAACCGTCATTATCGTTCTGAAGCACCCCCAGCGTTCGTTGCATTGTGCTGCTGTAGCAATTCGAGGGTATGTTGTGAAAAGACCCCCCCCTCCCCCTTTTGTTAGATCGGTTCTATTATTCCATTGCTCGTCCACGAATTATTCTCCGAAAGAAAAGATGAGTATAAAGTTCTTTTTTATCTTTTTTTCTCCCGGCACATGAGATTTTAAAGGAAGTAAAAGCGGTGTAAGTCCCTGGGATTCTAGAGGAATGAGATCTATGTATAATGAGAAAAATACTCATAATGAGGAAATCAATATTATTAATTTCTTATGCGTAATGTGTCACAATTCCTGATTCACCCGACTATTATCATTACACCCTCGTGCTGGTGGGAGAAAAACAAGAAGTATTTGAGAGCTGATCAAATTAGAAAAATTGCTATGAAGGGGTTGCTCGATTTTAAAATTTTATTCATAAGTTCCTCGCATGACATCCCATTATCATTCAATGAGATTCACTGTTTTTTTTTTCCCTATATTCAAGAGCAGCAGTAAAATTAACACGTATGAGTATGAAAGAGAGAACAATTTATAAATTAATCAATTAATAAATAAATAAAAGGGAAAACAATGAGAAAAATTCTTTTAAGTACTTGCAAAGATGTTAATGATAAAAGGCATTCATCCTCTGTTAAACATCGCCAAGGCATTGCTTTATAACTTGTTTTATCGGAAATTTTGGCGGAAAAAAGATAACAAGCTTAGTGCTAATAATTAGTGTTTTGTGTTATAAAGAACTAAGGTAACGCGATAAAAATGTTACATGGTTTCATGTCACTTGCTGTGGATGGAAGCTTCCGATATGGTGAAAACAGCGTATGAAATGTCGTGGAACCCATATCCTTTTTAATTCCTACTAAGGTAGATAGCAGTAAATTCGAAACTGCCCCACACCCATTAGGTCCAAAGTTCAATCAATTCTTCAGATTCAAACATTACAATTCCCCAAACGCTACTGCTTATCTCAAAACTTTTATTGACTTTGCGTTCCTTGGGGGCATTTTTACTCTAAGACAAGGCCCCCTTTACTCACGAAAATGCTGAAATTTGGGACCATTATGAAAGAAATCAAACCTTATGTCAGATGACATAAAGCTCGATTGGTTTCAGAATGGATCCAGAAGTTTCATGAAATGTTTAGGAAACGTTAATGTCTATTGTCGACTCTTGAGTACTGTCACCATCTACAAGTAGGTTAATTTAACTCTGTAATTTATTGGTACAGACTCCATTACTTTCCGTTGGAAAAATAGGGATTTCTTACAAAGGATTCAAGTTGTCATAGAAACTGTATAAGAGAAGTCAAAGCCGGTTGATGTATCACAGAAAGTTGTCGTATATATAATGAAATATATATTTATATTTTTGCATTAAAATCTTTAAACTTATTGAAGAATCATTTAAGGGGCCAATGCATGATTCGTCTTGAAAAAATTAGCAATCCTTAAAGCCGGAGAAAAACTATAATAGACGTTATAATCTTAAACGGTTATCGTCGATTGATCATTCTTACCTCAGAAAGAAACTTTTAAAGTTTTGTTTTAATATTAGAAGTCTAAAACAACTCAATGCTATTCCTATTTAATCGATAGCATTTGACACTGGCATTACTAGCATATACTTGTTTGATTTTTCGTCATACTTCTTATCTATGTCCTTTAAAGTTTGGTAAAATGCAAAGTGTTTCATGATCCGCAATATTTTCATTTATATTTATTTATTTTTTTATTTTTTAGCATGCTCCTTTCACTTTAATTAGAGAAATTATGGCCCCACCATTGATTAGAGTAAACATCTGTTTTTAAGTAGAAATGGCCAATAGTATGTATTTAAAAACTTGGAGGAAATAGTACATTACATCACAAATGCCCGTTAGGAAAGTCCCGCGTGGAAAGCAAATATATTGGTTTCAGCGTAACGGTTGGTATACCATACGGTTGGTTATTGGTATAACGGTTTCTGTACATTGTGGCTTGCTTTTTTTTATTCGAAAAACGGTGAGTGTTTCATCGCACGAGACAGAAAGGTACTTGATCTGCGCTCAAAATTAAAGTTTAAAACGGAGGCAAGCTATACGGGGAAAGCTCCTAGTAATTTGCTTCTGCAAGGAATATTTTACTACAGCAAACAAAATCTGTGTATTTAATACTTCCCAAAAGAAACCATCTCCAAGAAGTGATGACTTATGCTTTGCCAACCTGATTTTAGCTTCATGGAGGCTACCCGAGTTTTAGCACTGAATCAGGATGACGGATATTGATGACGACCTAGTGTTTGAAAGTATTCCAGGAATGGATGGCAAATGTTAATGCGACTTGTGTTCGCAACATATATAGAGTACGTGATTGTACGTAATTCCAGATAGAATTAATAAAAGTTTAGAATGCAAAACTACAGTTTCAAGGAAAACATGACAGGAGAAATGCTAGGCCAAGTGCTCTACGTGTTATATACCTTTACAGACTACATTTGCAGACTGCAAAAGCGCGGTATTATGTAACGTCCAAATATGTACAAACCTAATGCAAATATTTTTTCGGCTGCAGGACACTTCTTTATGTAAAAAAAATGTATAATTATTACCATGATAGCGGAAATAGTCTTTTTGTTTTTTTTTTGTATTTATACCTGGAGATTAAAAAGTGTTTGTCAAACAACTATTCCATATTAGACGGACTTTTTTTTGCAAGGCGTTATACTAAAGCGATGTTTTAGTATAACGCATAGTCCACATATTGTCCGGAAAAATTCAATGAGTTATCGAATCATAGCCGCATAATTTTGAAAATATCTCAACATAATTTATATGCCCTTATTCTCAGCATAGTTTATCATTAAGTATTCAAAGGATACAATGCAAACAGTCACGTGATGATTATTCCGGACTTGGGGGAAGACTTATCGTTTTGATCCAAGCCTTTTCAACGTACGGCCCATTTGTTTATTCATATCTCTCAGTCTACAACATCGTTACAAATGCAACCCGATACCTTCAATTATGTTCGACACAAAAAGGAGCCGTTACCCAGCCGGGATTAGGCTCAACGAACTTGAATCGGAATCGGATAATCTCCGTCTCTTCTCTCGAACCTAAGTGGGATTATCGGAATTTGATATGGGATTGGTTGATTAGCATTACAAATAGAACTCCCACCCCCGCCATAAGACACGTGACCCCGTGACGTCAGCCCAAAAGATGTGGATGTGTGGTCCGTTGGGCACGTTAATGCGATTATTGTCACAGTGGGAAATGGGGATTTCAGTTGAAGGCGTTTGGCTGCATTTGGCACACATTTGGCGATGTTACAGTTTAGCGAGTTTACGCTTTAGGGGCTCTTAGCTCATCTCTCGCTACAAAAGGGGTAAAGAGGCTAGTTGCAGGATCGTATAATTATCACTTTGCACAGTAAATTATGAAAGGTTTAGATAATACTAAATAAGAAAATAAGAAAAATATTTTAATCTAAAGGAAAATTAAGCTGGGAGAACTATTCTACGGATATATGTGAACAAATGGAATATTTTTTGCTATCGCTATCACTATTATAGCAAAATGATTATTTATTTATTTATTTTTTAATATTTTTTTTATTTTTTGCTTATTTGGATTATTTACTTTAATAATGCAAATGGATGTTGCTATAATTATTTCTTGATTTGTTTCATATGTAGATAGAGATATAAAAAAAAAGAGGGTTTGCCGATCAACTGTTTCATAAGAAGGCTTTTTTTGTAAGGCGGTATGTACCACATCCACTCTTTACATATTCCGTGTATCGTCCAACAAATTCCAACAAGTTGCCGGATCATAGTCGCATAGTTATGAAAATAACAGGGTTAAACCGTAATAACCTCAGTTTTGATTCCGAGATATAGCTGTATATAGACATAATTCCCACATATCCCCTGGGGTGGTATAACAGGACTTATGATCCCCATAAAAATGGAAAAACCGTGAATGCCCTTAGGTCTCCAAGAAAAAAAATGCGTAATGTAATTAATGCAAAGAGACAAAAACATGTTTTCCTTAAACAGTTAAATTCAGGATTTTTTGGTTTGCTAAAACTTCCTGTTTGTTTTTCTGTTTCAAATTTTTTATATTATTTTTAGTTACTCACACACACACACACACACACACATATATATATATATATATATATATATATATAAATATATATATATAAATAAATAAATATATATATATATATATATATATATATATATATATATATATATATATATATATATATATATATATATATATATATGTTTGCAGTCTTAAATGGTATACTGAAGATAATATTCTTTTTCTAAGTATGTAAAAAAATTACCGACTGAAACTTTCTTGGTTAATGATTTAGAAATCTTAATAGTTAAGAAGGACGGAAGCTTATCATGAAATTTACTAAAAAATGAGCTCATTGACAAAATTAGAATACCGTAAACTTTTTCCTCTTAAATCTGCTTACTAATTGTAGCAAAAAGCTCACATTGACACTTATTATGGAAAGGTATACCTTTAGTATTAATAAACTTCAAAACTGTACCTCTAATAGACAAAACAGTACCTTCAAGAACATATTCTGTTATTAAAAATCTCATTTAAAATATTGGAGAGAAAATGCGTCTTTAGAGAGAAAAAAAACTGCACAGCGTTCTTTTGAAAAAACTTTTTAAAAAATGTTATGCTCTTTAGAGCAACCCTACTGAATTCACCAAGAAAGTTTTTCCTCCCTAATTGAAAGGAGTTTTACTCACTGGCATCTCCCTAAAACTCCGCCCGTATATCAAATTTCTAATTCACCGTATTTCCTCTCAAATTTCGTAGATAATTATTTTCGATAGCAGTGCATATGAATTGTCAGATCTACTTAAACACCGGAAATCGATCATATCATTGGCTTACTATTGATCCCGCATTCTGGAGGAAACTTGGGGTTTTATAAAATAGAGACTGTCCTGATATAGGTGAGAGCTCCTGTATTTTCTTGAAGTGTTAGTCCTTCAAAAATTAAATTGAAGTAAGTATTTCGTAATTCTATAATATTTAGAGTTTAAAACTGAACTAACGCATTTCTGTTACAATTTTGAATTATTTTCCATCGAATAAATTTCTTATTGGTTCATAAGGTCTCACATTGCTTGAGAAAACCATAAATGAAAAAAAATTCTTATAATAAGGTTAGAAAACATTTTCAGATTCATTAATGTTATTTTGTACAATTAGACATATATATCTTTGCCTACCTTGTGTTTAATTCTACTTCTTTTAAAATTTAAATTATGTTTTAATCAGACGGATCTTTAATAGCTAATTAATTTGATGTTTGAGTGAATTTTTTTTTTATCAAATTGTTTCTTTTAATTGTCTTTATTTGCATGTCTGTTTTCACTTTAAAAATTCATTTAAAGATTTAAAACAAAATTAAGTCAGAATATCAGTCTAAGAATCTAATGCAGTGGTTCTCAAACTGTGCGCCCGGGCGCACTGGTGCGCCCCAGAGCTTTTCCAGGTGCGCTTCGTAGTATTCCTAAAAAATCTATCCAGATATGAAAAGCAAATGTATACTAAGTTACTATATTATACCATTTCTTTACGAACACTCGACTTGTTTCGTTGCGACATTATTATGATAGTTCCAAGTTACTTTTCTTGCAACTAGCTTCTCATCCGTAGATTTTTTACGCGTTTAAAGCACGTAACAAACATGGCTGGAACGGCATGTTAACACCGGCACTAGCTTTCATTACGTGGCAACTGGCAGTGTTGCATAACAGGCGTTGGTGAGTGGGCGTGTCGTGTCTTGTGAACTGCCGTCAAGAGTAAACGTATTGTGCCTTTTACAACTTTTAGAATAACTACCGTTGATATAATTGTCTTTGTTAAAAATAATTCACCCATAAAAATGGATTAGTTTCTTAACCAATTGCATGTTACCAAGTCTCAGAACTGATCGTACAAAATATGAAAGATCATACTTTGGGTGAGTCACTTATTTTGCCTGCTTGCCATAAGATTGTCAGTACGTTAGGAAATGAAGCAGCTATGAAAATATGCTAGATACCTCTGTCCAATGATACTGTCAACAGGCGTATTTTGGAAATGTCTTCTGATATTGAGAAAAATGTATGTGGTAACAAACTCCAGTGTTCTGTATTTGCACTGCAAGTTGACGAGTCAACCGACATTACCATCAAGGCGCAGCTCATAGCATTCATTCGTTTCATTAACAAAAATCAAATAACAAATCAGTTTCTTTTTTGCAAAGAATTAAGCCTGACTACAAAGGTGAGGACATTTTTAACATTCTGAATAACTACCTTGATAAATGGCAGTTATCGTGGAAATCGTGTGTAGGCATTGGCACAGATGGAGCTCCTTCTATGATAGGCTGCAACAAGGGTCTTCTATCTTTTATAAAGGAACAAAACGAAAATGTTATTGTAACTCATTGCTTCCTTCATAGAGAGGTCTTGATGTCAAAAACATTACGAGAGGATTTAAGAGAGGTCTTAGATCAAGTTGTTAAAATGGTGAACTTTATTAAAACAAGAACAGTTAAATCACTCCTATTTGAACAGATTTGCAATAAATTATAATATATTAGTTCTATTTCGTATACAGTGCGCCAGCAAGTATCTGTAATATTGTAAGTGCGCTCAGACTGTACAAAGTTTGAGAACCACTGACCTAATGTATATTAAAATTAATATATCAAAAATGAAAATTTTCAAATTTAAATATAATGGCATAATTAGGTCCGAAATGAAGAAGTAGTTTGCAAGAGAAAGTAAAACGCAAAGGAATATAAGAATTGAATGCATTCAAATAATGGAGTTTAACATAGTTCCGTTGTCAGTGGGCCAAAATTACTAACAAGGAAAAGTTACATCTCCAGTCACTGTAGATATACAGGTAACCCTCCTATAACACGATAGATAGGTTTCTAGAAACTGCCGTGTTGTGTGAAACCGTGTTATATGAGACCCAGAGACAGTTCTAAAAAGGGGTTACGTTCTGAAAACTTATTAAAAACAAACTTTTTTTTAAATTCCATATAAGCAACTTAATTTTTATTAAAAATATAAATGTATGTATAACACAAAACGAAAAGAAACAAAAAAATATTATTTTCATTTAATACGACCTTAATTTAATAAATTTCTTCCTCATCACTGCTGAGTACAATCAAAAGAGAATTTTTTTTGATTGAAAGATATCACATTCACTTTCAGAACCTTTTTCTTCATTTAGATTTTTTGTACCTTCTATCCTCTTTAAAAAATCCGTAATTTTAGTATTCACGGTATGGCGATAGACAATTTTGCAGCTCCCTTTTGAATTTTTGGCTTCTTTCAGCTGAAGGGTCTGCATTCAGGAAAAATGATTCAAGATTTTTAGCTAAGCTTAGGCCTTCTTGTAATTTTTTAGAGTTATAAAGGAATAAATTATAATTTGTTTATACATTTCCATGTAAAGCCACAATAGTTTATTTTTCCTTTCCGTCATTATTTTAAGGTAATTTAGTTTTTAAATGTGTTAAATAAAAATCATATTATCTAGTGTTATAGAAGTACATTGTTGTACAAAAAGGTTTTCGCAATTTTTTTTATCGTGTTAGAGCGAAACCGTATTACAGGTTGCAGTGTTATACGAGGGTTCCTGCAATTTATCCTATCGTATTAGAGCGAAACCGTGTTGTAAGATGCCGTGCTGTAGAAGGGCTACCTGTAATATGAACATAAGCTGCCTTTCAAAAAGCAAAATGGACCAGAAAACGTATAAACGTGATTTAAAATAGTCATTTTTTACGAATACGGATCTGTAAAATAATAACAAAAACATCAAAATGAAAAATTCTTTGTGTTCTGTATTTGCATATGCTTTCATGTGATAAAATATAACTCTAAAAATATTCACTTATCAACATTAATTAGAGAAATATCATCAGAAAACTTTATGCGTACAGCTGATTGTGAAGTGAAGGTGAGTTGTTTGGTTTCTGCCTATTGGTCCAATTTTTCAGTTACAAAATGGGAAAACAACTATGAATCAAAACTTGATTCCATGTGATTACAAATAAGCACACGCAATGACTCTTTCAGAGAAATCGAATAGCCGCAGTCAGACTATTTCTTAAACGATGCTATTTGGTTTCTGCAAAGGAAATATTTTATAATAAAGAATGGACAATAAATATCAAATAAACTAAGCGAGTGCAGCAAGAAACCTTAGACTACGGAATTCACAAGACTGTGTTTCGAGATAGCAGAGATAAGTCGAAATCAAATTTCACCTTATTCAATCAGAATTCAAGTGAATAAAACTTTTTTTATTCTTGCGTTGATATTTTTTTCATACATCAAATGTCCAGTGACAAAAAGAAAAGCAAAAAAAAAAAATAAATAAATAAAACTTATCAAAAACTAAGAAAGGCGATATCTAAACTCATTTGTTTGTTTGAAAATTTTTTTTCCACCCTATGACTCATCCCGAAACAAATTTTTGAAGGAAAAGAGTCGCAGCAGTTTTTAATGCTGGAGCGTCGAATTTCCTTAACGCTGTCTCGATTCCGTCTATTTCGTTCAATTTTGTTATTTTTTTTAATCTGAAGAATGCCAAATTTCAGCATGTGTTACCCTGTAAAGTTGCTACAAGTCATGCTGACAGAGAACTTGGACGTTAGCCTAGAGTACCAGGGGAAATTCGCTCTCATTTTGTTTTTTAACTTGTTCTGATTATAGTTACAGACATGTATATTTATGGGTTTGAAATGCTATTCTACTTCGCGACTCTGTGCCGAATAATTTAATGCTACCTTAGACCCGCCAGGGTAACCGTTTAAAGTTCTATTACGAACCTACTATTATATCAAGCCTCGTGCTTTATTTTTGGCGACTTTCCTTTTTCTTTTCGATTCCAAATTTAAAATAAAAATAGCGGAATCTCGACTTTTATGTGTTTTATTTTCGATTTGATTAATTTCGATTTTGCCCCGAATACTTTAAAATACAATTTTTTCAAGGTTTTGCAGCTGACTGACGTACTACAATGATCTATATATATAAAACCGTTCCGTAACTGACTGACTGACTGACAGACAGACAACGCACAGACCAAGCCGCTAGACCTAAAGGGCTGAAATTTTGCATGGCGATTCTTCTTACAGTGTAGGAGTGCATTAAGAAATATTTTTGAAAATTTCTTATTAGATTTTTTAAAATTAAAATTTTAAGCTGTTTTAGTAACTTTTTTTAAGTTTGTATTTAAAATAATAATTTGAGGGTTATAAAATTTATATCACGAGCAAGCTCATAAAAATTCCTTTAAAATGAAATCATTTTCGAATCTTTACTTCCATTTTCTGATTTTTGGTGAATTTTTAAAGGTTAATTTTTAGAATTTAATTTATTAAATGCTGATCACGTGGTTTCTATTCTTTTAATTTTGCGTCACGTGCATAACAACGAAATCGACAAAAAAATTTTTTTCTTGCTAATGCGGCAGACGATTGGAAATTATCCAAAAAAATATTAAACTACAGTAAAAGATATGTTCCTCAAACTGTACTATATTATATGTACTATATTCTTTAGTATGTTCTATTAGATTTAATTTGAATATTTTCTTCTACATTATTTGTCTATAAGAATTTCGTTACGATTTTTTTATAAATATATTTTTTTCGTTTTTTTACATCAATTGCATACATTGATCGTTGTATTTATTATAAATATATTTATACATATTTTTGGCATTAATTGCATACATTGACCGTTGTATTTAATTTGAATGTACTCCGTAGCGAAGTGCGGGTTTTCAGCTAGTTAAAGCTTATAAAATACACTGCTCATTTAATTGTATTGTACTGTACGTAACTGTGTTTTATAAACATCACTAACTTTTTTACCTAAATACTGTGCACGTGTTGAACTTGTAGGTGAAATGTATTGCCTCTTTTAGGCTTTCATTTTTCAGCCTTGCATGTAAGTGTGTTGAATATTGTGTTAGCCATCTGCACTATCAAGATGCTGTAACAATAATTCATGAAACATGCTGTTGTAGAACAATATATTGTTTTGCTCCTTACTGTGGAAACATGAAGCTGTAGCTTCATGTGTGGAAAATATGGTCAACTGTATTAATGAGATATCAAGTATTTGAGGGCGTGAATATTTTCACAGAATTTCCATTTCAAGAAGGAATTAACCCCTGATACAGAGGGAAAAAACACAAATTAAAAAAATGAAATACAGCATAAAATTATGGCAAAGAGGGTAGAGGAATATGCATATTTTTAAAAAAGCATACAGTGACGTAGCGAGCATAACTGGCACACGGGGCACGATATCTTTTTGGCATCCCCCCTTTCCGAAAAACATATAGTAATATAATGTATAGAATTAGTGAAAATGACTATTTGGCGCCCCTGTACGAGTGGCGTCAAGGGTATGATAGACACCCTTGCCCACCTCTCGCTACGCCACTGAAAGCGTAGCTATATTTGACGAGTAAAATCACCAATTACAAAATCTTACTTTATTACAGATTCCAGAAGATTAAGTTTATTGCTTAAGTAAGAGGATTAAGTCCAGAAGATTAAGCAGATCAGTCTCAATTATCATAATCATAACTTAAAAACTGTCTGGTGAGAAATTTATAATTGTAAATAGTACTCGCATAACAGTTTTTTAACGTAGGATTACGTTCCTCTAACGGTCCTCAGGAAAGCAAAATTTCACACGCTAAAACCGTCCGTTGTCGCGAGTTATAATTTTGGCAGCATGCCAAACCCAGTTTGTATCGCTTGGACAAGCAGTAAACAGAAAAGTACCAAAATGAGTCAAAATTTTGACATATATATATATATATATATATATATATATATATATATATATATATATATATATATATATATATATATATATATATATATATATATATATATATATATATATATATATATATGCATACATACGTACATATATATAGATGCACATATACATAACATAAACATACATATATACATACAAAAGAGGTAAGCAACAATAAATAATCCTACCTTAATAACCCGCGGAAGTTTCGGTAGAAGAGACTACCTGAATTTTTTTTATTATCATGATATGCTAATAGTAAAATTTATAAAAGTCCACGGATCATGATTATCTACAGCAACACTTACAAAAAATTGGCGTGACAGATACTGCTATTTGTCCTTTATGTAATCTGGAAGGTACGACCAGAGTCCATGTTGAGTTCTGTGCATTTTTTGCGAACGAAGTAGTGACTCTTCTTATTGATCATTATCTTAATCAACACTTTTAGATGTGACTTTATATTGGGCTGCCCGTCGCAATATGATCGAAAGATTTGAGACGAGTGTAGTATAAAAGAAAATACATTTATTAAAAAATATCTCACTTATAAAAAATTTTAGTTACTAGCACTACTGACTTTAAATATATACCTGTTTCAAACAATGTTAAAACAAATCACATTGACTAGTGACTTGGTAGGTAGTTCTAGTGTTTAGGAAGTTTAAATTTTACATAACTTATCTGTCTCCCCATGTTGTCATTGATTCTTCTATAAGATTAAATTTAAAAATATATTTAATTTTATTTCATTTCGCCAAACAGTTCTGTTCTTTTAAAGTAGGATTACGTTCCTCCATAACGGCCCTCCGGAAAGGAAATTTTCAGACGCTAAGACCGTCCGTCCGTACCTCGAGAGTTATAATTTTGGCAGCTCACCAAACCCAGTCTGTATCACTTAGACAAGCAGTAAACAGTTAAAAAGAAAAGTACCAAAATGCGTCAACATTTTGACATACATATATGTATATATATATACATAGTACATATATAGAAATACATATATACATAACACATACATACATATATACATACAAAAGAGGAAGCAACGATAAGTAATCCTACGTTAATAACCCGTGGTAGTTTCGTTAGAAGAGACTACCTGAAATTTTTTTTGAGTTACGAAATGGCAGATGGTCCCCAGAAAAACTCATTAAAAGATAATGGCATAGCTTCCTGATGAAATGGTGTTGCCTGGTAACTTGAAGGTAACATTTTCGATTCCTGGGGTGGTATTTGCAGTGAAAGAAAAACTGATAAATGTGAGAATGTTGGACCGAGTGGATACTATATGACTCCATAACAGAAAGCATGCTTTCAATCGGAGCTCCCGATCCCTCTCAGGCAAGGGAAAATGCGAGGCAATCTATTTAATGAAGATCATGGAATGGTTTATTGATGTTATGGTATGGCATGTCTCTCCGGAGAGCTGGGAATTCTGGGATAGATTTTAGGTCAAGCCATTCTCTCTTTTTTTATTTTTATTTATTTTTTTTTTTTTAAGGAAAATTTTATAAATATGAGAAAGGGAGGCAGAGGAATTATTTTAACATTTATTTTGTAATTTTGTAGCTTCTAGGAAGAATATTGGGGTGGGTGTATTTCCTAAATATTTTTTATAGCCTTAGAACGTTTAAAGTCTGAAAAAAACGGTAATTCCAGTGTTGAAGTTCCGTATTTATTTATTAATCCAGTTTTTGCCCCCAAATGTGGGGTGTGGTTGCTCTGAAGACATTGAAGCGTTTAAGAGTACACATATTTTAAAATATCATGTTTGGAGTAGATATTTGGATGTATTCGAATGCAAACGAACCTATTAACGCATGTTATTCGGTAAAAGCCTATCAGCATAAGTAGAACTAGCTGAAAACCCGTATTTCGCTACGGAGTACATTCAAATTAAATACAACGGTCAATGTCTGCAATTCATGCCATATATATATATATATATATATATATATAATAAATACAACGATCAATGTATGCAATTCATGTAAAAATATATATATTTTATAAAAAAATCGTAAAGGATATCTTTATAGACAAAATAATGTAGAAGAAAATATTCAAATTAAATCTAATAGAACATACTAAAAAATAAAGTACAGTTAATGTAGTACAGTTTGAGGAACATTTCTTTTACTGTATTTTAATATTTTTTTGGATAATGTGCAATCGTCTGCCGCATTAGCAAGAAAAAAAAAAAAAATATGTATATATATATATATATATATATATATATATATATATATATATATATATATATATATTGTCTATTTCGTTGTTATGCACTTGACGCAAAATTAGTTTAAAGTACCACAAAAAGAAGAGAAACCAAGTGATCAGCGTTTAATAAATTCAATTCTAAAAATTAATCTTTAAAAATTCACCAAAACCAGTAAAGGGAGGTAAAGATTCGAAAAATATTTCATTTTAAAGGATTTTTTATGATCTTTCTCGTGATATAAATTTTATAATCCTCAAATTATTATTTTAAATGTAAACTTAAAAAAGTTACAAAAACAGATTAAAAATTTAATTAAAAAAATCTAAGAAGAATTTTTCAAAAATCTTTCTTAGTGCACCTCTACACTATAAGATGAATCGCCATGGAAAATTTCAACCCTTTAAGTCCAGCTGTTTGGTCTATGGGTTATATGTCTGTCAGTCAGTCAATCAGTCAGTCAGTCAGTTACGGAACTGTTTTATATATATAGATAATGTTCACAGTTTGTATGAACATAATTTGAATTAAGTTTTTACAGAAACATTTTTGAGTTACACAAACATGTTTGTGGTAGACAAAATTTTTCGCAATCAAATGACGCATAACTTTTCACTGGTAATTTAGAACATTTTCTGCTCATTTTTTTAAGTGACGTAATGGATTTTAGGTTGCTTCGTAGTAGCAATATTAGATTCGCTCAGCTCAACGTAGAAAATATTTTTGTAGAAAATTTTTTCTCTTAATTTTTTTTCTAGAAAATTTTTTCTCTTTTTAGAAATTTTTTTCAGTTATTGTCGGCTGGGATTTAAATTTTTTTTTTCTAAATTGCTCTGTGTGGTAGAGAAAGAACTTTTTTTCTTCTGTAATATTCATTTTAGAATGCAATTTATTTTTTGAATATTTGAAATTTAAAAATATTATGCTTTGCATATCTTTTAAAGCAAGAAAAATATACCTGAGTGAAAAAGTTATTTTTCTATTTCGAAGAAAAGTTAGAAAAGTTTTATGTTTATGAGTAGACTTTATCTGTTCTGATATATATATCAAACTAGCTGAATACCCGTATTTCGCTACGGAGTACATTCAAATTAAATACAACGGTCAATGTATGCAATTAATGCCAAAAAAATGTATATATTTATAATAAATACAATGGTCAATGTATGCAATTAATGTAGAAATATATATATATATATATATATATATATATATATATATATATATATATATATACATATATATATATATATATATATATATATATATATATATATATATATACATATATACATATATATATATATATATATACATATATATATATATATATATATATATATATATATATATATATATATATATATATATATATATATGTATGACGGCGTCTAGGGGTAAGTAACTTTACGGAAAGAATTATACGAAAGGAATAAAAAGATTAATATCTAAACTAACATTTTATTTACTTTTAAACACATAAAGGAAAGACATCACGCTATTTACAATTTACAAATTTACGAGGAAGGTAAATTAAGGTTTTACTACAGAGCATGGTTCACCTGTGAGATGGGGACTCCGAAATATCCTAATTCGTTTAGCGAATTCGATAAAAACGCGACGCGGGAAAGGCACGACTTTACTCGTCCATGTCAGCGGGGGGTCTGCGAGTGAGCTCCTAATGCTATCTCCGAAAAGGTGACGTCATGCGCGCGCAAAGCTTTCCTATTGGACGCTTACGCCCAACGGAATAAAATTCGTTCAGGTCGAAGTCTCCATCTCTCACAAATCATTTTTATATATATATATATATATATATATATATATATATATATATATATATATATATATTTATAAAAAAATCGTAACGGAAATTTTTATAGACAAAATAATGTAGAAGAAAATATTCAAACTAAATACAATGCTCAATATATGCAATTAATTTGTATGTTATATACCCATAAAACATACTAATTTGAATTAAATTCTTAAAAAACTTCCATCTCAATTAGTATAGTGGTTAAATTTTATCTTTTGCCGTATTTTAATATTTTTTTGTCAATTTATTTCGTTGTTATGCACGTGACGCAAAATTAATTTGAAGTATCACAAAAAGAAAAGAAACCACATGATCAGCATTTAATAACTTGAATTCTAAAAATTAATCTTTAAAAATTAACAAAAAATCAGAAAATGGAGGCAAAGTTTCGAAAAATATTTTATTTTAAAGAAATTTTTATGATCTACCTTGTGATATAAATTTTATAACCTTCAGATTATTATTTTAAATGCAAACTTTAAAGAATGTTGCAAAAACCGCTTAAAAATTTAATTCAAAAAAATCTATGAAGAATTTTTCAAAAATCTTTCTTAGTGCACCCCTCCACTATAAGAAGAATCGCCATGCAAAATTTCAGCCCTTTAGGTCCAGCGGTTTGATCTGTGCGTTATCTGTCAGTCAGTCACGAAACTGTTTTATATATATAGATAAATGATGAAGTTGGAACAAGGCTTGTTAAAAGGTCAAATATATTGAGCTTAATATTGCATGAAATTGTGGCCAAAAGTTGCCTAACTCATTGCAAAGTACCGAAATATAATAATACAGACCCTGACCTATAATTTTAAGTTTTAGCAGTATGTATTGAACGGTGAGCGTACTTCTTATTTTAAATTTTCTTGAAACTGAGGTAGAACTTATACGGGCTAAAAAAATATGAGAAGAAAAAATTGTTAACAGTTAATGAATATGTGATGCCGAAAATGCCTTAAAGAATTGTTTTCAGTTTTATACTTTATTTCCAATCTTGAATTTCCGTACGAGACATAATTCTCTACATTAATTTCTTTTTGCCAAATTGACCGGCTAACCGACAATGTAACGGGCTGATAAAGCAAGATTTTTATGGATACCAAACTCTCAAAACATTGTAGTACACAAATAAATCCCCCAAAATTTACAAAGTCATGGAAAAGGGAGAGGGAGGGTTAAAATTTCTTACATTAGCTATTTAGAGGTTTTCATTAAAACCTCTCGAAATAAAAATAAATGGGTATAAAACTGCGTTATCATTCGAAAGATCGGTGAAATTGAAAAAAAAGATTCTTTCCCTATACCGGAGTACAATTTGAAAAAATCTCTTATTCCAAGTCGGCAATCACTGGAAAATTTTTCTTAATAGGTTAACATTGAACTGGGAGAATCCAATACAGCTACAACCCAGTAGCCTTAATTTAAAACTCCAAATTTCGTGCTTGTGATAAATCTCGACAACCGAAAATTATTCTCCGTAAATTATTCTTCGAAAATAAAAATGAAAAATACCTTAATAAGCATGCAGGCTGAAATAAAATCTAGTATATTAATAAACGGAAAGAATTAGTAAAGAATTCGTTATTGTAAAAGAGAAAATATCATGTCATCAAAGTCTTGAAATAAAAATTGCAACCATGAAAGAAAAAACACCGAGAAAGTTATGCTAAAAGGCATTTCTACCAGCATATTTATGTAAAATATAAAAGTCTTTTTCGTAGTGATCTCTGTTCAATTGTCTAGTGTAACAAGAGAAAACTTGTCACAAAATTAATCTTACCACAACTGATACCTTATCACAAAACTGACTAAAAACTGAGCCCAGAACAAATTAATAAAGGGAGAACAAATTTATAAAAGGAAAGAATAGTAAAGAATTCGTTAATGTAAAAGAGAAAATATCATGCCATCAAAGTCTTGAAATAAAAATTGCAACCATGAAAGAAAAAATACCGAGAAAGTTATGCTACAAGGCATTTCTGCCAGCATGTTTATGTAAAATTTAAAAGTCTTTTTCGTAGTGATCTCTGTTCAATTTTCAAGTGTAACAAGAGAAAACTTATCACAAAAATGACCTTATCACAAAACTGATTAAATACTGAGCTCAGTGAAAAAAAAATTACTGAATGGCTGTGTAAACTAGCTCACCTACCGTAATTTAACTGTCAACAAATTGAAAATACAGCATAAATGTAGAACAAAATGATGCAATTGTGGAAAAATTTAAATTTTTAAATTTTTTCATTTCACTTTTTCTTGGCTAGGACCAAGCTTTCAATGATCCACCTACATCATGAATTTTTTCAAAGCAGGTGATTGTTCTCCTTATAAATAGGGACCTCCCTATAGTAGGGTTCTCCCTATAAATAGGACCTGTATCTGTGTGAAACCTCCTGAATTTTCAGATAACTCATTTCTTTTTCTACCTATTTAGTGGGGTTAAGCTTTAGAGAACGGTTTGCAAGAGTTCCGTATCGTTTACCAAAAGATATAAATGTGTATATTGATCGCTTTAATAAAGATTGGCTCAAAAAGATCTTCCTACATCTTCTGACTTTGATTGCATCATTGGAGTATTGAAAAACGCGTGAATTCTTAGAATCGCTAGCTTAAAATCATCATTTAGAGAGTTTTTTTTCAGATTTTTCATTTAAACAGAATTTTAGAGTCAAATTTACATTGCTCTACAATTTTCCAGCTGAACTTTTCCTTTCTGTCTCCATCAAAAAGCAGAACATATTCCTTACCTTGCAAAAGAGAGCGCCAGCCCTCTAAATTTGTTTATCTTGGAACAACTTAAGTGTTCTTTAATATATTTCTTTCCTTTACACTCGGCATGTTAAACGATTCTCTGAGGAATATCAGGTCTACACAGTCACACATCAGGTCTACAGAATAATTAATTCTCTCAGAAAAAAAGGATTAAATATTACTAATAAGCTACACACAGGAAGTAAATCTAACTAGATGGATATTTATTTTCTCTTCGTGGAGCACTTAAAGCTGTATTCTATTTTCTAGCGTCGCAGAAAATGATGATTTTGTTTGTTAAGGCTCGATGCCATTCTGAACATTTCAAACCGGGTTGTAAATGTCAAAGTCTATTTTATTTTTTTCTGGCATCGGATTTCTGTTTAGCTGACTCTGTTCTTTTGTACCCTAGTTTTGTATTTTATTTTCTGCACATTTTTTTTTCTTCCGTCTTGAGATATCGAACGCATGCCAAATCCACAGATGTTTCTTTTCCTCCTATGGTTGAAGTATAGCTTTTGATAGTTGGGTTCTCGGCCTTTAAAGATGCTTTGCGTTGTTACTTACACACACACACATTCATATATATATATATATATATATATATATATATATATATATATATATATATATATATATATATATATATGTACCTTTATTTGGGCTCCTTTCTTGCTTCTTCATATGATCCTCTTTAGTTCATATTATTCATTTATAATAAATACGCCCATATTCATCAAATTGGATAAGCGCGTAACAGTCTGCTTATTGATTTGTATAAATGAATATCCATTATGTAAGGGGACTAAATACAAAAAAAAGCATTTCCAGATCTCCAGCGTGACTTAACAACTGATTAGGATTGAGACAAAGCATACACAGACACACACACACACACACACACACATATATATATATATATATATATATATATATATATATATATATATTAATATTAATATTAAAACCGGCCACTTTTTTCGGGAACCATTACTGGCCGCCATAGAGGAGTTCCACTATATATATGACGAAAATATATGACTATATATGACGAAATTTGTTTTCTCCTTCATAAGCAAATCTCTATGGTGTGGATTAAATTTTAAAATCCCCAGAAATTTAAGATTTTTTTTTTGAAAACTGAAAAATATTGTTGATTAGTAAATTTCCGGAAATAAACAAATGAAAACTTTGTATTGCTATATTACTTATCATTTCTCCACCGTGCACTGAAAATCGAGGAGAGTTATTTTCAATTATATTTGACCCATGACATAAAGAGATGTAACTGTGAGACCGATTTAATTATCATGAATGTCGGCCGATACTTCACAACCATTTATTTTTGTGGTTTGAGTTTATATGTTTTAAAAGAAGTTAATCAGCATCCTTTAGTTCACATCAACTGATGTTCTCTCTTTGTTGTCAATTAATGGTTCTTAATATTGTAAAATATTTTTTTTACAATATCAATTAACGAAACCTAGGAATGGAGTGCAAAGAGAAAATGAAAGGGAGGTTTCTAAATAACCTTTAAACACATTACAAGGGCACGTCTATTAGCAGTCTTTAAATCGTAAGCGAAATATTATCTTCCTTTGGTACATTCGTTTTCCCGGAATTCTATTTTCGTTTAGATAAATACGCTTGAACAACTGCGGAAAGCATTAGTATTCCCTTCCCTTTAAAAAAAGTAATTATAAATATATCCATCATAAAAAGCGAGGAAACGAAATCTCCTAACATGAAACAAGTGCTGTTTGAGGTAGCATCTGTTAATACCTTGACTTCAAACCTCACTAGCTGCCGAATCATAAAAGTGAGGTCAACGGATGAAACAGAGCCGAAAGCAATGCACATGAATTATGTCTCAACACTGGAGAACAGAGGACTCTTAATTTAATTCGCTCACCTCTAAACAGGCGAGAAAATAACTCCCTACACAAACAACGGAGTCTTTATGATCCGGGGGGATTAAAATCCATCACTTTTAAGTCCTCACATCCCAAAATAATCTGTCCTGTATAAATCGCAACAACTTTTAAAACGAATGGGTTTCGATATATCACTAGGTGTAAGCCACCACACAAAGGGAGGCAAAAATTAGAAATATTTCTCGGTAGGGAAAGAAAAAAAAGAGATTTCAAGTCATTCGTTGGTAGCTGTTTTTCACGAAGTCTGGCTGACTGAATTTATTGCTTGTGTCTGTGGTTTTTCCGCTTTCTCACCCCATTAACCAGGAGGAGTGAAGTAATTATACGAACCCGTTGCAAAGAACAAAGCTGCCCCTTTAAGCCTGGAGAAACGATGGCCATAGATTTCATCCCGCGATTGTTATTAGCTTCACACTACATTTTCTGCTCGCTTTTATGAGATGGGTGATTTTTTCTAAAGGTGTGCTTTGTTTTATTTCGGGATGGGTTGCGTCAGATGACTCCTGAAAAAGGGGTTGAGCACACATTGTGGATCAATAAATTTGCAGAGCATTTCTCTTTACTGAGTTCCCTGTGTTTAGGCACCCGCTGATTATTCTCGGCAAATGAGTAACGCTTAAAAATTGAATTTAAATCTGAGGGTTAATAAATAATACTCGTATATTTTTTAACGGCCATTTATTAGTCATCAGAAATGGATCTAAGTATCGGCTCATTACTGCATCGGTCTAGTTTTCAGAAATGTTTAAAGAGGTGCTCTGTCACTGGGCGAGCGTAAACAAGAAGAAACAAATTCTTTTGTGCATGTGAACCTACTTGCTTTAAAATTTTCAATTTCATACATTCCTTGGGGTTTATTAAACTTTATAAAACCAATGCTCAATAAATAGCATTTACTTATGCTCCAGACTTAGGCCCTATTTACTAAGCCAGGAAGCCTAGCTTTAGAATAGGTTCAAGCACCGTGTGACAGCAAACAAGGGATGTTTTTTGCTATGTATCTGTGTGCTTGTGTGCGTGGAAAGCACATTTTAAAATTTTTATGAGCGATGCAACGTTGTCCATTCTATTGAAATTTAATGTAAAAAAATTAGAAATCTATCAAAAATAACATTATAATTTATCCTAAAACAGAATGAAACACACAAATAAGAAGATTACTTAAAGAAACAAAGGTATCTCCTGCATACCCAGATTGGACCCAATTTTTAACCCTTTTTTGGGTTTCTTAGCATGGCACAGTTGACAACCAATAGGCAGTGTCATATTGTCGGTCATGGCTGTACTGCTGGCTTAGACAATGTTTACATAAGTGACCCAGGCTATTAATGGGAGTTCCATGCAATTTTATCAGTTTCCAGCAATTTCAATTTTACTCCAAAAATCTTTGATGGCGTTAGTTCTTTCCTTTGTGGGATTTATTAGCATCACCTTATCAGACACTAGTAAACATTAAGTGCACTTTCGTTTTTGAAATTTTTGCTTCTCAGGCTTACTTGTTAGCTATGCCATGCTAAGGAGCTAGCTCATAAGCTAGATCCATAGCCATTGGGTACGTTGAAGATGCTCGTCTTTAGCAATATTAAGTTTTTCCCCATTTAATCTGAAAGGAAATATAAAATTAAGGATAACTTAAATGTTCTAGGATATTTTAATTGCTTTATACTCCTCTGGACGATATACTGAAGGAACGGTGTAAAGCTATAGAGTTATACAATTTGGAAGAAAGGGGCAATTAATTATAAAAGCCATTAAAACCTTTGATTACCTCATGTGATCCTTTATCCTAAGTACAAACAAAATAAGGCAAGGAAATGCAGAAAATCGCGCTGCACGCTTTGCTACTTACCTTTAACTCTCTCTTAATTCCTGTTCTCTTAATCCCTGCCAGAGCTCTCATGATCCTCCTATCTAAAGCAGTCTAGCATTTTATAAGCAATTAACTTGAGCAGCCTCTCCATACTTGACTGCAAGTCAAAAGATTTGTTGCATACTAATAAGACATATGTCTTATATAGTTCTTTAAAATAACCTTTTTAAAAAATTGGTACGATACAAAAAAATTAAAGTTGATATAGAAACAATACAATATCTATTTTGTATAGCAAAAGCACATTTAGAACAAATGTCATTCCTAGAGTTAGTCAGATATGTGAATTTTGTGTATTCTCAAAATTGTTAACTCGGTTTCTTTCGCATGAGATTACATGCGCATGAAATCACTTAATGAAGTTTATGGAAAATGAAGAGGCACTCAGCTTGTTGACGTCTACAATACAAAATAAGGGTGGATACCAGTCTAGAACTAATTAATAGCTCTTTATCAGACCTGGGAGCATTAGTGTTGATTGTCTCTATGGACAGCTCTGAAGCTGATTTCAGGTCAGTAGCGATGTTTTATGGCGAAAGGTAAGCATGTAAGTAAAAATGGATAGTGTAGTCATTGTCATTGTAGTGAAAGCTTAGCTAAAAAATATAGTTATTACTGTGTTTCGTGGTGTTTCTGTTCAGAGGGAAAATGTTAGGCTAGTTAGTGATAATCAGAACAAGGCTTAGCGGTATAATGACTAGCAATTCTGTCTGAAAGCAGACGGATTCGATTGCTTTATTTCAATAAAAAATTACCGATGGAAATGGAATGGAATTGGACCCATTACATGTTCAAATAGTTGTAAATCTGTTTACAGCTGGAAGTGCCATTAATAGGAAGGATTCTTGTACCCCCTTCTCGGTCTAGTTCATGGTTATATTACTTCTCAAAGGAGCTAAATTTTTCAGAATCTTTAACAGGGGTTAAAATAATAGAGTTATTTATTTAAAACATCTTTCATGGGACTTCAAAAACGCAAGGTAAAAAGCATAACAACATATAAAATAGCTTAGGCCATAAAATGCACTACCTGCCTATATCTAATGATAAAAATTAACATAAAAATATTTTAAACATTTAATATATATTTAGTCACTCAGCCATGTTTCTTTGAGCGCAAATTGGAGTTTTTTCTATTTATTAAGAGATTTTCATCATATTTTTAAAGTCTTATATTTTTGGAAAGGCTCAATCAAAAGGGAAATTAATGTCGTTTTTTTTCTGGGGAGACTCTTTTAAAGAGAGGATTTAAGTTAAACGGAAGATGGTTTCTAAAATCCTATTGACCCAAACATTTTTTTATGGCCTAAATTTTATATTCTATCATGTTGCATTACATTAATATATTTTTTATTAAGAATGGAAGCTAAAATGAATGAAACTTCTGTTTTAGTAGCTTTAATACTTGCTACTTAATAAGCTCTTAAAATTAAGCTTCATTGTACTTAAAATTAACTTCAGCAACATTAATATATAGTACTTAAGCTACGTAATACTTAATGCATAATATATAGGCTTCATTAATCCTTTCAACAACTTTTAACCTTTAGATTACGGGGCCCATTCTTCCAATTCCCTCTTTAGAACGAGAAATTTCATACCCCGTTGTAAGAACGGCCGTTCAGGGATACATACATATATATATATATATATATATATATATATATATATATATATATATTCATTTTTGGGCCCGTATTATTGGAATACATGCTATCCCATCCCGTAAGGAAAATGTTTATGCGCGATACTTAAGCTGTTAAAATTAAGCTTAAGGAAACAAGAAATAAAGACTCAATTACATGCACCCTAATGCGATGCAATTCCGTGCAATTAGTCAAAATTCTAATGGATATTTTTATTTAAATTCTACAACGTAGTATGAGAAGTAACTGCGCAGCCTTCACTCAGTTTTGACACTTCCTTTTTTAAAACTGTTTCTTCAGTGACAGTCTATCACGAAACGCTACATCTCGTTTTATAAAAGAAGGTCTCTCAAAAATCTGGTTCTCCCTCACCCGAACATAAATTCGTGACCTCCATTTCGAATTCCTACTAAAATGGTAACACGTATATAAATAAACTGGCTGAATACCCGTGATTCGCTACGGAGTACATTCAAATTAAATACAACGTTCAATGTATACAATTAATGCCAAAAAACAAAAGAAAAATTTATAAAAAAAATCGTAACGGATAGTTTTATAGACAAAATAATGTAGAAGAAAATATTCAAATTAAATACAACGGTCAATGTATGCAATTAATTTGTATGTTTAATATCCATAAAGCATACAAATTTGAATCAAATTCTTAAAAAACTTCCATCTCAATTAGTCTAGTGGTTAAATTTTATCTTTTACCGTATTTTAATATTTTTTTTCAATTTATTTCGTTTTTATGCACGTGACGCAAAATTAATTTAAAGTATCACAAAAAGAAAAGAAACAACGTGATCAGCATTTATTAAATTAAATTATAAAAATTAATCTTTAAAATTGTAACAAAAATCAGAAAATGAAGGTAAAGATTCGAAAAAGGGTTGCGGTACGCAATCCGGACCATTTTGGCGAGATATTGGCGACACTTTAATGAAATGCAAACTTTAAAGAATGTTACAAAAACAGCTTAATTTAATTTTAAAAAATCTAAGAAGAGTTTTTCAGAAATCTTTATTAGTGCACCCCTACACTATAAGAAGAATCGTCATGGAAAATTTCAGCCCTTTCGGCCCAGCGGTTTGGCTTGTGCGTTATCTGTCAGTCAGTTAGTTACGGAACTGTTTTATATATATAGATGAATACTCATATAATGTTTAGTCGAATGCTAGCATAAAACCCATTTTTACATTTATCCTATCATGATAAGTTCCACATTACTATGGATGATTAGAGAAACAATCATTGTCCTGTTACACAAAGATAACTTGACATCACTCTGCTATTGTATACCTGGTTCAATGGTCAAAGCAAAACGTTGGTTTGTATGCAAAAACATAAAGACTATCCGCGGTTCCCTATGCCACTTTGGTGATCGTAAATTGGCTTTGCGATTAAAAAGCCAAAAAGTCGGGAATAGTCGGGAAAGTCGAGTATATATCATAATCTTTTAAGATAAGTCATGCATTTAATAGTACTATATTGACTCACGATTTCGATCAATTTTCAAGGGAAAGAACCTAAACTGGAACTGATGGTTTCGAGTATAACAAAATATTTCTTTTACTGAAAACAAAGCTAGGAATAAAAGATAGGGGTGCTAAATTTGCTCATTAATTGCCATATAAAGAAGCTGCTCTGTTTAGTTATTAAGCGCCTCGATTCTTCTTCAGCCAAAAGTCTCCGCGTTCAGATGCATAGGGTTCTGCCCCAAACTCTGTAGCTCATGGTGCATTCTAAAAGCATGAAACTCTTTTGTTTAACAGACGGAATAACATATCGCCGTAGTGTAATCGAATACTGTATTCAGAAATGTACAATACACAACTCTGTGTTTTACAGTTTCCTCAAAGAAGAGAGATAAACTTGCTTTTAACCGACGTAAGTATTTTATTTAATTTAATAGGAAAGTGTATTAGCAAAGATTTATAACACTTCCTTTAGTAACCTTTGGACAACCGGTGGCGTAGTGGTTAAAATCTTCAAGCTACCACACCAAAGGTCCAGGGTTCGATCCTACGACTGGGCAAGGTAGACTCATCCTTTCATCCCTTGAGTGGGTCGAAAAAATGAGGACCTAGCATGCTTGGGAACTAACTCTGGGGTTCCCGCGTAAGGTCGACCACCTCACCGAGACATATGCTCTATGGCATACCAAGCTCACGGTCAAGAAAGTGGAGATGGGCATCTCCGGCCTTGGTCCACATCAGACTGTTGTGCCATGAGTTTAGTTTTAGTTTTTAGTAGCCTTTGATAAAGTCAAGGGTTTTGTTTACATGCCCATCACTTGACTCTAAGAGAAACAAAGTATAGATAGAAATCCAAAGAAACACGAAGTTGTTAAAAAAAAAAAAAAACTGATGACAACACAGCGGAAACATTCTTTTCATCTCAAATTTTAGCAAAGTATGTTTAAAATACAAACGCATTAGCAACAGTTAAATTGAAAGAATGAATACATTATTGCAAATTGCATGATAATCAATACATTAAAAGTAAAACATTTTTTAACCTATTTTTTCTTTCACAAAATTTTCTTAAAATAGCTCTTTTCTGTAGAGCATCAATGAAACATATTTTAAAAGCTGGTTTTATATTGTCAAATTCTTCAAATACGCAACGAATATCTTAAAATTAAACGTCATACGAGACAAAGTCAGACATGAATTAGTACCGCGCTGTGAAATAACACTCACAGAATCCTTTGAGCTGTCTAAATCAACTTCGAACATATCGATTTCCACGAAGGATCACGTATCCTTAGCTTGATACAAAGTAGCACAGCATGTCTCTGGCCTTTGAAAGAAGAGATCACTAAAACGTATCACGTCAAAATAGACATTAGGTCTACTTAATTATGTACCATTTTACGTTTTATGTAAAATGGTGCATAATGAGTCAAATTATTTTTTAATGAGGAAAATATTACAGTTTTACACTACGATTTTCGATGCAGTTTACGTAAACTGTGCAATAGACATTAAAATATTTATTATATGCTATACTTATCCCCAGTTCATAAATGCGAAAACGTTTCAAACTTACTGTAAAATAATAAAAACATTAAATGATAATAACTTTAGAAATCACCAAAAGCATTACACTAATTTTTCTCGTATTCCTAGTTCCTTGCTATCAAAAGTGATATATGTATATTTGTCTCTTTTATAAACCCTGTATGGAGTATACAGCATAAATATATGCATGAATTCACATATGTACATCTGTTATACTAGTACATGAATAGTTTAAATGGCATGTGAATATATGTCCGAATGTTTTGTGTGTGCATGTGTATTTGTGTGGCTGTGTCCGTAATGACTAAGGACATATGCACACTCAAACATAAATTCCACTTCAAAATATTTCACTGTTATTTTTAAATACACCATGACTAAAAAAAAAGAAAAAAGGTAAACAGTGATACCCCTCTAGTAACACCTGTGTCATTAGTATCTTTCTAACTAGTAACAACTGTAACGTGAATTGTCATACTATATTAAATAACAATCAATAAACACTGCAGATGTTGAAATTTTGAATTTCAACACAAGACTATAAATAACATATCTATATCAATTCAAAACTCTCACATTTAAACACGCATTAATGAGAAGCAAATTAGCAAGCAATAAAATTATCATTTTTCTAAATCCTTTAATGACCATTCTACTAAGAGACAAATATTACTTAAAGAATGATAATAATAAGTTACTAAATCTTATCAAATTTGTTGAAGTATTTGTTCTTCTTATGATAATTCTCCACTACGAATATACGAATTCACACTTTTTCAGTTTCCATTTCTTTTTTTATCATTACGTTGTGAACAGTTTGTATCATGATTTTATTTTCATCAAATAATTGTTTAATACTATTTTCGAAATTTTCAAGAAACGAAACATACTGCATAGTACTTTGATTTACAGATACATTTCATTACTAATATTTTTTTTAAATTTAAATTGAATTCACGATCAGTTTATTTCCATTTGCTGCGTTCACAGTTGTTCGTAAACGTCACGATCTACTTTTATTATGTGATGGAGTTGTTTTTTAAAGAAAGCCACATTAAATTAAACGCAGTTAACGCTAACAAGCTTGACGTTTTAAACGAAATAAATAATACAACTAACGGAAATACATACCATTAAGAATTCCCATTGATATAATTAAATTGTTAAAAATAACTGTTAACATTAAAAATGACTGTTAACATTAAAAAATAACTTTAGCAATGAAACCATTCAACTGATGCGAACATATCCCAACTGAAAAACGACTTATCTGATGTGTATTCGTATCTGACAGCACGTTCATTAACAATATTGAGGTACCGAATCTTTATTTTGTATTACATGTTCCACTTACATAATATGTCTAAATTTTAGACATAAAATACTGATGTATAAATGCCAGTACGTAATGAAATGTCGAGCAAAGGAAAGCTTTCCGAATATATTCAAAGACAGTACTGAGCACTCATTATAAATTTAAGCGAATTATAAACGTTTTAAACAATGTAAATTCATTCCACGAAAACAACTTAAAATTTTTTCAGTTAAATCTCGTTAAAAAGTGCTAAAAGTTGAGGTCGAATTTATTTCAATTTATGTCAAATTCTAATCCCGGTAATGTATTGGCTAATAAATATGCAATACAATAAATAAGGTAATCAATGCAAATTTTGTTTTTCTTATTTTGAAAATCTTGCTTTGTTCTTATTTACCGAATGTGTTTTAAAAAGGTAAACAATGGCAAATCTTATAATATGTAAGATTTTTGTTCAAATTTCTTCCTTTTTTTTTGTCGATTTATGTGGAAACTGTGTCGATTTGAAGACCATATTTAAGTATGGACTGGCGATAAACTGTGGTAGAATTCAAACACACAATCAGATGCACATACCAGTCTTCCAGAGGTACTTTTCGTCATAAAACCTGCTTGGGTCCCAAATGGTTAAAGTATAATCTAATGCATTAATTCAAATAACAAAAATGTTTCTTTGATTAAATAGCAATGAACAACAGTACTTTTTTCTTTCTAATGCGGCTGGCACTTACTTCTATTTACAACATTAGCGAACTAGTTGACTTCTTAATTATGCGAACACCATAAAGGTGAGCTAATATCATGAAGGGACAGCACAAGGACATCCATGTTGTCGGGATTCGAGCCCGAACCCATTTCAGGAAGGTCCACGACACTCAACAATCTACGATGTGGGATAAACTGAACAACACTTAAAAGACAGATGCTAAAATTCTAAAGGAATTGTAAAGTTCAAACCACGACAACTTTAACTGGTGTATAAACCTACATAAAATATAATTCAACGAGTTTGTTACAAAATTCCTTGCCTTCCGTGAACAAGGAGATATATTAAAATGCAACACTGTATTATATGGCCAGCATATCCTACATCCTGAATCCATTTAGGTACATAATGAGGTACTGTTGTTTTCGCTCGCGTGCTGAGCTAAAAGCGAAAACATTCCAGACAAATGACCCGGCGATATGCAGACACGGTTGCAAACAAAACTCTAATTCCAGATGTTAATATCTGTCCTATTTGGCACTCTGTACACATTAGCGTAACAAAGATGACATTTAAAGCCACATCCTTGGTGTTGTCTTTATAAATGTACCACAGCTTCTCTGTCGTTTTGAATTATCCGTTGTCAGAGTCGGAAGTGTTAACAACGGAGCGTTGTAGGAAACTGCCTCCTCGCACAAACGAAAACTCTTAATGTGAGAAAATGAACATTAAAACCTTTTCAGAATGTGTTAGTTTTTGCGTCTTTCTCGTTGCAGATTACCTACGGTTTTCAGAGTGTTGTTATAAAAATGTGGCATGCCTTAATTTCTTTCTCCATCTGGGTTTGAAAATTAACATAAAAGCCCAGTTAAAAAATATTCAATGTTTTAAGTGAAGGATGCAACACAGTATTATGAGTCGAAGGAAATTCCATTTACTATAGATAGGGATACGTAATTTTAATATTTACGAAATAGATGCGAATAAATGCGAAATTTGCCGATATGAGCGAATAAATGCGAAAATTATTTTTTTACTACTTTTCGGCGAAAACTCGGCGATAAACGGCTTTTTAAGCGAAATTAGGTAGTAATAGCAATAATTTATTAACATAATTGCTGAACTAAGACCATCCATGGTCAATAGATGATAACTAAGAGATCTCATGCTCCTTCGGATTTGCTCTGAACTTTACCCGGACAGTTTGTCCGTACCGGAGTCATCAATGGATACAACCATTTTCGCAGAGAGCTACTTACAGTACCAAGAGACTCCTGTTGATGTTATACAGATTTTAATTGCAACGAAATGCTGCTACCTTTACTTTGCAAAGGCAGTTATACAAAGCCTCTATAGTCCCATTAACAGCGTAGATGCTGAGAGATATTTTATATGTACAACATAATAATGACAGAAGGCAAAGACTTAAAGAAGAGAATGCGGAGACTACTACAATGTTAGCTTTTAACTAAGACTTTTGATACTTACTAAGTAAGTAAAATTGTGATTTTTTTAAATAAATGCAAAATTTTTTAATTTATATAGATTTTTTTTTGCGAATAAACGCGAAATTTTAAATAATGTACTTTTTTGTTGCGAAATTTCGATATTTTTATGCGAAATTTACGTACCCCTAACTATATACTATGGATTTCTATAAAATTTGTTGAACAAGAACTTCAAAGGGGTCATGCAGTTATTTGCTCATTTGTAACCTTTCTTTCTATTATCTGTTTCTCCCTTACACAGTCAATGCATTTGACTAATTACTTGCATTCAAACAAGCTGTTCATTCTCAGTTTTAGAAATAAATCTTTCACACGTAGGTAGTTACTGTATGTGCATAATGATATTATTTGGCGAATATTATAATATAGAATCATGTGAATAATGAAAACGCATCTGCTTATACAGAGGCTGTTCACACATTTTTTAGACGATGTGTATTGTATTCACAAAACTAAATTACATAAAATTTTTGTGTTTTAAATGTTCTATTTGACATCCCTTATTCTGAACTATCTTTCGACACCGCAATTTCCAGGATAATAATGCCTTTTGAAATGTCAGAAGAGGTATTCTATCCCATTCCTCCTGAACAGCTTTCCAGAGTCCTGTAAGGGTTTTAGGACGACGTTTGGATAATGCAGATTTTAAAAGTCCGACCCATGATTCATCTATTGTGACAATTTTTTTCCATTTTTCTTTGTATAAGTGTTTCTCATATAGAATTCTGCAGCGTGTCCTGCGTTCAGCGATATGATTTGGAAGAAGACGTGCACATTGCGTTTTTTCGCTTTCTTAAGATTTAAATCAACGTTTATCATTTTGTTTACAGTGGACACCGAGCATTTTAATGATTTTGCAACTGTCCTTTGACTAGGGGGATTTTCTTTTAACATTAAACAACGTACCTTTGCAATAGTCGAAGATTTCCGTTTTTTCCTTGGATACTTGTTTGGAATTTTTGTCCCACTTGAGACTCCAATTTGACGTTTTTTTCCTTTCTTGTTGACGATATTACCTATCGACGCTTTAGATATCACAAAACCATGACTCTCACATCGTTTTTGGATAACGGAGTATGCATATTTCTCTTCGGAAAGAGCATAAATGTAGCCTTCGAACCACTGCTTTGTTAAAAACGCCATTTTGAATAAAAACAAAACTTTCATGCCGCAGACGATAATTTTGACTTTTTAAAACATAGTACAATTGCAATTATTTCTTTTGCAGCAAACGATTTTTTATTACCGCTTACCAAAATCGTCTAAAAAATGTGCGAACAGCCTCTGTATCAATATCAAATTTGCCGTCAAAACTGGATGAAGACAGGTTATGCCACTACGTGTGATAAGCATGTTCTACTTACACAAAGCCTTGTAAAAATGGAGCACTTCGCCCTAACATCCGCTTTTAGACTGCAAAAGAAAAGGGGCTATGGCGAAAAAAAGTCGAAAAGTGAAGAGCAGTTCCAACAGTCTGATACGATATATAGGCAGAGAGAGACCTGGACGAGTGACTGGTAAGTATATGAAATAGTTTGAGCACTGAGCGTGGTGAAAATACTGTAAGCGAGCTCATCCAACTGTATCTGCATCAAAGATTCTATGCACTGTGTTCAACGGCGTCCCTTGACAGCCTGGTATTGTTTAAAAACCTGAGCTCGAAATGTATGGGAAGCATGGCGGGATTCTGTGATAATTAACAAAGTGGTCAAAGAAAAAATTATGGCCTTATAGAATCTTTTCTCCAGGATAATATAGACTCTGTGAAAAGCACATCTGCCGCAGAGCATTTGAACTCCATTGGAAAATATTAATTAGAAGTGTAAAATAGTAGAACAACTGAAAAGTAATTGTTGTAACTTTTACAGGCTTTAGTAATAATATTTTGGGGTGGAAACTGTACAGAAATCTAAATTAATATGTAAAAATTACGTAATCTGTTAAAGTGTTGACATCGAAGACTGAAAAGAGCGGGCATATACAAAAAGAGCACCCTTACAAAGTTTTTTTTCTTGGAGAAGGGGGAAGCAACTTAAAATGCTTTATGCCGGAGGGGGGGGGGACAGCCTTTTTCAATGGACTGCAGTAAGTGTAAATGACACAGGCTTGATCAACTCAGTTATGAACCAAATTTCACTTTTTAAATATTCCGAAACAACGATTGAGATATATTTTATAAAAACAAGATGGGGTAAATTTCTTCTTTATTTTTTGCTTAATATCCCCCCTCCCCCTGAAATAAAGACCTGTTAAGTGAAAGAATTGGCATGAGAACTGAAAAAGACATTGTATACATTGCTGCATGTTTAACTTTTCACTTCTAATAAAATAAGTAGGTAGCTTTAGACCAGTATATTAAAATAAAGAAGTGATACTTCATTTTCTTAGCATTTCTTATAAGCTTTATATTTTCTTTAGCTTTCACTGATTGATGAAGACATTTTTGATATATCAGTACTTGTAATTTTTGTCTTAAAAAGAGAATTATTCTTGGGCGTGGTGGCCCAATTGCCAAGAGCAGCGGGCTAAAGATCTGAACGTCCCTGGTTCTATGCTCATCGCTGCAAATACGTCTTCCGTGTTCACTAATGGTGGCCGGGGCACGTAAAATAAGTCGTGGCTGCAATGTCCTCCAAGTTCTCAAATTATCTTCGGGGGTGCTGGGTCAGGTGGTCTGGTACCGCCACTTGACTCGGTTCAAAATTCGTGGACCATCAAACGGGTGCAGCGTGGACCCACACCCTGTGGTGCACCCGGGATAACGCATGCGACGAAGTGGTCTCACGCTTCCGGCTTACCCTGGAGAAGAGCCTACGCTCAGTTCTCCCAGCCATAAGAAGAAAAAAAATTCTTCTGTATAACAAACATTTACCCCCCCTCCCCCTCCAAATCAGCGATTTCAAACTTCTTAGCAAAGCAATAAATCAATCCACATGCATACAACCTAATGTCCATTCTTCTCAGCATCTCAAAAGTAAAAAATCACTATCTTTTTCTGAACATTATTTTTTTATTATTGTATGTTTTTTTCTCATTTTCGTATTTTATAGCTCAATCTGTAATTTCAGACAGTAGTTTGAAATACATATCAACATGAAATCGGCCGTTTATGAGCTCTGACTTTAAAATCTATCAAATGAAAACAACTTGACTTGCTCGAGAAAGAGGCGAAGCACATTCCAGAAAATCGACGAGTCGCTGCATAGCTGAACAGCATGAGAATCTTCACCCGTAGCTAAAAACCAGAGCTCCCTTCTCAATTAACCGCGGCTACTGAAACCGTGATTCTGTCTAGGAAGCTTGTTAAATCGGAGTGTCTAAACTGAAGGCACCAGGTGCCTTTTCAATCAAACAAGGCGTAGGCAGGCGACGTTCCAGGAGCATGTACTCTCGGATGTCGACCGGAAAAGTTCTCATTAAAACCTCGAGAAAACGAGACATATCTCTTCTAAGAAGATCGTGCCGTGTTTGACGTCCTTGTCCATTCGGAACACGACGGGACATCTATTTGTTTTGACTTCTGGTGTTAACACTATATGGTTTACCACGACAAGTAGACACCAGAAGGTGTAACCTATTTTGAAACTGAGTTCTTACTGACATACTGCTATTTATACTTCTTCCCTGGACTTTTTAGCATTCGTGGTAGACATGTTTATCTTGGGGGCAAAAGCCTCAGCTGGAAGTTTCTCCACGTGAACAAATATGCATATATTTTCTATATACGTATCAATATCAGCTTCTTTTACATTTTCGTTTTATCTCAGAAGTTTGAGACAGGAACGGATAATTTTATTTTAGGGATTAGGTCAAATGGATAAAACTAAAATACCATGCTTCATTATTCTAAAACTGGCAGGTTTTTACTTTTTTGTTTCGCGAAAATTGCGAAATTTTCATAAACAAGCCGAGAAAATTAAGTGCAAATAAATAAATTATTTTGTAAAATATTTTGTAATAAATATAGTATATTTTGTAATAAAAAAGTAAAATATTTTATAATTTTCATAAAACAAAAATGAGAAAAAATACTACATTACGGCCAAAGACAAAGATTTAATATAAATTCGGTAGTTTAATTTTCTTACAAAGTTAAATCCATTCAAAATATTTTTTTTCATTTATATCGAATTTATATTAAATCTTTATCTTTGACCGTAATGTAGTATTTTTTCTTATTTTTGTTTTATGAAAATTACAAAATATTTTACTCTTTTTATTACAAAATATACTATATTTATTACAAAATATTTTACAAAATAATTTATTTATTTGCACCTAATTTTCTCAACTTGTTTATGAAAATTTCGCAATTTGCGCTAAATAGAAAAGTAAAATCCTGCCAGTTTTAGAAGAATGAAGCATGGCATTTTTGTTTCCATATGCCCTGCTGGAAATTATGAATTAAAATGGTAATGCATCGATTTTTTTTCTGCATATAAAAGTTTTATTGTAAAAACAGATATAAAAGATATTTTGAAAAAAAAAAAACCCGAGGATTTATTAATATTTTTATGATCTAATTTGCTGACGATGATAAATCTAAATATTTTTTGCTTCTCTGTCTGCACTTTGTAAGTGCATTCATACGCTTTTAAGGCAATTAGTTTCTTATTTTTCTGGTCGGAAAATTTTTCTCAGCTATTACGTTAAAATACTTATATAAACACACAAAGAATACTTTCACATGCACGCTAGAGAAAATAAAATTACGTAATGAAAAAAGAGTTGAAAGTAAGAAGAATTGAATTCGCAGAAAAGAAACGTTGTGACCGCATGAACAATAAATTTTAACTTAGAATCCATTTTGAACCTAAGAAAAGCGTTAGATAGGAGGGGGAAAAAAGCGACTGAGAAAAAATATTATAAATTACGTATTATGCTGCTAAATGGCATAGCTTCCTCACGCTAATCTGCAAACATAATTCACGAGGCGTATTATTAACACGATTTGGTCCCCTTTTTACGTATGTTTTTCTTCGGGCGTTATTTATGGCTAACATGGGTTTTATTGCAGTCTCCCGTAATAAGGTGAAGTCAAAAAGCCGCGATGTTGAGGAATATCAGAAAATCGGAATGAAATCCAAACACGAAAAAAAATGAGTGGCAGTAGGAAAAAATACTTCACCCTATCTTCTAACAAGGTTAAGGGTGTGAAATTTACTGCGAATGGGCTGCGGTCACGCTCCGGTTAGCTTGTGTTTACAGCTATAAACAAATTACTTGGAAGGGGAGGTTTGCCACACTCTCCGTTTTCGCCCCTTTACTCGATTTTAAAACAGGATTATGAAGAGGGTGGAGTGCGTTTTTATCAGAATAAGAGCAGTCTGTGGTAATAAAAGTTCCTACTTTAAAAAAAAAAAAAAAGTTATTATTTTACTTTTATTTTAGAGATAAAAGTCAAGATAACTATAATAAAATTATGCAATTCAAAATACTTATTACATTACGCTTAGAGGGCTTCATATGCGGGTATTAAAATTATAAATATTTACAATTTTCTGATCTTCCTCAGAATTTATGTTTCTAAGACAGACTTTCATATTTCTAATATCAGAAAGTGTTAGACTTCAGAGCGTAAGTTTTCAAAAACCTTATTTGTTTTAATAATTTTTATAGGCCCGTTAGTATTTCTCGAAAAGTTTTGGTTAGCATATTTGAACAAATAATGACAGTTAAATAATAAAAGTTTAGTGTCATCACAATTATTTTTCAAGTATTCCCTAGAATTTAAGATAAAAGTATTTATCAGCTACTATTGTCTATTTTGGCAAAATAGCCAATAGTAGATAGACAGTATTGTCTATCTACTACTGTCTGTATTACAGACAGTAGATAGGCAGTATTGTCTATTGACAATATAGCCTGACAGTATTGTCAGGCTATATTGTCAAAACAGACAGACAAATGCTATTTTGCCACCTTGGCAAAATAGCATTTGTCAGTTATCAGTGAATTCTAAACTCTCGATTCAGTCGCTAAAAAGTTTTCTCGTTAGAATGAATCCAGCAACTCGTTTGGTAATTTGAATTATTGCGTATTCTAAATCAATGAAGTTTTCACTGGGCATGTTTGTATAAGTATGCGTTATGTAAAATAAAATTGCGTATTTTGCACTCAGACTTAGAGGCTATAAGACATATAGGCAGAATATGAAATATTTTTAATGTTTTGTTATATTTTTTTTATGTTTTTATATAATTTATCTTTACCAAGCTTAATTGAGAACTGTTGAAGAACTGTTGATCAATAAAATAAAAACACCGTTTTGAAAAAAAGTATATCTAAAGATTTAATTGTTTTTAATTGCATATTTGGATTTTCTAATTTTACAGATTGCTCAGGATCACCCCTATTCGTCATAAAAGATTTCTTATTTACTATTTGGTATTACTTCTGAATGAAATACTTTAGAATTTAGGTAGAGGAAAAATCAGTAACGAATCCAATTAGTAGTTTGGACTTCAAACAGCATTACTCTCAAGAATTAAAGGGTTCATTTACAGTCGGTGAAACTTAGAGCATAATCGGAAGCGATGTAGCAATTATGCTTCAACTAACTACATACTTCATACTAAAATAATACCTAAGCAACATGAATTTTTATAGTAAACTAATATGGGGCATTATATTTAGAAAAATTATGTTGATGTCACCTACAATGCGTAATATACTCCTAATAATTTTTAAGATAAAAAAGAGTATTACTATATTGTTAATTCATATTACTTTCGAAAGATATACTAGATATGCTCTAGAATAGCCTTCATTAATTTTTATTATTTCATCTGTGCTTTTATTTCTATGGAGGTACATATAAAATTGATAGAATTATAATTAACCTGATATTTAAATTTCTGTTATAGCTTTCGATGCATATCTATATATATAAAACAGTTCCGTAACTGACTGACTGACAGATAACGCACAGACCAAACCTCTGGACCTAAAGAGCTGAAATTTTGCATGGCGATTCTTCTAGTGTAGGGGTGCACTAAGAAAGATTTTTGACAATTTCTTCTTAGATATTTTTAAATTAAACTTTTAAGTGTTTTTTGTAACTTTTTTAAGTTTGCATTTAAAATAATAATTTGAGGGTTATAAAATTTATATCACGAGAAAGATCGTAAAAATTCCTTTAAAATGAAATCTTTTTCACATCTTTACCTCCATTTTCTGATTTTTGGTGAATTTTTTAAGATTAATTTTTAGAATTTAATTTATTGAATGCTGATCACGTTGTTTGTTTTCTGTTTGTGATACTTTAAACTAATTTTGCATCACATGCATAACAACGAAATAGACAAAAAAAAATTCTTACTAATGTGGCAGACGATGGACATTATCCAAAAAAATTAAAATACAGTAAAAGAAATTTTCCTCAAACTGCACTATATTAACTGTACAATATTCATTATTGTGTTCTATTAGATTTAATTTGAATATTTTCTTTTACATTATTTTGTCTATAGAAATATGCGTTACTTTTTTTTATAAATATATGTAATGCTCTGTACATCACGTAGTGGAGGAGATGATACACCCAAGATTCGCGGGCGCGATTCAACACTTTCGTAGTCGAGGCAGAGGGGCGAGAAGAGACTTGAAGAACACTAAGTCAGACATAGTATAATCCGCACATAGAGGAGGAAAAACCCACAGAGAGGAGAGGCATTGAAGGGACGCACAGAACAGAGATGCGATGCATATTATTTCATTCCGGATTATTCGGCAGACATATATTATTCAGCAAAACACATAGTACCTTTACAACTGGACACACACAGTAGCAATGCCTCCGATCCCTGCCGGGGCTCATTCAGAAGGCAGATTTTACATCGTTATATCGGACAGTAGCGGAGCAGTGCGATAACAGAACAAGGTTAATAGGAGAGGCGAGGAAGCAGAGCTAGGACGACACCAGGACAAGACACAGACATACAGTAAAGTGTACGCCGAAAACTTTTGCAGAATGTTATAAAGTGTAGGGGTACTGACCACGGGGAAATCTTTTTATTGGCTAGAATTGGGCATCTCACTTGATTACATAAGGGTCGCATGATGTTCCGAAAAGCGCAGCGTGGCGAAAAACAACACGTGGTGCTGATTAATGTTTACAAATATCTTTAACGCGCGTGCACTAAGGGTTAATATGGATGGTTGGTTCGTTAATTCCTAGGTCGCAATTTGAAGAAAGAGACTGTACTTTATTGAGAAGAAACAAGGATAGTTTTAAATATGCATTAGATATATAATGGTGGGCCGTTATTATAACATTCTTCCCCCTCCCCCCCTCCGGAAAAGACATGCGAGTGAGGCCGGCTCCCTCAGCAAGGATCTCCGTCAGGCGAGAACCACGTATGACAAAAAGAGTAATTTTGAATAATAATTTTGAGGAATAATTTCTGAAAAAGTTTTGGCTCAGGAATTAAAAATTGAAATTCTTGTTTAACTATAATCCTTCTGTGTCCGCTCAAGTCATGAAAGTATCACATAATAACTATACCTTACAATTTGAAATCACAACATAGCACAAAAAATGGGAACACTGAAGGCTGATATTACTAACTAATAATGTGACATATAACATAATATAAAATATTTCCTATACATACACTGAAGTGCCACTGAATTAGGGATAGCAAAGCCTATGCAAATTGTGTAGCGCTGCGCATCATGTATGCGCAAGTGAGGGCGCTGTGGTAACTGCATATATAGCGCGTACTGTGGTTGTTCTGAATTAGTTGTTGGAATTGCCAATATTGGTAAACTGCCTGATTTAGACGCCTTCGATCGCGGACAAATCGTAGGTGCGCGACGCATGGGCCATTCAATTTCAGAAATCGTCAGACAGCTAGGATTTTCAAGGTCGACAGTGTCAAGAGTATACCAAGAATACATGGATGGTGGAAAAAAAAACTAGCGATCGGGCAAACTGCAAAGGACAATTAGCCTTGACAGTGCGTGGTGAGAGACGGCTCAGGCGTATTGTACGTAGCCAGCGAAGCCAAACATTAGCTCAAATTACCACCCAGTTTAATGACGGTGCCAGTCGTACAGTCAGTAAACGGACTGTGCACCGCTCGCTTCACCGTATGGGTTTCGGGAGCCGTCGACCTACGATAGTACCATTGCTCTAAACTCGCCATCGGGCTGCACGTCTTGCCTGGGCAAGAGACTGGAGTGTAGAGGACTGGAAACGAGTAGCATGGAGTGATGAGTCTCGATTCCGACTACTTAATGCCGACGGGAGGCTGAGAATATGGCGTCAGGCTCATGAAGCCATGGATCCTGCATGCCTGTCTGGAACTGTACAAGGGCATGGTGGCTCAATCAGGGTCTGGGGTGTTTTTTCGTGGCACAGTTTGGGATCTTTGGTGCGTGTACCAACCTCCCTCAATGCAATTCGGTACGTAGAGTTGCTGGGTGATCACCTCCATCCGTTTATGCTGTTCTGTTATCCGCACGGTAATGGAGTTTTCCAGCAAGACAACTGTACCTCTCACAAGTCCCGGTTAGCTACTGGCTGGTTGGATGAGGATTCCTCTGACTTCTCTGTCATGAATTGGCCACCTAGAAGCCCAGACTTAAATCCTATTGAGCATCTTTGGGATGTTTTGGAACAAGGCGTGAAAGGCCATCACACAGCACCAAAGAACCTTACTGAATTATGGACAGCTTTAGCCAATATTTGGCAAGCCATTCCCGTGGAACGTTTCCAGAAACTTGTTGAATCTATGCCTCGTCGTGTGGCAGCCGTTATCAAGGCCAGAGGAGGCCCAACTCGTTACTAGGTAGGTATCCCTAATTCAGTGGCACTTCAGTGTATATATATATGTATATTTGGCATTAATTGCATACATTGACCGTTGTATTTAATTTGAATGTACTCCGTAGCGAAGCACGGGTATTCAGCAAGTTTTTATATAAAAAAATACCGGAAAACAACAGTCAAAAACTATTGTACACTGAAATCAGACAATCGTGTAAATTTAATAAATAAAATAATTTTCAAAACTTACTCTTCATTGCACTAGAAGAAATTTACTTTTAAAGTCTAAAATATATTATAAAATATAAAGTAAGAATAAAAAGCATTGAAAAACTTTACTTAGAGTCTTACAGTTCTTATAAGTCTTACAGTTTCATTTTCTTTAGGTTGTATAAGTCTTTATGAAAGTGAGTATACAACATCTGTAAATCTTTATAAGATTTACTAGAACTTACATAAAGGAAGATCGATGCATATCTTTTACGCATTCAATATTTAATAAGTTTTAATATTTTATCCATCAAAATCCCTTTTATAGAGGCGAAGAAAAACTATTTATTTGTCTTAAAGAAATAACACTGAAAATTCAGAAACCGAAATAAAATTTTAGTACTTCATAAGGGAAAATAGGCGTTAAAGGAAATAAATCACAAGCTATGTCGCATTCCTCAATAATCAAAATCTGCAGATTTTCCATCTACTATTTTGCAAATTTGATTATTTGGAATAAATGTGATCACACTATTTCTGCGCGAAAATTGAATTCTGGCTTTTTATGTTTGCAGAAAGGCGTTTTAAAAGAGAGCTACAGTTGTCTAGACCTTAATGATTTAACTTTGGAAAACATTCAGAAATTTATCAACGATTTTCAAAACCAGTTCTTTTGCAATCTATAAGTATTTTTGTCCTTCCTTTGATTATTACTTTTCACGATCACATTTGTATCGTCAAATATTTATTTAAGTATGTGCTCAAATCTGAATGTTTGGTCAAATTCATTTGAATTTTAAATCTTTTATAGGATTTTCTCTTACAGGATTTGCTTGTGTGTTTAGAGTATTTTGTTTGCCTAAACTACTGTAAAGTCTTTTGGTTCTTAAACAAAACCCTATTTGTGTGAAGAATTTTTATAGGCCCGTTAGTATTTCTTGAACAGTTTTTCTTAGCATTTTTGCACAAATAATGATGGTTAAATAATAAAAGCTTAGTGTCCTCACAATTCTTTTTCAAGTATTTTAAGATAAAATATTTATAAGCTACTATTGTCTATTTTGGCAAAATAGCATATGTCAGTTAACATCAGTGAATTTTAAACTCTCGATTGAATCTCTAAAAAATTTTCTCAATAGAATGAATCCAGCAACTCATTTGGTAATTTGAATGATTGCGTACTCTAAATCAATGGAGCTTTCATTGTGCATGTTTGTGTAAGTATACGTTATGTAAAATAAGAATAGTGTATTTTGTACTCAGTTAGGTTTATAGGTTATAATTAGGGGTACGTAAATTTCGCAAAAAAAAATAAAAAATTACAAAATATAAAAATTTCGCATTTATTCCCAAAAATAAATATTTATGTTTATAAATTCAAAAATTTTGCATTTATTAAAAAATCACAATTGTACTTACTTGGATAGGTAAGTATCAAAATTCTTAGTTCAAAGATAACATTGTAGTAGTCCCCACATTCTCTTCCTTAAGTCTTCGAGAGTGAGATCTCTCAGTTAAAGACCATGGATGGTCTGAAATAAGCAATTGTGTAAAAAAAATTATTACTATTATTACCTAATTTTGCTTAAAAAGCCATTTATCACCAAGCTTTCACCGAAAAGCAGTAAATAAATAATTTTTGCATTTATTCCCTCATATAGGCAAATTTCGCATTTCTTCGCATCTATTTCGTAAATACGAAAATAACGTAACCCTAGCTAAAACACATATAGGCTGTTGTTCTGCAGATATGAAATACTTTTAATGTTTTGTTATTATATTTTGAATCTAGAATGTGTTTACATTATTTATCTTTACCAAGCACTATTGTTCCGCCCAGTGGCAAAGTGGTAAAGGCATCAGCCAGCTTATGCGGAGCGCAGGATCGAATCCTGCATAAGGCATGGATGTAAAATTGGAGTAACAGTCAGCCTTGTGCCATCAACGAAGAAGCCTCGTCTCAAAAAAGGAGATGAAAAATAAACTGTTGTCCAGCGGCAGTGTGTCTCGTCTGTAAAGGATTGTTTCTTTTGTATGTGTGATTTCTTCTGTTTATTGGATTATTACCTTTGCATGGTCACCGGACATCAGAGACATAAGCAAAAACAAATCTTATTGCTTTGCTTTTTTATGTATGCAATTAATGTATTTCTCCCCATTTGAGATATTCGTTGTCCTTTTTAGACTTATGACCATAAATTGTGTACTAATAATTTCCTGAATTTGATTGGGTAACTTTCAGTGAATTTGATTTAGAAACTTCTATGCATTTAACTTATTCAGGAAATTGCAGCGTTTTTCGCATTAATTTGGAATTAATTGCATCGAATTTCACTTCTTATGGACCTCTGCTTAGGATCTTGTAGATTGATGCAGTTTATATATATATATATATATATATATATATATATATATATATATATATATATACATACATACATACACTCTCTCTCGCACACACACACACACATACAGTCCATGCTGATAGTAACATATATGAGTATATTGTGAATGGGCATTTTTTGCTGTCCTGACTAAGAAATAAAAATACATTCACCCTCGTTTTATTCATCCGCATCTAAATCGAGATTTGTATCTTGATTGGACAAGTGTGGGTGGTGCTCTGAATCCTATCAGTACATCAAAATACGAGCATGATTCACTAATACTACATGACCATGTTCCACTTCAAGTCAATCCTGGTTGACTCTGGTGAAAGAGATTTGAAATTCCATGTTAGGTGCTAAGTGGGGAGCTCTAATTGGAGATATTATGGAACAGTTGCTTTTTGTTATACGGCTTTAGTTACACATCCAAGTCGAGCAATAAACTTTATTCTGACCTTGAATTTGTCATTATACTTTAACAGGAGAATCCATCGATGCATTGTGTAAAGTTATGTAAAGTTATAGCTACCTTTTACAATGTGTTTTTGAAGGCATATTTGATAAGTGAATAGATTCATACTTTATAAGATATTTTCCAACTGAGACCTTGAGATGTTAGCCCAACAGCTAATATTGTGCAAGAAAATTTGCCTACAGAAAGAATTAAAAGACAGTTCCCCTTTACCTCTAATCGGTTGATGGTAATTTCCGCTTCCAGTTCCAAATACGTATGTTACCGCAATCGCGGCCTTGAAGTCTAAAACGATACTTCCGGAAATGCTATATGACAGACGTCGCTCACACCATCTTGGCCATTAAAGTGACAGCAACGAAGAAAACGACTCTGGCCCTATCTATGTAAATCGCATACAACTTTCGCACCGATGCTGTCAATCACTGGGGAAACGCTGTGGTGGGTCTCGTAAAACGGCCGCTCCTTTCTATTTAAAAACCTTAGATGTACGAGAGATGTAAAGCAGATTTTCTATACAGTTGATGGTAAGCACTATATCGAGGTGTTAAAGGCAACAACGCAGCATGAATGGTTAATGAGAGACCGAAATCAATTACGAAAGCTTCAGGAAAGCGCACACAGATATCATTGAGTTCATATGCAAAATACTGCTTTATGTAAACAGTACCGGGTTAGTTAGAAATCTGTTTGTTGTAGTTGCAAGGGGGAAAAAGTATGTTGAAAACAGTCGAAATGTTATAGTGTCATCTCTCGGGCATATCCAGTGAGTTATTTTGTCACCTGTTCCCTATCAGTTCTTTTCTATTTATATAAAATAATGTTTAAAATACGCTAGATTAGCTTGTATGATAATGCGAGTTAGAAAATTTTTCATACAAAATCAAAATAATTAAAAGAAAATTTTAAACATGAAATCTTATTATTGTCTAAGATGCTCCTTTAAGAAGCTTCAATTCCTGAACGTTTTGAAACAATGCTTAAGATTACCTGTGTTAATTTTTGCTAATAATGTTCCTCTTGAAACTATTTTCTACAGTTATTTAGTCTATAAATACCTTCAGCACATTTTTAAGACGCTAGAAAAGTATATAGGTTCATATTTTAGTGCGTATGAGCCATGACACAACAAAAATAATTTTTTTAAAGGGAGGGGGGATTTATACTGGAATGACCTTTTTTTACTGAATGTTAGTCTTCTGGGATGGGGGGGGAGAGGGAGGGGGGAGGTACTCCCCAAACCATCGTTCGTTGCATGGAACAACGTATTGCTTTAAAGCCTTCAATCAATATAAGCGGTCATAGCAAATCCTAAACTAGGTCTGATAAAAGTAAGGGCCCTGGAGTATTTTGGTTTCCGTATCAGATACAGTGGGTAATTCTCTTTGTCAAAAGTGTCCAGGCATTTTCGTTTCTAGATGCTATGCGTAAGAGAAAGAGTTGAGAGTTGAAGTCTTATAAACCCTTTTAATACATAACTATGATTAGGAGCTGGGGAAACTTTTTTTTGGATTCCAAATCCCTTAGGAGATAGCGTTTTTTGCAGATTCTGCGTTAGACAAATTATGTTCATATTTTTTTATAATCTTACCAATCTAAATTAGGCAGTCATTTTTAAATAAGGTAAAAAGGAGTTTAGGGTTTCACTTAGCAATGTTAATTCTTTAGCGAATATAAAAGCTTTTCTAAATAAGTTATTTTATTTTATTCAATCTGGAGTATAATTAATTTTAAAAATGCAAAAAGAATATTTGTTGAACTTAAAATTTCTGAACTGCTCTTCTCAAAATAGTAAAAACAGTTATGAAGACGCATTTTCAAGACATAGCATTTACATATCTATATATTTAAGTTGCTAAGCCGACTTTTTGGACAGTCCGTGAGAGAAAACTGGTGCATCAATTTACTTCATTTTGGTCTTAAACGAGAGACTGTAATCTGTAGATTTGTCAAATTTGGTTTTTGTAACCGCAATTTCTATTAATTAGCGATAATTTACAATTAAAAATTGATTTCTGCGCATGCTCAGTGACATGTTTCAATGATAAACACGTTTAATTCTGAGGAGTCTCTCTAGATCTCTCTTTGCCATTTATATTTTTATGATAATTATGTTTGTGAAATATAAGATTAAACCTCATGGAAATTGTTTATTTCACGCTGTTTAATTAGCGATAGTTTACAATTGAAAATTTGCTTTCTGCGCATGCTCAGTGACATTTTTAAATCTGTCTTTAGATACTCACTAACCACGAGGCCGCTTAAACACATTAATTTGTTTCTGCGCATTATTATGATTTTCAACATTTGGCAATGATGTGTTGAGTATAATTTGTGTAGTAGTACATTTATTTACTATCTAGCCGTCATGTTTTGACTGGTATCACCTAGTATATGTTTAAATACTGAAATTTTTAAACACATAATATTAAAAATTTAGACTGTTTTCAAGACATTTTCATGATAAATATCCTCAAGCTCTTCATCGAAACTGGCATTAATCCTCCAAATCATAAAATTGAGGCATAGCGAACAACAACATAATAATGTAATTGAAGGTTCGCAACCTGTCTCTTATTCATTACCTAGTGTTCTTGTGGCAGCTTTAACAGATTCTTACCATCAACCCTTATCCTAATAATAGTACATAAATTGTACCTATAGATGAACAGCTGTATTTCTCACAGTTATATTTGACGTAGCTTCAGAGTCTCCAACTGTTCTAACAAAGTATTTTCATGTAGACTCGAGTGAATTTTTCCCATGGGAAGAAGTCATGTTAAGAATGAAAACGAACTTGATTCCCGAAACAATAAATAAGTAAAAGTTGTCTAGAAAATGTAAAATACAACTCGAACTAGTCGGATAGTACAGGGTCATCGAAAAAGGTTGGACACATTTCGAAAGCTCATAATTCTAAAAGAAATTGAGCAATCGCAATAATTTTTTTTTCAAACAACTTGGCAAGTGTCGAAGATTTCTAAATGTAACCGGCACGCAACCGTGACATGGAACGTTGCGCAGAAGCGATGCAAGGTGGAAGAGGTCTTCGTTTGGCTTTCCGTCGACCGTTCAGGAGAGAGCTCAATGTGTGTTGTGGTTAGCGGAGTACAAACCTGGGGTTACGTCAAGAACATCGTTCACAGCGTAAAGGTACGGGACTCGACACATTTGCGAGAGAGAATTGTCGATGCAATTTCCACAGTGACGCCAGACATGCTCCGTAACACCTGGTTAGAGATTGATTATCGATATGTGTAGAGAAACCAACGGTGCTAATATTGAAGCTTATTAAGGTAAAATTCCATTAAATTCTGTACATTACACAATGAAAGAATTGTTTGCACTGTAATTATTTCATTAAATATGATTATATGAAATGTATCCAACCTTTTTCGATGACCCTGTATAAATGAAACCTTCAGAGTAAATATATATGTATCTGTTATGGTAGGGGTAACGTTGAGAGAATTAAAGAAACGATTTATAAACAAAACTATGTATATTCAAGAAATAATACATATGAAGTGGCATTCGTGACGACATTTAATTTAAGATTGGAACTTTTACGTTCTTCCTGTGGCTGAAGTCGTAAACTTAAAAAATTCATCGAATAGAAAAACATTATATAGAATAGAAATTTTAAGTAACATTTAATAACCGAAGAATTTTGTTTTTGATAAATATACAATTAAAATTCTTAATACTATTTGGCCATCAATGTCCTAAGACTGTTAAAAAAGTCAGAAATAATAAAGTTACTAAGGTAAATTCAATATTAAAATTTCTATTTATGTTTTACTTCACAAAAGTAAATTTTAACTAAAAAAGTATTCTACATTTACTGTACTGTTTTTCGTATTTTTACATTTTATTTTCCCCCTTTTTAAACATTTTTTAAAGTACTGTATACCCCTTTTCCCCCACAATATGCTCATTTTCATTTGTGGGGGTGTAAAATGGATACAGGAAACTCACTAAGCAGACATAATTATGTAATCTGATTATTGAAGACTTCGATTTTCTTCCTCACAAACTTAAAGGAAACCCCGAAAAGTTTGAACTATATTATATTCAATAGCAAATTTTATCCCGTCATCTAAAAACGGTGAATTTCATAGCCATTTTTCATACTTGATCCTAAACAAGTTTATATTTGCTTTATAACATGCACATTAAACTTAAATTTTAAAATTCAGTATAAATATTCAGGAAAATATATCTCTTAGAGCTGTTAACTTTTACCTGACGATTCAGTCATGAAATACTAATTACAAATAGCATGGTTTCTGTTTTTACATAAAATATTTCAGTCAGTATTTTATTTGAGATCGAAAGTTGTATTGAAGAAGAAAAAATTGCGAGTATTCAGTAACTTCATCTGGTTTATTTGAAACCCCAAATCTAGCAATTTTACATAATTACTCTGTTAATTTTTTTTTATATTCATTTTCGTTCTGAATTCAGTCTTTACATTATTCAAGTGCTAGAAAACAGTCAGAATGATCTCCAAAAATATTTAAGGTAAATGAAAAGTTGCGAATTTTTTGTCATAGACTGAAATTAGAAAATAAACTTGAAATTTAATATCCCAGTGTGGATGTAATCAACCTATAAACTTCTCAATATAAACAACTGCGTATCTCTGATTTTACACCATTCTAGATGTAGAAATTATGCAGCTCAATGAAGACTCATTTTTAACGGGCAATACAGCGTATATGTTCAATAAATCAGCCTCATTTTTTTCATCGGAATGCTGCCAAACTTACGCAAAAGTATACCTAGTATTATTTTTCATTTGCTGATGGTGCCTTTCATTTACATAAACGTCTTGATGACACGGTTTCTCCAGAAATCGAAGACGACACAAGATACTCACCTACAGCAACGCGGTATATATTTCAGTACAATACATCTTACCAACAACTTCCGGGGTAGTTTTACCAAATTTTTATCCTCTTGCATTATTTATCTTTTACCTTTGACATATCTCGTAAGATAATTCCCCGCAGACAAAAACAGAAACTTCAGCAACCTCCCTTTGAAGATATCTCCGAAGACCGGCCGTGTGACAATGCCAGAATTTGTTACCCAAGAATAATATCGCCTTCACCCTTAACTGATTTGAGTGAAGGCGGAAGAGCATTCACAGTGTATCGAAAGTGAGGGATGCATGTATTTTTAAACCGAAACCCAAAACCCTGTCTTGGCTTGTTCCTTGATTCCTCCGATCAGATATTTTTAAATAACCCGACTGTGGTATTTGAGTGTGACATTACGTTTGAGCGATTGTGCCACGGTTTTTGTTATACTCCTCTCGCGTAACCTATGTTTATCACGATAAAATGAGAAACAGAACCCTCTTCCTCAGCCTAAGAGAAGGGGGACCTGTGTTGTATGGAGACAATCGTGTATTAGTTTTACCTGGCTAACGAAATGAAACATCGTATTTCGCCATTCTTCTGCCGGAGGTGCAAAGATTTCAATGTTTGCTTCATAAAAACAACACATTAATAAGATCAGGATAGATCGGAGAGGTAGAATTTCGAGATGATCTTGTAGAGCAGAGAAGAATCCATGAGAGATAAGAAGGACGAATTTTAAAAAGAACATATCAGAAAGTCTTGTCTCAATACAGTTTAGAAATTACAATCCGTTTGCAATTCGGACTAGCACTTTGGTTTCTAAAGGCCATAGGTGCAACAGCAGTACGAGCATGAAACTTTAATTTTACAAACTACGCTGCAGTTTAGATCAAATTTACTTACCCACGTCTCAGTTAAAAAAAAATAATAAATAAAGGGCGTTGTGGGCCAGTTGGCAAAGGCAACGAGCCAGTGGTCTGAACGTCTCTGGTTCGATGCCGGTCGCTGACAAATCCACCACCGTGTAAGCTAATGGCGGCTGGTGCATGAAAAAACTGCCGTGGCTGCAATGTCGTCCAAGTTCTCAAAATTTACCTCTGGAGGTGTGGGGTCAAGTGTACCGGTCTCGTCACTTGACTCGGTTGAAAATTATGGGACTGGTCCTTTAGCCAAATCAGACTCCGACCCTTGTGGTGCTAATTCTAAACTGGAGCAGCACCATTCTGCCCAATAGCCTTTATGGACTTGATCTGATATACTGTCCGTCAAGGGGAATAAGCCACAACAACAACAACAAATAAAAATAAATAAATATATAAATATTGAGTAAAAATTACTAAGAGGTGAATTCTGATAGAATTAAAGATACACCACTTAAATTGAATGAATCTGTCATTTCTGCAGCTTCTCTAATATGTAAGTGCCACTTTTTTGCCACTCAGCGTATCGGCCCCAACGCCATTTCACTAAATATTCATATGCTTTTAAAAATAATCACAAAACATTAAATTCTTTAGAAAACCTCCATATAATGTAAGGCAATCATTCGATCCTCAAAATAAAACCGAGTGCGTGCAAAAAATAGAACACGTAAAATCGCCGTAAAAACTTGACACTGTGCACAATTATGCCCCATCCGCCTGCTAATGGCAGTCTCATTTGGTGGGCCGGCAACAATATACGAGCAGTATATTTTCGCAAGTGTAATAAAAGCGCCCGCACTGGAAACATGAACCTGTGGCCGATTTTCTCTTAAAACTTTCGGCTAGCGCCGCTTTCAAAGTGGCTTCCGGTTACTTAACCGGTTGCTGGAGTGGAGAAAATTAGACTTTGCTAACGGCTCGTAAATGTCGAAGAGGTGTGAAATAATTTTGAGTCGCGGGGGCTCATAGCCAAAGTAAATTGTTAATGTTTAGAGCGTTATGGAAAATTTTCACATGGTATTGAAAATGAGAAAGATTAAAGGGGTATGACGTTTCAAAGAGTGAAATGTATCATAAAGAAAAAAAATGTGTGTGAATTTTAGAAAGAAACATTTTTTTTTTTTCTGACCCGATCTTTTTACTAATAACAGTGCGAGATAGTGTCTCCGTTGTAAAATTGCACCTTTTTAATGTCATTTGATACCACAGCTATATTATTGAAATTGTTGCTGTTAGATTTATAATGACGAGCGTTTCGACAAAACGTAGGATGACATCTTTCATAGCTTGAAATTCCAAATTTCCCCCTTTCATTTGAAGCGATATATGCCATACTAGCTGAAAACCCCCACTTCGCTACGGAGTACATTCAAATTAAATACTACGGTCAATGTATGCATTTAATGCCAAAAAAATCAAATACATATGTATATATTTGTAATAAATACAACGATCAATGTATACAATTGATGTAAAGAAAACAAAAAATATATTTATAAAAAAATCGTAAGGGATATTTTTATAGACAAAATAATGTAGAAGAAAATATCCAAATTAAATGTAATAGGACATACTAAAGAATATAGTTCAGTTAATATAGTACAGTTTAAGGAACATAATATCTTTTATTGTATTTTAATATTTTTTTGGATAATGTCCAATCGTCTACCGCATTAGCAAGAGAAAAAAATTTTTTTTTATCTATTTAGTTGTTATGCACGTGACGATAAATTTATTTAAAGTACCAGAAAAAGAAATCACGTGATCAGCATTTAATAAATTAAATTCTAAAAATTAATCTTTAAAAATTCCCCAAAAATCAGAAAATGGAGGTAAAGATTCAGAAAAAAGGATTTCATTTTAAAGGAATTTTTATGCTCTTTCTCATGGTATAAATTTTATAACACTCAAATTATTATTTTAAATGCAAACTTAAAAAAAGTTACTAAAATAGCTTAAAAATTTAATTTTAAAAAATCTAAGAGGAATTTTTTCAAAAATCTTTCTTAGTGCACTCCTACACTATAAGAAGAATCGCCATGCAAAATTTCAGCTCTTTAGGTCCAGCGGTTTGGTCTGTGCGTTGTATGTCAGTCAGTGAGTCAGTCAGTTACGGAACTGTTTTATAACTATAGATTATAAAAATAATTAAGGTAAGATTCAGTACTGATGACAATATGTTTTATGGTTTGAAAATTCCTCTTTTTAATGTCATTTGAAGCTATAAATAGTTTATTATAACAATTGTTTATGTCAATATCCATACTGGTGATGATACCTTTAATGGTTCGAAAATACGTCATTCTTATGTAATTTGTGGTCTTGTATACCATGTTTTTTACAATTTTCGATATTAGACACCAAATTAGTGATAATATCTCTCACTGTTTGAAGCTGTATTAATGTCGCTTTAAACCTTAAACTCTATATTATTATTGTTAAGGCTTACGAAAAAATTGGCCATAGCATTTATCGCGTTACGAAACTTCGTCTTTTAATATAATTTGAAATTATAAATACAATATAACAAATTTTGGGGCCAGTTTCCCTATTGGTGATAATACCTTTCATGGTTTGAAACTGCGCATTTAAGTTTTCTTCCTTGCCACAACTCTTGCAAACTTTTCTAAAAATCTATACCCCGCTCTCCAAGTAGAAAGTTCCACAGAAAATTAAAAATGAGTTCGTATGATGCTTGCTGCATATAAACGATATTCTGGGGTGAAAAACAGAAAAAGAAATGAAAGTGGACCACTTTTATGTCTTGGAAGACATGAAAGTGGAAACATACAGTCAAAAACTCGCTGTGCCAAATGCCCTGAACCGACCTAAAAAAAAAACGAGAAAATAGTGATTTACCGTGTTCAAGAATTTGAATTGAGTTTGAACTAGCAGATTCGTGGTGTGTTTGCCCCAGAAACGTGAGCTCAGTTTCACGCCCTTTTAAAAATGCAATTTTATTTGTAAATTCGAGTCTTTAATAAATGCTTATTTTCAGTTATGACTATTTATTAATATTAACACTGAACCCTGGTGTAATTTGACAAAGAGTCAGTGTTGTGACCAAATGAAGCAAACTGTCTTTATAACCTTTATGAATAAAAAAAATAAATTTTACATTTTTTCGTTGAATATCAAATGTATTTTTTACATCAAGTGGCATCTCAAAATTTGGTAAGATTTTTTTTTCAAGAAAATTCGAATGTTTGTAACGAACAAACAAATCCTAAGGAAAATTTCAGAGGACTGTGCTCAGAAAAATGTATTAAGAAAAAGAAACTGATGAAATGTGTACCATTGGTTTTTTGCACTATGGTTTTTTAGATCGTAGGACGCACCATTGTACATAAAAAAATCGACTTCAATTTGGGGTGCATCTTACGGTCCGAAAGAAACATTAAAATAAAATGAGTATTTTATTATATATAATTATATATATTTTGTATATATTATTTATTATATTTATTATGTATATTTTATTATATTTTATTATACTTAATTATTTATTATATTTATTATGCATATTTTTTAAGTAAAGAAATTAAAAATATCTTTATATACCTAAAAAATATTCTTTTCTAAAAATCCTCCCATAAATTTGAGATGCGTCTTATCGTCCGAAAAATACGGTACTCTCTCTCTCTTCGGATTCTCGAGGAATTTAGTCCGAAAATATATGACCATAGATCTGAAACATTGTTTCTTAAATCAAAAAGTGTCTTAGATTTAAGGTCAAGGCACATTGACAGTGACACAATGTTTCTAAATAAAAATACTTTTTTTTTTAAATTTCAGCTTTATAGATGAAAGATTATAAAATTAGCCTTCAATGGTGTCTTTGAGATTGGTGTTTTTCAGTGCAAGTCTTTGAGATATTGCCTTATTTTTCAGTTGCTAAGTTTTTAAAGTTGCTAAGTTTTAGATAAAAATTAAATTTTTGACTGAATTAAATATATCTCTGAAGGATGTATCCAGTCCACATTGCAAAAGAAAAGGGATAAATCTGTAAATCATGTTCAAGGTCTTGTATAGATCTACATCTGCAGAGAGAAGATTTTCAAATAGTTTGAATTTTTTTCTAAAAATATATATCTTAAAATAACATAATCCTAACAAAATACTTAACATAGTACTCAATTTAAATGCTAAGCTAAAGATCTATTTGATGGGAAAAGCTGGAAAAAGGAGTAAGAAATTGTCGTCTCCAAAAAACACTATAATCAGTGGAAAATAAATATATTGATATTCTGTAATTAATTATAATGATGTATTTTCTTGGACAAAGATCGTTCATCTGATAACAGTTCAGTTACCCGAGAGGGTGTAGCAGTCAGATAACTGACACACACACAAAACTATTCTAAATTAGATTGCCATTTGTAATTTGTGCCAAAGTTTATAAAAGTTCCAAATAAATCTAAAGTTATGAACTATTACCTTTATGAACATTTGTAAAATGTGTCTACACACTTCTAAAGCATAATGTTTTTCATTATTTTTTTCTCGTTTTAGTTAAATAATAAGAATAATACACCTAAGGCTAATCTTATGATAATAGTTCTGCTGAGTGTAAAGCTGCAATTGTTAAGATACTGAGTAATAAAAAAATTATCTAAAATAATTATCATATTTGAAGTTTATGAAAGTTCCAAATAAATCTAAATTTATGAACTATTTCCTTCATGAACATTTGTAAAATGTGTCTACACCCTTCTAAAGCATAATATTTTTCATTATTTTTTCTCGTTTTAGTTAAATAATAAGAATGATACATCCAAGACAAAGCCAAATGCCAAAGCCAAAGATTAGCCTAATCTTAAGACAATAGTTCTGCTGAGTGTAAAGCTTCAATTGTTATGGTACTGAGTAATCAAAACATAATCTAAAATGATTATATTATTTGAAGTTTATAAAAGTAACAAATAAATCAAAATTTATGAACTAATTCCTTCATGAACATTTGTAAAATGTGTCTACACACTTCTAAAGCATAATATTTTTCATTATTTTTTCTCGTTTTAGTTAAATAATAAGAATGATACATCCAAGAGAAAGCCTAATCTTAAGATAATAGTTCTGCTGAATGTAAAGCTGCAATTGTTATGGTACTGAGTAATCAAAACATGATCTAATATAATTATATCATTCGAAGTTTATACCAAAGAAATAAAAAAATCAACTAAATAATCCCAAATCCCTGGAGCACTGTCTATCACTTTATTAACCTTCAAAAGGTTAATTCTATATGTACGCATTACCTGCCCATTTCATTTTTTAAAAAAATTTGCATGTTGCAAGAAAATAAGCACCTAAATTTGTGCAGATGTTCTAGAAAAGTACTTTAAAATCTCTTTAATTATGGTAAAAAGCCTATCGATTCGAACTTAGAAAGAAAAAACTGCTTTCATTACCAGGAGAAGGGCAAAAGAACGCTTACACAGTAACCCCAAGGTAGGTAAATGGCATCCATAGAATGTTTTCCATTCTACAGCAACGAAACTGTGAAAGGTAGAATTGATAACATGGGAGAACCGGAGGAGTTTGGAAAACACAGGAAAAATAGAAAGCCCAGAATGCTAGGCAAAAAAAGTAAATTGGGAAGGGAATGATTAGTACATAAGAGCTTTCCTGGCAGTATTAACTTGAAGGACAGGTCTACGATTGTTGACCAAGTTTTCAGAGACTCGAGTAATGAAGCTTTCAAAATCATCTAGATGAGAAATTGAACTAGAAGTGTGAAACATATATATCTCAGAAAAACTAAATTTATACCCTCAATTCCAACAATGGGAGACAATAAAAGACAAAAATTACAAAAAGTAAAATAAAAAATTATCACATAGCTCTCGTTCTCTTCGAGTCAAAACTTAATGGCTGATAAATAATAGCAGTTCTTTGAGTTAACCTCGGCATTGTTTTATATGCACTTAGAAATGTGCTAAAAGGCTTTTGTTAAGTCCACCTTATATAACTTTTAAAAAGTTTACGCTGATTCCTTTTGTTAGAAATTGATGTATGCATATTCTAAATAAATTCAGGAAAAACATTCGAAACTATATTGCACTGTTCTCATTCATGGTTTTCAAACGGACGACGGCCGAATAGCTAGGGCGCTGTCATACCGCTGTCAGCGGGTTTCAGTTCGCGTTTGGCGTGGGCCGTTCGGAATGGGTTTAAAACTGTGTTACTTACTCTGTTTAGACTTGAGTCACAAAAGATGACTGTAGAGTTCCAAACAAACCAACTTACCATTCATAATTTTTTCCCGTTAAAAAAGCAGCAGTGGGTGCAGAAAAAGAAAAATCTACCTACACCATTTTTAACTGATATCCTTATCACTGAACTCCTGTGCCTCGTAGTAATTGAACCTCGCGTTCTTTCCACCTGCACGAAGTGATTCTTAAACCATGGCATAAATCAGCTATCTTTTCGATGGCGTCACTGTGGCGATCCATTATCTCAAAATGAATTAATTTATCCTATTTTTGTATATTTTCAAAAAATAACTCATGGCCAAGAATGAGTCGGAATAAAATTTTAAAAAGCTTTTCGACACTCCACACTGATATTCTTCCCAGGCATTGGACTACCGTATACTGTCATCAGTCCTTCTTACAATATTACAGAAAATTTTATGGAAAATCCCTCTTTTCATGCATTGTTTTAACCGAGTATGTTCTCTCTAACCGAATGATAATCATCTCAGACAAGTTTATAAGCTTTCCTTGGCTGGAACACTCATGCGGAATGAATCAAAAAGCGGCAGAAATTTTTATCAATTACTTTCGAAACCGACCCCTCAGTTTGGATTTCACTCATAATACCTATTGACGATTTTATGACGATACTTTCGCTAATTTACTGCCTTTCCCCGCTGCCGATGCTCCCTCCACCCCCTCGTAAAATTCAACCCTTCCTTTCAATTAGCTGTTATATATAGACCCATCGGACCTCTTTCATTAACCCTTTCACGCGCAGAGGGAGTGGAAGAGTGATTGATTTATGGGTGTCCCTATTTCAGGCCGGGAATGCTTCGTGACTATGTAATGCTGGGTAACGAACTGCCAGCGCTTTTCTTTTAAGAGAGCTCGTGCATTGTTCATCTGCTGCTTGTATGAGATATGGAGACTTTGTCCGGGTAAAGAAAGCTACTGTTTTCTGTATCAGTGCGGTATCTCTTGGAGATAAAGATTTCTGCTGATGGTATATAGCCACGGATTCTTTCACTCGACGCATTGCAAAGCCTTGTTTCTTGTTGATTCGGAATCCTTTTCGGCAGCCTCAGAAGATAGTGAAAAAAAGAGCTTAAAACAATTGTGGTTTGTGGACAAGTGCTAATATCAAACTGAATATATAATATAAACTTCATCGGGAAAATTAGAAATTTACATGGGTCACTTGAAACAAAGCAGAGTATTTCAAAGTAGAATGCCCCGGAACCACTACCGGGTCAATCCATTTCAAATCATCAAGGGGGTGTTGCTCGACATTTTTAATTTTCCGAATTTTTTAACCAAGTTTTATTCATGGTTTTATGAGTTGAAAAACATAATTGAAAAATTTTTTGACCTTATAATTTTTTTTGGCGGCCATTTTTATTCAGCTTCGGAGTCATTTTTTGGTAAAAATGGTAATTCACGGAAAATGCTATAGCTACTTTATTTTTATACCTATAAAGATGAATAAAAAACTAAAATGTTCAGCATAAAATTGTCTACATTTAGGTTATTAGAGAATTTCATTAGATTTAAGTATCTAGGCCAAAACAATGTTTAAAAACGTTAGAAATAAAAGGTCAAACACCACATTTCGCTACCCTTATTTTTTGTGAAGGAAATGAGACTCACCTTAAATTTTTCTTCTTGAACAAATGTCTCATAGGGCTACTTGTTGTAAAAATTTCAATCTTGAAAACGTTTTTCTTTTTTTTTTTGTACAGCTTATCAAAAACCGTGTAAAGCCTGTTTTAGGCAGTTTTCACTAGTCAATATCTCAAAAGGGACTGAGTAAAAAATTCTAAAATCTTAGGATAATAAACATTTTTGTAATATGAAGCTACCATATAAATTTTACGAGTGATAATTGACTGGTTTTTGAATTACAGTTCACTAAAAATGCCCAAAAACTCTGTTTATTTCCCTTCAGTCCAGAGAAAGGAAGTTTTAACTTTTCTTTGTATGATGCTTTCTATTTTTTAAAAAATTATCCAAGATTGTTCTTTAATCTTAATATACTAAAACCTACATGAATAAATTGTATCCCTTAGGTTTTATTGCAATTAAAAGAACATCAACATAGAAAGTATTAAAAATAGTAGTATGATTTTATTTTGTTCATCCCCTTAAAAATTGTTTATAAAAATATGTGAATGTCTTTTCTTTTATTAACTTACTTCTTTGCATTTTAAAATCTATGTACAGTATTAAACAATGCGGAAATTTAATTGCATATCTTTTCTAAGTTATTGAATGTTCGTCCAGAAATAGTTGTCAGTTCAATCGGGGTCAATTTGCATAGGACTTTAGTGACAGGAATCCAAATACTATCATTTTTTGATAAATTAAATGTAGTTGCAGGTCCTGATGAATGAAAAAGAGGCACTAAAATGTCATTGAACTCTCCTCTTTCATCTTTACCGATCCCTCATTCATCGTTATAAATGCATGCCATGCTGTCGTTATCGTCAAAGGATGAGGCTTTTGTAAACACAATTGAGGTTTTGCAATCCTCAAAACTGTGGCATTTCAAAGCAGTTTAGCACCTAATCTGATTTTCACTTATGGGTACTTAAATATGATAATTCGAGTTCCTGGGATTGGTACATAACGTTCAATTTTTTTAAAATTAAAGATTCTTTTGCATTATTTCCTCTATCGAGATAAAAGTATAATTTATTCCTAATATTTCCGCTGAAAAAAAACATAAATGTATTTTGTGGTATGAGTATTTGATCACTGTAAGGTTTTTAAAGACTGGCTCTTGTTACTTCCCGTTTCGGGGTTCCACCTATACCACCGTAAGAATTTTTTCCGTGCTATGAGGCAAAAAATTCCATTCTGCTGCTATGCCAAAATTGTGTTTCTGTTGGCAGACATTGATGGAAATCTTTTTGCTTTTGTATTGACTGATGGCACTATCACTAATGTAAATAATTTTCTGTATTCTAGATACAACATTCACCTCATGTACAACATGTTGTTGAAATGTATACACAGTGGTTACTAATAATACAAATACTTTTACAATATATTTGATTTTTGCTTAATATAGCAAACAAAAGGATGTAGTGTAGACTGTGCATTCGTCCAATGGATGCTTTGAATTTTATCTTGGACCGTAAAAATATAATTCTCTGAGAAGTCTCTAATAAATATGCATTCAAAATCTGTAAGATTCTCTTTCAGTTCTCTATAGTGTTGAGTTTGGACATTAGATATAAAATGGTGTGATTTTAATGAGATCAGTTTCCACATGAGTTTGTAGAAACTCATCACTAGGTAAAAATTATGTGATAAGATCAGCTCTATGTGTCTTCACCTACTGTTTGAAACTTATTTCATCAGACAAGTTACCAATATCATTAAGACTTCAAGAAGTACTTCTGGTCCAGGATATTCCAAGCACTTATTCAGCATACAGGTTTCACTCTCAATGTCACACAAGAAGTCTAACAAAGTCCGGTAATTGGTGTTTAATTTTGCCCTTTCTGTCATCAGTTTAACAATCTGATGATATTTACACACAGTGTGAGTGCCAGATTTTCCAGGCAGAACTCACCATTCTGGCCGGAGAATACAGGATATTGACTACCAATTATATATTCTGGATATCTCTGTTTGTAAAGACTATAAAAAGCTCATTTAAGGGTATTAATACTACAATTTTTTGTTTATATACCTTCACAATGTTAATTTTATCTGAGAAACATTTCTTTTTACCCGGAGAGACAACTGTTCTCATCTTGATAAAACTTGATCACACAGATGACAACTTCTTCACTTATCTTGTGTCCACCTGGTCTTTTACAAAGATTTAGCAGAATACCTTGCTCCTTAATTGTCATGTTTGACTTACAAGATACTCAGAAACACCAAAATTTTCCATAATTTTTTTTATTTCCATAATTTTTTTTAAGAGACAAAGGATTTTAATTTGTTTCATCTTTATTCACCAAGCTGCATTTTTCTTTTAGTCGGTAGGTCGAAATTTCATACCCACTTAAGCTGATTTAGAGCAGGTCTGGTTTTGTTGTTCCTCTAAATCTTCAATTTCGTTTTTACAGATATTGCAGTTTTATCTGTCTTTTTGTGTAAAGTTGACAATTCCTTTCCTTTATTTAATTTCGTTATTTTACTGGTCGGAGGCAACTCCAATGTAACACATATTGATTTCACTTGATTCAAACTATTTTCCTCCACTAACTTATTAGAGTCGGGGACATACAAGTTTTAGGGACAAGTTTTAGGGTTAGGTAAAACAAAAAAGCATTTATGTTTTTGTTGTCGAAACAAGAACAACAGGCTTTAATACTGATTTTGAAAGTGGCTAGTCCGAAAAAATTAGCACAATTTTTTTCATAAATTTAATGATCTACCACTCTAAAACCAGTTAAATATCACTCATAAAATTTATATGGTAGCTTTATATTACAAAGATGTTTATTATCCTAAGTTTTCAGAATTTTTTACTCAGTCCCTTTTGGGATATTAATTAGTGAAAACTGCCAAAAACAGGCTTAACATGGCTTTTGGTAAGCTGTACAAAAAAAAGAAAAAGGTTTTCAAGTTTGAAATTTTTACAACAAGTAGCCCTATGAGAGATTTGTTCAAGTAAAAAATATTTAAGGTGAGTATCATATCCTTCATAAAAAATAAGGGTATCGAAATGTGGTGTTTGACCCTTTATTTCTAACGTTTTTAAACATGTTTTTAGTCTAGATCCTTAAGTCTAAAAAATTTTTCTAATAACCTGAAATGTATACAATTTTATGCTGAACATTTTAGTTTTTTATTCATCTTTATAGGTATAAAAATAAAGCAACTACAGCATTTTCCGTTGAAAACGTTTTCCCGAATTTTCCTGTACTCGTAAGAGTTGTAATTGCAATAAAGGCAATTTTTTTCTTTTTTTTATAGAAGAAGACCAACTTTTCCAAGTTCAACCTGAGAACATTATATTATACGCAACCAAGATATAACCGAATGATTTTTAAGAGACATTACTATTAAGTAATGAAACTTGTGTTACTTTTTGTCTCATTCTATTAAAACTAATTGACAAAAGTTAAAATATCCTGATGGTTACATCTAAGTGGATGTCTAATTAGGTATGCTTCCCCAACTCTTGAATTCAGGAACATAAAATAAAATAAAAAATAAGGTAAATAAAATAACTACATAACTTAAGAACCTTGTAACCTGGGAACCATTACCTCTCAACCTGTGAGTAACAATCTTGAATGACAGAATGACACTCCACAAAAGCTAAATTCTCATTCTAATAAAAAATACTTCAACCCCCTCCGTAGAAAATTCTTCTGGACAGTGTCCGATGTATATACTAATATTGTCGACAGCAACTATAGTTTCAGTTCACCAAGAATTTACATCTAGTGTATCCATGCCATAAATATCCGAATTTGCAAACTTGATGAACTGGAATTACCTTCTTCAAAAATCTCATCATAAATACCGTCTTTTATTTGTAATTCTCGATATACGTTATCGATTACCACTCCTAACTTTTAAACACACTAGCATATTTTGCATATTTATTTTTTTTTCTCCACGGAGAGAGTATAAGGTAATCAGAAAAAATTCTATAAGTGTTATGACAGAAAAGGGAACAAAAACAAATCAACCAAAAAATGAGACTCGTTAAATATTAAAGATAGGAGATTCAGTACCTACCTACGTTGTTTTCTTTTTCATGTTTTGAGTGATAGAGAAGGGGAGAAGTTATGAATGAGCACCGTGTCGTCAGAGAGGTATTGCTTTTTTTTTTTTTACTAACCAACTTTCGTTTAACCTATTTTTCCTGTTTTTTCAACCTTTATAAACTTTTAAATCCCTGCAATTTAAAAGAATACTAACTATACAGTTGAGTACAAACCTGAGAGGGAGTGAGTAGAAAGTCAACAGCATAAGAAATATATAGGTTTTCCGGCTAGCAGAAACCTTTCTTTGAAGATGATGTACATTTCTCCATAGGAAACAATGATAATTTAGAAAATAATGAGACATAGTGGAAGAGTTACATTATTATTAAACTAGGTCCCAATCATATTAATGTTAAACTAAATTATTCCTAGTGTGTTCGACGTAGAAATGCGGAATATAAGCTCCTGTTAGTTCTTAATTTTTTAAAGTAAAGTCAAGATTTTATCTTAAAATATGCTTTTAGTTAAGGAGGTCCAAGACACAAATCCCAAAAAAAAGGGTTTTTTAAGGGGGAGGTGTGGGGAGGTTGTCTTAAAACATACTATACAGCTTTTAGAATCAAGTAACTCAAACCGCATGCATCTATGACATTATTATAAATCGCCTGTTACTGCGTTCCATGTATCCCTACCCTACGGTGCTTGAATACCGGGAATAAATTTTTCCCGATGTCCTATCTTTAAATGGATGCATTCGAAATTCCTTGAAAGGATCTCCTTGAAATTTTGTCTATTTCTTTGTTCTTTTTTCAATGAATAATTTTCTATATCTTTGATTTTGAGTAAAACTTCTAAATTCTTTTCCCCCTGAAACAAAAATTATTCCAAAGTAAACAGATTTTTTCCCGTTAAAGCGATCCAAAAATTTTACAGAAATTTATTTTGTAAATACTAAAGACAATATTTTTAACCTTCCTTATGTATATAGTAGAAAAATATATGCAAAGAGAGCTATTCGCTACACAGATACAGGTGGTTATGAAAGTAATAGAGACATTGACCGCATCTACAGAAATTTTTATTAAGAAACTATAGACCCACCCTTGACTTCCAAAATAGTTAAAATTCAATGTGGAATAATGTGATATAAGACCTGTATATAAGATACTGGAATTGGGTATCATTCGTTCTGCAACATATGTTGACTTCCAACGGTGTTGGAGAGGTTGAACCGATAGAAACTTCAAGTTATGGCATACTTTCTCAGCAAATGCTTTCACAAATGCTCCGTAACAATGTCAGGAGATTGTGGTGGCAGGAATAGATTCTGTACCTAATCCTCATGCTCTTCAGATTCTCATGTTCACCCATCTCGACAATGAAAACACGGATAGTCACATTGGAATAACGTCTGCACCGTAGAATGCATATGGTCTTTTTGCAAGTCCCTCATGTTCGACATTTTGAACAGTTATTCCTCAACAGCTGATTCTACAAAGACTATACTACAACTGCGGGATTGCTGATTCTCGTACGTCCCCGTATTGTATACCTCTACTCTCCGATGACGTCGTTGTCGTAATTTGCATTTGCCGCAGCGCACGTGCTTTTTTTTTATAGTGGTGTTTCCGTTATTTTGGTAATTCCCTGTACATTAAAAACTAAACATAATTTAAATTTTGGAAATTTAACTCAAATTTTAAACTGTTTAAGTATTTTAATATGTTTAGTTATCATTATATAAAGCTACCCTTAAGTGATATACAGGGTGTCCGGGCTAAAAGTATCCAAAAGTAATGGCTTAATTTTACGGAAGTACCCTTTAGAATTTTTAAAAAATTATTTAAATAGAAAGAACATCTCACCAAGATTTAATATCAATCATAGATTCCGATCATAGAGTCATAGATTTCGATGTGGGAACTTTTTGTAGCACGACAAACGACGGAATGGTAATTCAGTTCTCTCCAAGTGTTTCGTAGTATATCAGGAGTTATTACACTAATTGCTTTAACGATACGCTTCTTCAACTCATCCATAGTTTCAACTTTTTGTTTATAAACAACTCATTTAATGAATCCCCAGGCAAAAAGTCTAATAACTCCTGATATGCTACGAAACACTTGGAGAGAACTGGATTAACATGTAGAAGTTAGTCGTGCTACAAAAGGTGCACACTTCGAAATCTATGACACTATGATCGAAATCTATGATTGATATTAAAACTTGGTGAGATGTTTTTTTTTTATTTAAATAACTTTTTCAAAATTCTTATGGGTAGTTCCGTTAAAAAAAAGGTCTTAATGTTTGGATACTTTTAGTCCGGACACCCTGTATATTAATTCGGTACGCGTGTAAGCAAAAAATAATAAATAAACATAAATAAAATTTCGTATACCAGTTCCACATTAAGTTCTCTTTTACTATCTCTCCCATATCTTGGTGTACTAGATTTCTCTTGTAACAAGAAAATAAGGCAATATTTTTTGAGAGAATCAAAACTGAAATCTGAAAATAAGATTAGAATTATATCCCGCTGTAAAATGATAAAATCGCACGTGGGTGTAATGTTTAATTTTTCTCTGTAAATAACATCACTCCTACTCAAAGTTATCTGTCAAGTTATGGTATACTAATAATTATTCCTTTCTTAAAAATGAAATCAAATGGAGAAAACATCCCATTAATCACATTAATGGAAATTAAATTACTTCAAGTGAAGATTAAATGAATGTTGTTGATGTAAGCATCAGTTTACAAAGATGCATTAGGAACCTCCAGACAGTCTAATTTTATATGCAGTGATGAATTCAAATTTTATGAATACGTAAAAGTCACAAACATTTTGCTTTTCATTCCAAGATTAAACGTATCAGAAAAACTGTTTTGAATGCGATGTATTGCATATATATGTTTTGAAGCTTTATTCCGAGAAAAATATGTTTCATTTTACAGGCGTTCATTTTCGCGGTTATCTATGAAATAATTATCTGGTTTGCGGCTTATCCATGTATAACAAAAGATGAAGTTTGAAATCAAAATAAAATTTGTCTTAAAGACTGGTTATTGGTTCGCATATTTAGTTCAAAAATAGAGATATTTAATAGATGTTTCGAGATAAAAAATTTAAAATTTTACTATTATTTCAATTAAATTTTATGTAAATGCCTATATCAAAAATATGAACGAATATGAATATGAATGACTAGTTTATATCGTACCGCTGAATATTTTTTCAGCGTAAACAGGGGCATTTTTGAATGATCAAATTCACATGATTTTCTGTGAACACCTGTTCATTAATTAGGGTAGATAGTCGGAAAATCGTTGAAAAGTCGTTACCTAGAAATGAATTCCAAGTCAGATGAGTTTTCATATGGAGAACAAGTTTTGCTCCTGTCTATTCAACGTGAAAAATGTTCATTTTGTAAGCTTTCAGATTCCTATCAGATGACCTATCAACTTATATTAGAGTTTATTATTGTAAAAAATCAGACAAAAATTCAGATGTTTTTATTATGTCGTTAAACTTTATGACTGAAATTTTTTTCAGGTACTAAACTCATCAATTAATATTAAATTATCTTTTAACTGTTTTTAACACATACTAATTGCTGATATATTGATTCCAATATGATCATTTCTTTTTCAGGATAATTGTTTTCCAACGTCCGTACTTTGCCTTCAAGACATTGACCTATCCATATCCTAAATTCGTTGGCTAGAACCATATAGGTGAACCAACAATACTCCCTAGGAGTGTGCACGCAAATGTCCATGGCTTATCCGGATTCGAACCCGAGCCCAACCGTGGAGGCCCGAGACGATAACTATTATAGTATGTGGACGGCACAGAAGAAATTATTAAAATTCATTGACTTGAATTTTTCAAAGTTAATTTCAGAATGTAATTCTGAATTTTCCTCTGTTATATTTTTACTAAGGATTGTTAGGATGTAGTCGTAAATATCATAAAACGATCAATTAATAAACATTTATTTCCATTATACCATGAAATTCTAACATATATCAGGTATAACTTTTTATAACTATTTCAAGTATAACTTTTAATTCCAAATATTTCACTATGTGTGTGCTATGCTGTATTTTGAAGGGAAAAAAATCATCAGTAAATCTTACTTTGTATGTGAGATATATTAAGAGTTATTTAAAATGCATTATATAAATGATTGTCGATCTATAATAACATAACATTTGTGTGTGCCTACATAACAGAAACAAAGAAAGTGAAAAATGAGTATGCAAAAATATACATCTCCAATGTTCAAGTAAGCTTGTACCAGGCTCCTTGTTATAGGTCCAAGGCTACCTGTAAGCTGAAGATGTAAATATTTTTGCTTTAAGCGCCGTCCATTTGGCAGGATTTATGCATTTTGTCATCAGTATGCAAGTCAGTCATTATGAGAAGTGAAAAGAGTAAAATTCTTTTTCAAGTGCGGGAAATCAAATGTCTGAGCCAAATTTTCATATTCATTCTTGTAGCTGCTTCCGAGATTATTCCCACATTGTTACAGAAACATTATTATTTATCTATTTACATAGATAAATGCAATGAGAGAAGGGAATGTATATATGTCTTACTAGCTGAGCATGTATAAAATTGTAAAATCTTGCATCTAATACGTCAAGTTAATCAAAAGAGCAAAATTTTTGCCTACATTGTACTGCTTGCATTTATGAAATTATTCCAACATAATTAAAGAATTATCCTTATCCATGACAAAAATTTTTTCCTTAATCTCACGAGAAAATTCGGAAAAAGGTAAGTGACATAACTTAATCATAATACACACACACACACACACACACACACACACATATGTATATATATATATATATATATATATATATATATATATATATATATATATATATATATATATATATATATATTAGGCTATTGCGAGAAACTTTATTCCAGCTATAACCTTTTCAATATGTATGAAAATTTGAAAACTTGCTCAAAGAATAAATCCTTTATTAAATAAAATAAATAGGCAAAATTATGACTATTTTACTAATTTTATTTTCGTAATAATTAGAAATTGCACTTCATGCATCATCCAACAAATCCATTCAGCATAGTATAGTAATAAAAAATAAAGATTCTAATAAAACCATTCTTCTTGATTGATTTTACAATTGATTCTTTCAATATGAAATATCAAAACACATTTGAAATTGTACTCCAATGTGTTGTGCTCATTCAGTAAACAAACATAAATGCACAAACTTCATTCTATTTATCAGATTTATTTAATAATTTTTTACAGTTACATTTTGTGAATCGTCGATAATTTTTATCACATAAGAATCAAATTCTTGTGCATTCCATGTCCAAAGAGATTGCAATGACTAGCTATACAAAATCAATATCTTTCGTAGCTGGAATGTTACAAGAAAAGTTTTTTTTTTCACTTGTTTGGATTGCTTCTTGTTACTGGAGGGCAGAAAACACTAGCACGATGCAGTCTCTAATCAAAACTTGAAAAACACAAAAATGTGAGCAGTTCATGTACTTATAGTGAAGTTTCTTTTAATTTCCGGTTTGATCAACAAACCATGACAAACCTATTTTTTGTGACTAAAGATGTGTCTGAGATAGAACTTGAGAGGCATATCAACGTGGAGGAAGAATTGTAAAGCTGCAGTGGGAAAATTCCCGGTATTCGTCTTTCCTATGGGGAGTGCATGATCATAACATATGAGGTACAGTGATAATGATGTCGTAACCTTATAAATCACTTTGAGTAAGATTTTCAGGTATATTGAATGCATTAAGCATTATTATAATTTAAGCGAAATTAAAGCATTTAGTTTATAATATCTTTAATGGGTATATTTATGTAATGTTATTTTATAGAATGGAAAAATTAAACAAAAAACTAAGGACAATTAGTGTGAAACAGCCCATGTGGTCAATGATACTTTTAGATGATACTTTTTACTATAAATAAATGAAATTAAAAAGTCATTTGAATTGACAATAAATTTTTTTCTTCAAATAAAGTCAAATGTGTTTATTTTTGTACTACTTTATTTCTTTAGATTTAAATCAAAATATCATACACATTTATACTATTAAATAGTACAAATACTGAGTATTTCAATAACAGATAAGAGAAATAAGATTTTTGTTTGTTTATTTATACTTATTTTAACAACCTGCCATAGTGCTAATAATATTTGAGAAAGGATGTTGTTAAGATATTTAATTAAAGGTTTTTTTCCAAATAAAACCTACTTCTAGGTAATAGCATAATGCTATCGCCGTTTAACGCGTGATTCCCACTAAAAACGCTAGTTAAGATGAAATACTAGTTAAAAATTAGAGAAATTGTGTGAAAAACTTTTTTAAAAAATGCCAAAGAACTTTCTCATTTTGTATTCGTTGAGAAATAACTATGATAAAATTAATTATAAAAATAACTTAAAATGAGTTAATTGCATCTGTACACTAATTTAGTTCAAATATTTTTGAAAGGTTAATAAAATTATAAGTGAAGCCTTAATTTTCGTTACTTAATATATTTTGCGTAAAAAAAGTTAAAGAATTAGGATTAGCATATATCAATTTATATTTTAAAAAGAACATAAATTTAAAAAAATATATTGTTCTTTATGAGTGAAAGATAATATATACTTTTTCCTCTAATTTTTTTCATGTCATTTTATAGATTGTAAAAAAAATAAATGGCAGTAATAATTATTTATTTTTTCCAGATGAGATTTAAGAGCAAAGATTGTGTGCGTCATTTTTTTTAAACCTTATCTAAGGAAGTTTGTTGTTTTTGTACATTGAAAGATTTTTATTTTTTTTTCAAGAAGAGTGTTTTTCAAGATAATTAGAAAATCGCACTTTGATTTAAATCTTACTTAAGGAGTGCATTACTCTTTCACTTTAATTTAAAAGTAATTTGTAGGTCACAATGATGATCTCCCATTTAGGTTCACTACGAAATTACAGGGTATGCAGATACTTGATACTTTTTGGATCACCATGTAAGTATCGTGTAGGGTAATTAAATTTTTTTTATCCCTCCCCGTTCATTAAAATAATTTTATTCAAATTTAGCAAGAACGGAATCGATAATTTTACTTGGTAAATATTGCAATATTTTGATAATACAAGATAAAACTTTTGGAGAATTTTCGATAATTTTAATATTAATGGTTTTAAAGCGTTATTTAATATAATTAGGGATACGTAAATTTCGCAAAAAAGAAAATATATAAAATTTCGCATATATTCGCAAAAAAATATATATTCAAAAATTTTGCATTTATTAAAAAAAATTACAATTTTATTTACTTGGATAGGTAAGTATAAAAATTCTTAGTTAAAAGCTAACATTGTAGTAGTCTCCACATTATGTTTCTTAAGTCTTAATTAATGTTTATTAATTAATGTCTTAATTATGTTTCTTATTTCTTAATTAATTACTATGTTGTACGTACTAAAATATCTCAGAATTTACTCTGTTAACGAGACTATAGAGGCTTTGTATAGCATTGAGCAGAGGCTTTGTATAGCCTTTGCAAAATTATGGTAGCAGCGTTTCGTTGCAATTAAAATCTGTATAACATCAACAGGAGTCTCTTGGTTGACTACTGTAAGTAGCTGAAGTACCCTTGCCTTTGGCACTCAGGACACGTTCTTAAAATCTACTAAATTGTTCCCCAAAACTTGATGGTTGATTTTTACAGTTCGAGTTTTAGGTTCGACTCCGGTAAGAACAAACTGTCCGTGTGAAATTCGGAGCAAATCTGAAGGAGAGTGAGATTTCTGAGTTAAAGACCGCGTATGGTCTTACTTAAGCAATTAAATTATTACTATTATTACCTAATTTCGCTTAAAGATCCGTTTATCACCGAGTTTTTGCCGAAAAGTAGTAAAAAAATAATTTTCGCATTTATTCGCTCATACCGCCAAATTTCGCATTTATTAGCATCGATTTCGTAAATACGAAAACTACGTATCCTTAAATATAATATATAGTAATTAAATTATTAAATTATTTTACTTCTTAATAAGTAGGTTTTCATGTGAATTTATTGCTGACATCTATACTTTAATGCTCACAGTGACTTATTAAATAGCATTATTTAAATAAAATTGTTTTATAAGTTATAAATAAATAATTTAATTTATTACTAGTAAACGAATGAAGTTTGCTTTACGAAATTTTGTTGTGTTTTTATTACACTAAGAGAAAATAATGATAGGAAAATAAACTTTGAGCATGAACCACTATACTTTGCTAAATTAATAGACGATGTACTGTACTTTAATAAAGTTTTAATACCCTTATATTTATTGCTCTGCTGGTTAACTTACTGCACACGAATTAAATTTCCCGATAAATAATAATGTAATAAAATAAATTTATGACTGTTTAACTGATAAAATATATTATCCAATACTTAAAAGAAAAGTTACTTTGTTTGAACTAAGAAGATTTATTTATTATTTAATATCATATATTATCATTTTATATCATCTGTTCCACGAAATAGTTTTTTTTCCTGTTAAAGATACAATCTCGCAGCTTCCATTATTTTTATTGTATTCTTATGACGTCATAAGAAACCTACTTGAGAGATACGCTTTAATCGGTTTTCGCATCGTATTGAATAAACATTAAGTACCATGGTATCATGTCTTGCGCTCCCTAATATTGAGCCAAGCCGTATTTGCAAAGTTCTAAACATAACTGAAGAGAGGTTAAAAAGAAAAGATATCGGATCCTTGCATAACCTTCCCAAACGATTTACAATACCCAGTTTTAATACTGAGATGCTGTTATACGTATGAAATCAGATTTTAAAAGGCGTTGTGAAATTTAAAAATTAATATTTTGCATCTCAAGGGAGACGCACTGATATTGTAGCGTTAGATAATAAGCGAATTTCTTTTTCTCCTGCATTTATGGTTTATGTGAGCGTTGCGTAGCAACAGGCCATATCCAATACACTAAAGGTAAACTTCGATAAATACCTTGAAAGAAAGGACAAATGACACCGCCATTTTGTTTCTTAAAATTGGGATGCTGTTAATTTTTTTTTAACTCAAGATGAAGTAATATAATTAATATTTTCACCACCTTTGATAACGTTTAGTAATTACATTTTTCACTGCATTTATTTTTGAACTGAGTTTTAAAATTTTAGTGAACTGAAAGAACCTATTATATCAAAATTGATAATGGTTCAAAAGTTTACCTAAATGAGAGAGATCACACACGTATAAATAATTCCGCCCGCATTATCTATAAATTTTAGATTCATCAGGTTAAGTGCAAATTATTCCAAAAAGACCTGTAGGTAGACGGCCAACTGGCTAAGGATTTTACTTGACCAGTCGTCAAAACTCTTTTTAAATTTAGACTTGATTTCCAATAATTATTGTACCATTGCATTTTAATGAGGTATCCGAAAACAACTAATTCAGTTCACCACAGACACAGTTAAATCTCTTACGTTAAAAGCACTGGTGATAGTTTAGAGTATGTGTAGGATTGTTTCTCCGTAAAAAAAAAAAAATATTCATTTCTAGACTTTTCACCATTATGATGTCAATAATTTAATTCTTTATATTTTTCAATTTCATTGCTTAAATAGAACTATTTAAAATGCCATCATAAAGTTCTAATATTCATTACCGTTATAACATCGCGTGTATAATTTAATTATAGTTTATGACTATATCTCTTGTTATTACCATGTATCTCACTGTTAGAATGTTGAGAACCATTTTGTTGGTTGCCATAAGAACAGTCCCTATCATTTTTTTACTATCATTTATTCATTTTTTATACGGAAATTTAATTTTTTATCATTTTTATCGCTGTTATAAAGTTAACTGCACCTTTTAATTTCATTTTTTAAATTGGGTTTGCAATTACTGCCGTTCCCTCATTTTCAGTTCATCAAATATTACTGCCATTTTTTTTTCAATCTATAAAATGACAGGAAAAAAAATTAGAGGAAAAAGTATATGTTATCTTTCATTCATAAAGAACAATTTTTTTGAAAAAATGTATGTTCTTTTTAAAATTCAAATTGATATATGCTAATCAGAATTCTTTAATTTTTTTACGCAAAATATATTAAGTAACGAAAATTAAGAATTCACTTATAATTTTATAAATCTTTCAAAATTATTTGAACTTGATTACTACTGCCATTTACCCACGTCTCTAAGCATCTTCAGACAATTTGCTCCCTAGTTTTAAAACAAAAGGCCTCACTTTAAACGTTTTGAGGGTGGTATTTAAGTAGTAGAGCTGTTAAAAGTTTTGATAATTCTTTTACTGCAAAATTATGATTTTTGATTACTTATACAGTATTGAATTATTGGAGTTTTTTTGGTGACTTTAAAAGACAAAACATTATATATTATGTGTCTTAATTTTAGGTACCAGATTGAAATAGAAAGAACTGCTGTATAAAAGCTATATGGTAGAAAGTTGAACACTTTTTATTAGGAAAACTTTATAATTTTATTGAAAACCTTAAAAACATAATGTATCTGAGAACAAGTAAATCATGATTATTATTATTTAATAAAGCGTGTTTCTTTCTTTTTTAATCAAGCAGTCTGAAGGAAACGTAATTTTAGCAATATGTATTACAAATGAAATGCAGTAAGCCAATGGGTAAAATATGACAATTACATTTACGAGTATAGAAAGAATACTGGACTGCTTATTTAAGGCTCGGAAGAGATTCTTATTCTAACTGCGTAATAGTCTTCTCCAATGTGTCAGACGGTTACTTAGACATTAATTACCCTTACCGTCATGTGACACCGCGGTTTTGCTGGCCACTTTTCTGGGAGCACCGTATAAGTGGACCAGCATTACCACCCTATGGGCCGGTCCCGTAATTTTGAACCGAGTCAAGTGACGACACGTAATAAATAGTAAATGAGCCAGAATTTTGGTTACTGTTGAGGCATATGCGCGTCTCGCGACATGAAATGCTACATAAAAGGCCAAGTTGGAGAAATTGAATAAGAAGTGACAATGAAATTTAAAAATAAATAAATGCGTCTTGTATACACTTATATAAAAAAAATTAGCTCTCCTCAGGTATTATTTCTAGTATTGATCTTCATGCTGATGTATATTTAAAGCATAAAGGCTTTTATAGGCTTCATTCCTTATTAGACTGAATAAGGTCCAAAGTACAACATAATTTCCATTTTTAAAAGTATACGAACAAATTCTTTTCAACTGATCCTTGTCATAAAACACCTGACAGAAAAGTTGAATGTCTCGATCTCGTGATACACAACTGTTGAATTACTTTTATGTTTCTAATAAATAATGATATAAAATTTTTGATTTATTCGATTGCCGAACTTAACAGTCATGTTAATTGTATTCCATCGTGAAGTAATGTAAAAAATCTTTACCTATCACGTGATGCATGCGAATAGACATATAGTAGTTTTGTCAAATCTTTTAAACTTTTTAACCTCACTAGTTTATGTAAATTAAATTCCTGCAATATTGCCTTAAAAAATTTTATCTACTTGACCACATGGTATTTAATAGTTATGGTAATTTTATTGCTGACGCAATATAATAATGTCCTTCATATTTTGATATATTTGACTGAGTAGTACATTATTACATTATAGGGGATACTTTTAATAGAAGAATATATACATAGCATAATTGTTTCTAACCATTTGATGACGTGATATATGTTGGTTCAAATAGTTTTATTTCCTTTATTATGTCATAAAAATTTTGTTCTGTTTTGTACAGATTTTCAAAAAAAAAAAAAAAAATATTTTGGTACTGCTTGATTGAAATTAAATAAAGGAGTGTCAACGTTTACAGTAAAAGTACCAAATTTTATTTTTATGTTTTTCATATATATATATATATTAACTGTTTTTAAATATATTATTTAACATAAGCCCTCCCGTGCTAGCTTTTGTTTAGTTGGATTGCATGCGTGACCGCAAAACGTGTATAAGGAGACGTGGCAATCAAAAAGATATATTACTCTTTTGCCCGTCTCAGTTTCAAACTACAAATGCACAGCTGACGGATCTCTATAGAAATTCAAAGATAGTTAAATAGCACTGGGATATTTCATTCAATGAAGTAGGTGGAGGAAGAGAAAAGAGGTGTGTTTGCAGACACCATAAATAGATCGTATTAATGATCGTAGAACTCATTCGCCGCCACTGTGAGTCTGTCCGTTTGCTCTCTGACCTCTCATAAACTCCAGTTCGATATGAAAGAGGTCGGGTCCCTGTACTTGGTCATCACGTGCTGCTGGTTGACCAGCGAACTCTGATAGGGCAGCAGTCCCTCGCTGGTCACTATCACGCACATGGGGTTGGTGGTGCCGGCGGTGGAGGCTGGACTGGTGACAGCCGCCCCGCCAGCCGTCTGCTGTCATAAGGGCTGGTGGTGGTAGTCCGTCAGGCCTAGACCGAGGTCGCTCAGCGGGTGCGGGACGAGGTTGTTCGGCAGCGCCGCCGAGAGGTCGCCGCAGGGGCCCAGGCGGAAGCCGGCCGCCGCGGCGGCGGCCAGGGCCGCTGCAGAGTGCCCGCCGGCGCCCAGGCCCGGGCCCTGCGTCGGCGCTGCGGCGACGAGGCTCGGGTGCGTGGGGCTGAGCTTGGCGAGCTCGGCGCCGCTGAACATGCCGTTGGAGCTGTCGCTGCTGCCCAGCGGGGCGGTGTCCGAGTCCAGGCTGAGCGGGTGGTGGGGGTGGTGCCCGCCGCTGCTGTGGTGGTGGTTGTCCGAGGAGGGAGGTCGCCGGTCCCCTTTGCCGTCGGTGGGGCTGCCGGCGTCGTGTTTCGTGCTGCCGGTCGAGTTCGGGGTCTTGGGCTTGTCATTCGGCTCTCTGGGGGAAAAGAGAAAAAAGGATGAATATATTATTAGGAGAGGAACGACGTCGCAAATTATATCACAGCATAAAATTACATTCATTTTTGATTTTTGGAGGAACGTACGAACAAAGCTGGCTCGGGAACAGAATGCTATGACAAGGTAGCATTACATCAGAGTAGTCTATTTTTTTTATTTAAGAAGGTGTGACGAAACGTTGTCAATACTCACTATAGCTGTCTGTCCTAAGTCCCTTTAGCACATAGTACGTTAATTTGTTATACAAATATAACATCTTAGAAAATTGCAAAAAATAACATAGCGTCACAAATGTACATTAAGTTATTTTATTAGAGCATTCAATCAGTTTCCTCTCTTTATATAAATATATCACGAACAAAGCGAAAAAGTGCTATAAGTCATATGATCTAAGTCGTGGGAAGCCTGAAGCATTAAGTCACTTTATCACAGAATTAAATCGGATACGTCAATTTTGTTTATCCATAAATATTGAAGATCATTGCCAAAAATGAATGAATCTTTCATAAGCTCTCCCTATGAGTAACTAAAAGTGCAAACTAAGTCATTTCATCATTGAATTTTAATCAAATATAATACTTTAAGCCATCTATGAGCCAAGCTAAATATAAATATTTCTATACATTGTGACTGAATACAGTTTACTTACTAACTTATCTATTTATAGAATTTCCTTGGCTTTGTTTTTATTCACACTTTCATTTACTAACGTGCTGGTTTGCTCCATGTTTGAACTTGTAACTTTTGTCCCACTGCTGCTAATGGAGCTGGCACCCGTTTTCTCTGATTCATCTATCTTTGTAAAATGTCTAACCAAAAGCATTTAATTTTTGTAGCACATATTCTAGGCCATGTCACGACAAAATTTCATTTATTTCAGTAGCTTGTGTTACTGGAAAATATTCCGGTATTTGATTAATTACCTTCTCTAACCTCCTTCTGTTATTCTTAAAATCTCTTCAAGAAGAACTATAACAGACCTTTTTTAAGCATGTGCGAAAATCTGTTTGGCAGGCATATACATACATGACACATAGTATGTTTTGGCATGTTTGAATTACTCACACACTCACGTCTATGTTTATGTGTGCAATGGGTTTTCAGATCATTGCCCGGTTATGATTTAGTTCAGTCTCCCCTATCCGTTGTACACAATTGAAAACCGTGAATTGAAGGAAAGAGGTACACCACTAAGAGTTTGTGAAACAGTCATTGTAAGAACATATAGCTTCATTCATGAAATGTCAGATATTTAGTTTGTAGTTCAGATCCTTCTAATCTCTGCTCAAGATGTCCGTTGTGGTGAACTTTAGGGGACCCGATGCATTCATATTCATCATAGAGATATTGAACGGTCCATCAGATCGTAGATACTGAGCAGTCCAAATGCATTCAAGTCCATCACTAAAGCCAGAGTCTATGGGTTCGAGTCCCACAGTTACCATGGATGTTTGTAGCCTTTCGGAATTGGTTTCAAACAGTAGGTCCCGATCTAATTAGCCCTCGTGTAGCAAAAAAAAAAAAATGACCGTAGCGTTCAAAAAACCAAACCAAACCAAACCAAACCATTGCTAAAGAAATGCTGAACAAATGCTGCGAGGCAGGCTATATGAACGAACAGCTGTACGTCTGCCGTGTCATGAAGGGAACTCAAACTTGAAGCATTCGTAATGACCTTCGCTCAAACTCGAATTAATGTACCACTTTTGTACCATTATTACATGGTTTCTTATTGTACATACGGAAATATATATATATATATATATATATATATATATATATATATGTGTGTGTGTGTGTGTGTGTGTGTTTGTTTCATTAACGAACAATAAATCCTCAAAATGAAAAATTAGATAATGTGTACAAGATTTTAGTATTTATTAGGTATTGTTTTCAATTAAATAAATTTCTTGTTCCTGAGAATAGTGAAACGTATGATTTCAAGCTCTCATGACTCACGCCCAAACACAGTTTTGAAAAGTTTCTGCTCCCGTTAAATTTTAATAGATTTTCATTTTATTTTATGACTTTACTTTATACATATTTAAAGACACTAAAAGCCTTCATAAATATATGACAAATTCTCCTAATTTTTTCTTCTACACGAACGCTTGAAAATAGCTCTCGTAGATGTAAAATTAAATTTTCGCATAACATTTTTTTTTATCAGATAAGTACTGAAATAGCATATTCTTTATTATTTAAATTGCAATAACACACAAGATTATATTTTAAGATTCATGTTCTTAACTATAATCTTGTAAAAAAATGCACCTATTTTAATAGAGAACTGTATAAATTATAAAATATTATTGACGGCACAAGATTGATTTGAAGAGAGACTGAGCAAAAGGAAAAAAATATTGATATCATTTACCTATATTTCTAGAATATCCTAATGTGTGTGATGGGTATTCTCAATTTTTTAAAATTCTGTTTAATAAATTTTTGATGTCAATTCAAATCATTCTCCTTGATATATATTAATATAGTGTCTTATAGATTGCTATTTTTTGTTTTATAGTAAACTTAAACGTTACAATACACAACATTTTATCACATTCATAATTACACTATAATAATTAAAATACTTTAAAAAATAATCCTCTCATATCCATAGATAAATTGTATGTATCATATTATGAAATGAAGCTAAAAATATTGCAAGTATCATTTTGTATATCTTCATATTAAATAAATATATCTGTAGAAATATGCGACACATGGAAAATCATTGATTTTGGCTTTTTCTCACTATTATTAAAATGTTATATTCAGTACCCAATACACATTCCACAGTTTCTCCGATTTTCTTTACAAATGTAATTCCATTATAAGTGTTTTCGATAATAGATTAATATTGTCTTTGATTAGTTATTCTTTTTCATATCGGTACGTTGAAAATGTACAATTGACTGAAAACGTAAACTGTGCAAAATATTTTTACCTCACTGGTTTTGATTATAAAATTTAACACTTTCATACATAAAATTGGCAGTATCTTATTTGCATAAAAATATTGAAAATTTAAATTTTAGAAAATACTTATTCCTTCTAATAGATTTTTATAGCGCATCGCTACTCAATAAATTTTACATTGAGAAAAGAGAGACAAATAGATATGCTTTGCATCTCTCGGTTTTCCAATAAGAGGAATAAATTAATAATACACTTACATTGATGGTGTTGCTGGAAAATAATTGACATATCGTGCTCAGTATGCAAGTAAATGAGATTAATGAAGAGGCTTTATTTTATAGCGGAATTTTTGAATGTAACACAATTCTTACTGTCATAATATTGTAAAACATGAGCATCGAAAAGTATTTAAATCGATTAATGAACAATAAATCACTAAAATGGAGTATTAAATAATAGACTCTTTACTGAGATTTTAGTATATATTCGATATCGGTTTCAAAATATATAAATTCCCCGTCATCGAGAATAATGAAACACATGATCTGCAGTATGGATGAAATGGATTTAATGACAAAGAATTCGCAAACGCTTTCGATTTATAGGTTAGGAGTATCTGAATAGATTTTCTATGATATGTATTGAATCTGAATGAAAAAGCTGGAATAAGTTACGAAACTAGTACATTTTATATCAGGTTAAAGCAATAAATTATATCTGATACCAGACTACACTACCTTCGATATAAAACATGACTGTTTCAAATATGCTTAATATATCTGAAAAAGATTTATAATGACCGTCTACCAGCATTGGAGATCGAACTTGGATCCTTAAAGATAGGGGTCTGATTTCTACCTTTTTTGCCATCAAAACAAACTTCATAAACAAATTGCGTTCAAAATATATTCTACAATACACTCTATATTTGAAAAATGTCCAAAAATTTAACATAAATACTTGCAGATTAGTGTGAATCGGGCAAAATAGTAGCATTTTTGAGCTTGCAAAAGTTGCTTTTAAAAATCAAATTTTTTCAAAAAATAGCGATTCGTGGGCAGAATAACACACATGCTTAGTCTTTAGAGAAGAATACCCCCCCCCTCACACACACATCTCTCTCTCCTCCCTCTCTCTCTCTATATATATATATATATATATATATATATATATATATATATATAAATAAATAATATATATATTATGAAATTCGCATTTGTATATATATATATATATATATATATATATATATATATATATATATATATATGTATATACAGGCTCGATTTGAGGCGGAACGCACAGGAACGGCGTTCCGGTACCTTTCTTTAGGAGAAAAATACGATAGTTAAAGACATTCATTTAATCACTTTTATTACTTTACTACAACACATTTTTGTACTTGTTTTGCAAAATAAAATTTGGGAGTGAGATGTCGGAACTTTAACCCCCCCCCGGAAGGTTACAGTTCCGAGACCTCTATTTCTAGAAATCGAGCACTCTCTCTCTATTCTCTCTCTCTCTCTCTCTCTCTCTCTCTATATATATATATATATATATATATATATATATATATACATACGAGAGAGAGAGAGAAAGGTACTGTAAGTTATGCAAGCTCTGCAATATTGAATAACATTAGACAGTACTATCGATTTTTAATATAATTGAGGGAGAAGTAGGTTCCTATTGATATATTATAGGAATGTAAATCGCACTAAATAATAATAAACTTCTCAGAAAAATAATTATTTGCCTCCAACATAAGCATTAAAGACCACAAAAGGGTTAAAGTTTTTAGATCGCAAGTGTTAACATATAATGCATCATTCTGAGTAATCTGACCCTTAAAAATTTCAGAACACTGATTAGAAAGTAAATGCAGCAAACTAAGGTCGCAAATAATTGACTTTTTGTTCCCTTTCCCTTTGATGAATACCAAACCACTTTTGTTGCCGCAAAATACATTCATCTCCCCCAGACAAATCAAGCGACTCGAATTATCCTTTTCCTTAATGCCCTCGTTAGCGTTTTGTACAGAAGTTTTTAATACCCATTTGTGCTCCAGCAAGCATCTCCTGTGAGCAGAACTTCACAGTCTTTCGTTTCACCCTCTGCATTCCGAGCTTCAATCAAACGCCGCATTTCATTTATTACGGCGTTTCCCTCTCGTTTCTAATAATACAACGCACGCAGCTCCGAGTGAAAAGTAACGTTTTTGCGTTGCGCTTTATATCCCTTCCCGCTTTCTTAACCTGTCTGTCATCCACTGTGACACTGCGCGCCGAAGGTTGTTCCCGTTGAAAAGAACTTTTTTCTACTGTGTACCAAGACTGAAAGACATCTAGAAGGATGAGAATTTTTTTTTTTCCAACGATGTCTTTTAAATAAAGTTTTCGCGTGTTTAAAAGTCTCCGACGCTGGCAATGGTCCCCTTTGATTGCAGTCTCTGGGGCCTGTACCGACCGGAACAACTGCGCTATTCAAAAGTCTGCCACACAAAACCACGAAACTGTAAATATTTTAATTCCCAGTAAACAAACTTGGATTCACAAGCGCTTAGTAGGATAAATTATATATAAAGGATAACAACGTAGGTGCAAAAACGGATTTTATTTAGGGGGAGGGGCAACTTTCCATTTTACTTAAAAATTCCAATGTATGTATCAACTCAAATCAGCAAATATATATATATATATATATATATATATATATATATATATATATATATACACAGTCTAACCCCGTTATAACGAACTTCAAGGGACCAAAGGCTTTGTTCGCTTTATCCGGTGGTTCGCTATATCCGAGCCGTTAAGAAAAATGCTAAAGTTCACAAAATGTATAACTCATTAGTTGCAATGTGTATTCAATAATGATGTATTTAAAAAATGATAAAATCTATTAAAAATGATCATTAATGAATTAAATCGACTAAAATCGATTACATCAAACTGGCACAATACTAATTGAATTACGTACAATAGGAAATTGGCGAGACCAAAATTTTCGTTAGTTATATCCGTGAGCTCGTTATATACCGAATTCGCTATAACGGGGTTCGACTGTATATCTATCTATCTATCTATCTATCTATCAATCTATATATATATATATATATATATCTGTCTCTGTGTGTGTGTGTGTGTGTTTCATTAACGAACAAAAAATCATCAAAATGGAAATTGACCTGTCAAGCAACATGTAATGATGACTGACGAAGGGCTGTTTGACAAAGTTTACTTATTAATAAAGAATATAAATGGTTTTAAATGTGCATCTAAGATGTTTTTATTTATAGCTTATATAATAAGTATATCCAGTTTTAAAGTTTGCACAATATTCGCGTTCTATTGTGATGTAAGTAGTTAGGCTAAAGCAATGAATTATTCAAAAACAAAGTAAATAAAACAATAAATAAATAAAAACGAACTTTTAAAAAACAAAGATAACAAAACAAACTAAAATGAAAAGTGAAAAGTTCATATAGTAAAGACAAAAATAACACCATATGGCTAAAGACTTCAAATAAATCCCAGTGAAATAACTGCATTAAATGTTAATAAATATCAGTTTAAATTGAACTTATTTAAATTATAATATTCATTTTAATTATTTGAATACATTCATTTGATAAAAAGTGTTTTTTATAGAAGTGTTTCCGAAAGAGTTCCACAAGTACTTTTTGAACTTTTTCGCCTATATAATAATATTATCAAACTTTAGAACTTTACGTAAAAGCCATCGCATGTTTGTAAATTTAGTTCCTCCTTTTCAAAAATAAATAAATAACTGGTTATCATTGTAAGGAAATGGAACATTGTTATTAAGAAAATAAATAAATGCCTCCCCCCCACACACACATGCGCAAACAACACACACTCTCACACACACATAAAATTACAATAGTGGAAAGGTCAAATTTTTCGTTTTGTTACCAGAAAGTTTTTCCATTTTGTTTATTGTTTTGGGAAAATTCAAATATTTTTTCTCTCTTTAATTTGCCATAAAAAGGGGGAAATTGTCAGTGAATGACTCTCATAAGTGGGGAAAATAACGTTAGATCTTATTTAAAATAGTTAACAATCTGTGAAGGCAAGAAAAAGTCACAGCCAAGCATTTTAATGAAGAGCTGAAAAAAGAAAAGAAAAAAGAACCTAAAAATTTATATATATATATATATATATATATATATATATATATATATATATATATATATATATATATATATATATATATATATATATATATATATATATATATACATATATATATACATATATATATGTATATATATACATATATATATATATATATATACATATATATATATATACATATATATATATATACATATATATATATATATATATATATATATATATATATACATATATATATATATATGTATATATATATACATACATATATATATACATATATATATATATATATATATATATATATATATATATATATATATATATATATATATATAGAGAGAGAGAGAGAGAGAGAGAGAGAGAGTTGTACTCAAAAGAGTAGTGGATTCCCTATAGAAAAATATTCTCTAAATGGATGAGAAAATCCAGAATTCAAATCATTTTTAAAATGAAAGCTTTGTTTTAGAACATCACTTAAATCAGAAACATTCAGTGCTTTTTCAGAGAACATTTTTAAGGATGCAAACTCCCCCTTGGCAGCGATGTTAGTCTGCATTAGTTATGAATTTCGTGTGTTCCACATATGCCTAACTCCCTGTCACGTCCTGTAAAAATCTTTCCATACATTTATAGGTATATTTAGAGTTACGGAGGCAAACGCACATCGAACGCCCCGACCGTCTCCCAGGAGAGAGAAGTCTCCCAATAAACTGCGGGCCGGGCCTCAAAAACAAGAGACAGCTGCTTTCTCCAAGGTCTTTTTGTACACAAGCAGCTTTGCCTAGCCTTACCATCAACAAAGCCGCTGTCAGGCGAGATAAATCCAGCACGCATTGCGGCATCACAACTCATTACCTAGTGTAAACAGTCCCCGTGTCAGCAACATCAGCGTCCCTTTCAGACGTTTCGGAAAATCCGATCTCCTCTTGGATGGGTGTCAGGAACGGCAGCGGTCCTCCTTGCCAGGAATCTCCCTCCTTTTTCAATTAATTACCGGCGAGAGAGCTTGCTTTCGGGGGTAAACGCGGGGAATAATATAAAGATTGTTGGTGTGGCTGTCATTTGTTAAATTTCGGAGATGCTGGGGCGACCGCGTATAAGCGTGTCTTATTTGTTGAATTGATGATCCGGAGAGGCAGAAGTAACTTGTTGCCTTTCGGAAAAAGGATGCTTTAATTTCGTACAATGCTGGGATCGTCGCCGGAGATGATGAATTTCCCGAAAGCGAAACGACTCATAAGGTCAGGGACTTGCTTGTAGTCGTCCTTGGAAATATATTGGCAAAGATGCATCAAGGCAGAGATTCTTCGAAATTAATTAGCTACTGAAAAAGTCTAAAGACCGGATAAATAGTAAATGCTTACGTAAGGGAAGCAATAGTGGCGTATTAGCTTTTATAAGCTTTTATTATATTGATGCATTAGTTTATCTGTCTGACGAGAAAGTAATTATTTAAGTATTGCTAAGTTTAATATAATTTTCGAAAGCGATAATGCCATTATCCCGGGAAAGGTAAATCTTTTACAGTAATTCATATGACTTGTAAGTTCGTAACTAAATCACAGCCTCTTGTTTCTAGAATGGGGTTACATTCAATGAGTTCTGGATAAAAGGGGGGAAAAACTGTGAGAAGACATTATGAATTTGATATTTTCCCTTCGAAGTTTATTAACTTCGAAGAGAAATCTAAAGTTCAAATTTTATTGACATTGATAACTGTCATCAATACAACAAGATTTATTTCTTTTTCTGAAGGAAAAAAAGGTTTTTTTCTAATCTTATAATGCTACAGTACCATCATCAGATAAAATCTAATACAGTAGATTGTAATGGGATACAAAAAGCTCACTCGAAATACTGGAACTTTCCCTTTGTTTCTAAAGCATTGTATACTTGAAGCATAATGTACAAGATTTGCTTCAAATAAACGTTATCTAATTAATTCAGAAGAGATGTTTTGAAAGCGATTAATTTTTTCAATATTGTATGAATTCCTCGGCCACTGATATAAGAGTGTGTGGAGGTTTCTGCGATAAAATGATTCTTTAAATGTATATAAAAAGATTTGAATTACTTATATCAAACTTTTGACTAATGCTTTTAAGACATTTAATGTGTTAATAATTACAGCCTTTAAAAATCTATATCGTGTTAATGATTTCAGAAGACACTGTGAGTACAACAAAGTTAATTTCTTTTAAGGTTTCTCTGATACCAAGTATTTTATTATACGTGATATGTTACAGAAAACCACCAATTGCTGGACTTATTGAAGATTTCAAAAACATTAATTCCGAATGAATATTAAATATTTTTGATATTCTCTTTGTCATTTTTAAATATTACTCTCTGACTTTACTGTTTAATTTTCATGAGTATCAAAACATTAGTAACATTTTTTTAGCCCTTAAGTGATGATTTTAAAGAGGAAGCTAAAACTTTATAAAACCTGTAAAACAGCATAATTTTAGACACTAACTATTATGATATAATTAAATAAAAGATTATTATATGCAGATTATAAGAGTACATTTAACAAATAGTGGAAAAGTACCCAAAAAATATTAAAAAAAAATAACGGAAAAATAAAATTTTATTTCATTAAAGGAATGCTTTCAAATCAAAATTACATATTTTGTCAGAATGTGCTATCATGAAAATAAAAAAAGATTGCTTTGACTTGCCATTCTTTCTAAATTGAAAATTTCTGCTTTCAGAATACTTAAATATAGATCATAACCATAGAGCTCGTATTTATTTATACATACTTAAATTGTGCAGTGCATGTGAAAAATTATAAAATCCTAGCAGTCCAAAACTTAACAAAAATGAAAAAATTGAAAGGACAAAATCCGTATTAAAGAATGAAAAAATATGACGAATGGTGATGAATAATTTTAACAAAAGTAAATTCATCAGCTTCATATTGAACCAGATTTGTAGTTACACAGACTTAACAGATTACATTAAAATTAAATAACAGTACATTAAGCTTAAATCTAAAGACAACTAAAAATATAAATTGGAACAATAAACTGCATTTACTTATGTACATATCTTTATAATAATTACGAGGCTAAAAGCGCCATCACCAATGCTAAGCCTAGTAGTTAAAAATCATTTGTAATGTATGTGTTTATATACACATATATATATATATATATGTGTGTGTGTGTGTGTGTGTGTGTGTGTATACACGCATTTATGAATGGATTTAAACTTAAAACTTGAATATCGCTTCTTTCCATACACTGGAAAATAAAAACTTACATAGAAGCAACAGGAAGAGAAATTACCAGGGTTAAAAAGCTATACCAAGAGGTATACATGCAACTGGTATTCCCGTTTAAGGCCAATTAAATTTTGAGCTTAATTAGCCAGTAATATATCTAACCAATATCTCTTTTTACCCATATATATATATGTGTGAGTGTGTGTGTGTGTGCATGCATGTATGTATGTCTATTCCTTCTTACGAAATGAAACTTTGTTTCATTTCATAAACAGCAATAGACAAAGGAAAAATAAATCCTTTTTCTGAGTGCTATGGGTTTTCTCAATTGAAAATATAATAAATATGTTAATCAGAATTTATTTCTCTCTGTTCTTTAAATCATTAAATGATTACATATTATTCACTTGCATAAATAAACATAAATTCTCTAAGTCTGCAGTATTATACCTTTTATATTCAATAATTTTTTTACAATAACACGCTACCATAATAAAACTTTGGAGCGGTAAAGGATGCTTGATCCTACAACCCGCGGCTTCATAAATCGTCTCTTAAACCAGAGCCCATGATTTTCTAATTACCCAGCTACAAATCGGATTAGGTTTTCTTTTCAAATAAATCATTGTTTCTTGCCCGTCCAATTTCACGCGCTCTTTTAAAACACAATTACGACTCAAAACTATTAACTTCGAGTCAAGCGTGGAGATCCATTAACTATACCCACGAACTCACGGTGTATAGAGACGGAGGGGTCTTATTCTCTCGTTCTTTTCTCCATTTTCTTTTCTCTCCTTACCCCTGTATCGGTGTCTATTTGTCTAATTTTTTTTTTCCTCTGCTGATTCGCTTTTGTTTTCCTGACTTTGGAATAACAATGCGTTTTGTAAAAGAATGTGTCAGGTAATTATTTCGCTTTCGCGGCTAATTTGGAATGAGAGGAAAGTCCCATTCCGCCATTTTTGGTCAAGGACATTGAAGAAATATCTTGTGAAATTACAGAGAATTTTAAGGAGAAGTTTTTTAAAAATAATTTTGCGGAAATTTGCATGACCAGTCGTTGATATTTACTGCATTTTTAACCATTTAATATTGTAGTTATACTAATAGATACGTGACAGTCTTACATATCTTGTTTAAAAACTCCTCATGATTTTGTAAGCATTTTAGGGGCGTATGAAAAGTAATTGACATAAAAATTACGATGAATCAGCATGGGTAATATCGATATATTATTTATTATTACCGATAATACCTATCAGTTGAAATTCAAGAAAGGCCTTTAGGAATGTAGTTCTACTATCTAAAAAAGTCCAAAGCTAAAATTCTTGCTCATGTCATGAAAAGCAAAGCCAAAACCCGCTTTTGTAGAAAGTTAACTCAGGGCAAGATATTTGCATCTAAAAGATTTTCATGTTAAAGTTGTTCCATATCATTTTTCTTGGGCTTTTAGTTGCATTTAACGGGTGAGGCAGGAAAATCGCACAACAGAAATTTTATGCGTTGCATAATTTTTCTTTTAAAATGTTAAATAATCCCTTTTTAGTACTGGTTTCATTAGCTGAATCAACTTGCTGTTAACACCTGTTTACATGACAGATGTTTATCGTTAAATTTTGTAAATGATATACATGTTTCCAAGAGGAGTTTTCAAGTTTAATAAAGTAAAAAATTAGGTAAAATAACCAAATACCCAATTTTAATGAGACGGATTCACATTCCGTTATCGTGGAGCACAATAGACAGGAAACAATGAAATTTCTAGATTGATTGTCTATACAATCATTGTCTTCGAAGTTCCCGTATTTTAAACTACATGGGAAAAATCATAAAAATGTCCTTTTCTTGAGGTGAGTTTAAACTTTTAAATGATTGTACGTCAGACATCGTCAGTCTTATTATAGATAACCTTTGCTAAGTACTAGCAGTGTAACTTGCTATCTGAACAGACATTGGGGAGGGGGGAATACTAATGTTAATTCCTCCTGGATGTAAAACATGCAAAACATGCAAAAGAAGAGGGATTAAAGTACTAACTTTCCCTGAATCCCTAGAAATAAGTATCCCCCCCCCCCCAAGATTCGGATTCTGAATATATCTCTGCCTCTAGATGATGAAAGCGGTAAAATGAAGCAGAAATACTTTAACAGCAATAATTTTACGCTATTGTGACAATGCATATTGCATTTCGCCTCCGCTTCACTACTAATTTTTTGAGTAAAAAAATTTCCTCCACTTTTGGTTACTGTACTGAGATGTGCTCATTTGATACGTTTTATTAAAAATACTGTAATGGCGATTGGTGTATGGGCGAAAGGGAGACTCAGAGTGACTCTGTTAAGACTCCAATTTTTGTAAAATCATAATTGTTCCAAGAAAGCCTATTTACTTAGAAAAGGCAGACTTGCGCAACGCCCAACGCTGGTGAGCTGAACTTGCGATAAAGTGATTTATAACCCCTGCGTCATTGTTTCATTCGCACGAAAAATTAGAAAATCACTACAGAATGATAACACTTTCGGTGATTTGTTGGTAATCAACATAATCTGTACTTCGGTTGCAACTTGCGATAGCATTTACTTGTTTTCTTACTTTTTAGATATGACTGAACTGTCTACTACACCAAGATATGAGATAAGGGTAAAACAGTGCCTTAACTAAAGTAACAACTATTTGTCAGAGACTTCGTCAGAATGAAAATAAAGTTATATTTGAAGAAAATAAAGTTGTATTAAGAGGTAACTAAAAGCCGTACCTCTGGTATAGACACAACGCAAATCTTATTTTAAAGTCAAATTCCCTATAGCACCGTCAAATTAGTTTAATTCGGATGTTAGACGTGATGAAGTCTTGGCTGGCATCGAAAATTTCCCCCCTCTCTTAAATTTGTTTGCAATATTCAGCTTTTGCTTCATCTTTGCAAGAGAAGATCTTGCATCCCAGCAAGAGAAGAACGAGACGCTGCAACTGATTCACGTGAGTTTCAACACATAGATGTAGATAAAGAATAGATAAGGCAGTATTTCACACTTTTTAACATTCACCTGGAAATTATAACAATATATAAAATATTGAAAGTTTTTCGTCATTTTTTATGAAACTTCTTTTGTTAACACAGTTTTTCATTTCAAGTAAATTTTGCTCCAGATCCCCCTTTTTGAGCAAATTGAACTTTTCAATAATAGAAATTCAATGTTTTACAATACATTGTAAACAATTGATTGCTATTGTATACTCAAACTGCATTTGATGGTTTCTGAAACAGATCCGAAGCAACTTCAATTTTGCATGTTTTAGTTGGTATTCGAGGGGGGGGGGGAGGAGTGTATTCTGACTACGGGGAAACGAGGGATATTTTGCACGAAATTGTTTTCAGCTTTTATTTCCAAGCGGTTTATCGGAACTGTCATATCCATCTACTGTTGTTGTTGTTATTAATAAAAACAAAATTAAATTAAACACTCATGTGGTCGATCTACAAATGTTAGCTTCAAATGTGGAGACAAAGTTTGAAGATGGGACAGAAAGTCAAATTTAGCATTAAATTCAGTAAGAATTTGGTTTTGATTATACGATATTTGATTTTCAATAGGAATATAACAATATTATTAAGAGTAAGTTAACAATAGGAAATTAAATTAAAAATATGTTTGTTTCTGCATTTGTGTTTCTGCATGTTTCAAGTTCCCCAAAATTTCCCGTATTACAAATATAGAAATGCCTTGGGGGCGTTTAACACAGGAGTAAAGAAAAACAAGATATATAGCAGTGCCTTAGCGACTTTTAACAGAAGAGAAAAATGTGAAATCATGCCGTTGCACTTTGAATAATACCTTCTTGAGATGCAGTTTGTGTGAAAATACAGATATTTATTTGCTGTTGTGTAATAAAGCACTTCTTCGCCTTCGAAATTCAGTTAACTATTTTTAGACAAAATCCAATTTCATTCCTTTAAGACGATGCCTGTCCTAAATGGTATTATAAAAGGTGTGATTGTGTTATAAATGTCCTTTTTGGAATAACGTTTTATTTCTTATCGACAGTTCACTTTTTTTACAGACTCATAGACAATTTGAAAGTAAATTTATGTTGTAAAGCTGTTGCAAAAGGCATTTTCAGATCATGATTTTATAATTAACACCATTTACCTATATGGTAAACTATAAATGATATTTTAGCTGTCCCTATCCCCCAAATCGTCATAAATTATTCCTTTTGCTATATAAATGTTAAGTGCTATTCAAAATGCCCACCAATTGCTTGATACTTATAAAAACTTATTTAAATTAAATAAATTCCCTCATTAATACCCATTATTTAGTAATCAGAGTAGCAATGTGTGATTTGCGTAGTGTGATGCAATGGTATCTTCCAGCTGTAAAACAGGTCATAGAAATATTTCACTGCCTTAAAAGTGCTACAATGTGATAAATTTTCCATATAATAAAATACAAGCTTCAGTTATATGGGAAATTCAAAAGTTTATGCAAAAGGGAAAGAAGGAATGTGTATAATTGAGAACTATTCCATAGAACAGACTATGGCGAGTAGTGAAAATTGGAAGACAAGATCTAAAACTTTATCATATTTATTATCACTTTGTCAATATTTATTTATTTATTTTAATTAAGGATGGAAATTCAAGAAAAATATTTCATCTTTTCCAGGAGAGCAGGTTTTTTAAAAAGGCATAAAATGTAATAGTATAAAGTTTTTCATATTTCACGCACTAGGTTTATTAAATTTTAAAACAAAATCAAATTTGAACGCAACGCTTATGTTTATCCTTTAAAAAGAATCCAAAAATATTCTTCAAATTATTAAGATATTTAAGCCAGGTGATGGCCGAATGGATAGGTCGCTGGCATTCGATACAGATTCTGTGGGTTCGAGTCCCCCCTGTTGACATGTATGTTTGTAGCTGTTCAGAATCGGTTTTAAACTTAGGTCCGAGTCAAATTAGCCCTCGTGTAGTTGACCGTAGCGCGCCAAACCAAACCAGCTATTAAAATATGTAAATAAGAACTTTGGCATTCATTTTAACGTTGTCTTTTTTCATGAATTTTCTTTTGGCGAATCAGAAAATCTGATATGTAATATTTTATTTTGTGTAAAAAAAAATCAATGTTTAACATCGTGTATTCATTCTACGTTGAATATGCAAAACGAATTTCAAGTGAAAAGTACATCAATTAGCTTTAAAAATATGATTTATATTTATATCAATTCCCAATCTTAAATTTCATAAAACTATAAACATATTTTTGTTTCTAAAAACAGGAAATTTGAAGATCGTACTAATTTTTAAACTATCCAAAAACATAGTATTCGAGCTACTAAGTTTTATATAAATCATTTAAATAAGGTCTACTCACAAAATATAAAAATAAATTGAACTGATTTTATGAGGAAATTTGCTTAGCGTAATGAAATTCTAGAACTTTTGCGTTGTCGTAATTAATGTAGCATAATACAATTTTAAAGAAACACTGTTGTTTTTTTTGTAAACGTAAAAAGTCAGTTATAAAGGAAGGAAGAAATCTGCTTTAAAGCTTTGCAAAATATGCCCAGGACACTGTAACAAAATCCCAGTATTTCAACCAAAGAGTCATTATAAAATATTTTTTCCCACTTCATTCCCCTAAATATAACGTTTTCTGAATTCTAGGTATGTAAGAGAAACAAAACTAAAATTGTCATCTAAATAGACCCTGATGTTCAAGTTGAGCTTTTAAAATACTGAAATCTTTTTCGAATCCTTACCTCCATTTTCGGAATTTTTGGTGAATTTTAAAAGATTAATTTTTCGAATTTAATTTATTTAATGTTGATCACGTGTTTTCTATTCTTTTTGTGATACTTCAAATTAATTTTGCGTCACGTGCATAACAACGAAACAAATTGACAAAAAAAAAATATTAAAATACGGTAAAGATAAAATTTAACCTCTAGACTAATTGAGATGGAATTTTTTTATGAATTTAATTCAAAATAGTATGTTTTATGGATATTAAACATACAAATTAATTCCATACATTGACCGCTGTATTTAATTTGAATGTTTACTTCTACATTATTTTGTGCAGAAATAAGTTTTTTGTTGGGTAAAAATATCCGTTGCTATTTTTTTCATAAATATATATTTTTTTGGCATTAATTGCATACATTCACCGTTGTATTTATTATTAATATATATATATATATATATATATATATATATTAGCCTTAATTGCATACATTGACCGTTGAATTTAATTTGAATGTACTCCATAGCGAAGGACGGGTATTCAGCTAGTCATGATATAAAATCTTGGTGGGCTTTTATCAGTTCTTAATCAATCCATACGCTTTCCCCCAACCATTTTCTTGACCACCGGATCTGCACATGATCCAAGTCGTCTTTCAATGTGAGGCTATGGGAGCGTCCGTATATATTCATTGCTGTGTCATTGTTGGGATGGTATACTATAAGACCGACTCCAGAATGGATCATGCTAGAGTAGTATCAGCATATTTAATCTTGGTATGTTTATACAGTGTAACATTATCAATTAGGACTCTGATACAAGTCTAGATTCGGGTATGAGTGAATGATACAAATTAAAGAACTTATGATCGTAACTGAATTCATAATCTATGTATTTAAAACAGTTCCTTAACTGACTGACTGACAGATAACACACAGACTAAACCGCTGGAACTTAAGGGCTGAAATTTTGCATGGAGATTCTTTTTATAGTGCAGGGGTGCACCAAAAAAGATTTTTGAAAAATTCTTCTTAGATTTTTCTAAATTAAATTTTTAAGGTGTTTTTGTAAAACTTTTTAAAGTTTGCATTTAAAATAATAATTTGAGGGTTATAAAACTTAAATCAAGAGAAAGATCATACAAATTCCTTTAAAATGAAATCTTTTTCGAATCTTTACCTCCATTTTCTGATTTTTGGTGAATTTTTAAAGATTAATTTTTAGAATTTAATTTATTAAATGCTGATCACATGATTTTATTTCTTTTTGGTGATACTTCAAATTAATTTTGCATCACGTGCATAACAACGAAATAAATTGACAAAAAAAATTAAAATACTGTAAAAGATAAAATTTAACCACTAGACTAATTGAGATGGAAGTTTTTAAAGAATTTAATTCAAATTAGTATGTTTTATGGATATTAAACATACAAATTCATTGCATACATTGACCGTTGTATTTAATTTGAATATTTTTTTCTACATTATTTTGTCTATAAAAATATCCGTTACCATTTTTTTTATAAATATTTTTTTTTGGCAATAATTGCATACATTGACCGTTGTAATTAATTTGAATGTACTCCGTAGCGAAGCACGGGTATTCAGCTAGTGTAGCGATAAGTTAGTTCATGTGGAGTCATCTTTTGTTGAAATGTTAATTTTTTACTTTTTAAATTTATTTTCCTTCTGAAAAGTCTGTTTATAAAGCGGCTCTTTTGAATGGGAAAACAAAATTCAAATTGTGCCAAAAACTCCGGAATTCGAAAGACAGCTCCTCGAATGCGAGGACAAAAATGGCGGGCGGTAGCACAACAAATCTCATTACACAACGATGATATGTGTTCTACTCTTCCTATCACGCACCTCGGTAAATAATATCATTTTTTTTTTCACTTATTCCGAAAATTCATTCCGAAGAGAAAATTGTTTCAGAGGGTGTTCGTTATGATCCTCATTCCCTCAACCCCCTCTCGCCTTGTTAGGGTTAACACGCGAGGTGAGACATGTTCTAAATTGCACATAGCACCGAAACGAGAGGCTCAATTATTTAACTGCATCGAAAATTGTTTAGGGGGATCATTTTTATTCCTCCACCCCCCTCCGTTGAGATGATACGCTTGCGAGCGCGTAAAGTAACGGGATATGGAATGGGTGAAGGATCAAAAATCGAAATAGAATACAAAGATAATTTGTATGGAATGATGGGGATGGGAAGATTTATATGAAGGCTGATCAGAGGAAAAATAGATTTCTTGTGAGGAAGGGGGGAAAAGTGGTTTTACGTACGAGCATATATTTTATATAAAGAAGTATACGTTTTGGGTGAATCAATATTTTCATCCTCGGTTCCCCGTGTAATATCATATATTCAAAATAATAATATGTCGTGCGACTTATTTTGAGATGAACAAACGATTTGAATCAAGCTGGCAACGACAACTTCGTCACACTGTCCCATATATTAATACTAGCTGGAAACCCGTACTTCGCTACGGAGTGCATTCAAATCAAATACAACGGTCAATGTAAGCAACCAATGCTATATATATATATATATATATATATATTTATTTATTTATTTATTTATAATAAATACAACGATCAATGTATGCAATTGATGAAAAAAAAATATTTATAAAAAATCGTAAGGAGTATTTTTATAGACAAAATAATGTAGAAGAAAATGTTCAAATTAAATCTAATAGAACATACTTAAGAATATAGTACAGTTAATATAGTACAGTTTGAGGAACATATCTTTTACTGTATTTTAATATTTTTTTGGATAATGTCCAATCGTTTGCCGCATTAGCAAGAATTTTTTTTTGTATATTTCGTTGTTATGCACGTGACGCAAAATTAGTTTAAAGTATCACAAAAAGAAATGAAATCACGTGATCAGCATTTAATAAATTAAATTCTATAAATTAATCTTTAAAAATTCCCCATAAATCAGAAAATGGAGATAAAGATTCGAAAAGATTTCATTTTAAAGTAATTTTTATGATCTTTCTCGTGATATAAATTTTATAATCCTCGGATTATTATTTTAAATTCAAAATTTAAAAAAATTATTAAAACAGATTAAAATTCAATTTTAAAAAATCCAATAAGAATTTTCAAAAATCCTTCTTAGTGCACCCCTACACTATAAGAAGAATTGCCCTACAAAATTTCAGCCCTTTAGGTCCAGCGGTTTGGTCTGTGCGTTATATGGCAATCAGTCGGTCAGTCAGTTACGGAACTGTTTTATATAAATATTTATATAGATTTTTTCTTTTAAAGTACAAATAATTTATCTTAGAGTCGAAACCGAGTCCTTTTACATACCGGACAGGTTATGAAAGGACTTTTAAACAATAATACATGGTATTATTTTCAGTCTTATTTATTACCTTACAACGTTATATTTGGTAGAGATATAGGAAGAGAAAGTTTCAACATGACAAAATCACTCTCGAGCGTTTTGCTTCCCATATGGGACCAACAGGTGAAAAACAGTAAAGATGTTCATCATATTCAGTGACAGTCGTGCGCCTAGATTTTGGCTTTTTATGGGCTCCTTCCGCCCGACGCGGCCTCTGAATACAATAGAAAAAATTCGTTTCATATGCAGTGATTCTATATCGGTATATATTAACTTTATGTTTTTACCCCCACAGTGAAAAAGTGAATCTCCCGTGAAATGTGAAACAATATACAGAGCTGCCAAAGAGATGACAAAGAAACTGCAAGACATGAGAGGAGTCGCAAAATTCGTTGCAACGTACTGCTAGAGCATACTGAGTAGCAGTCCCTCACTGAACCTCTGTTTCTTTTGTTTTAAAGGACCTTCAGCTGCTGAATAAACTGTAGACAGTGCAATTCTATACTTCAAGTTTTTATTTTTGAATTTATTCCTTCATGAATCGAAGTGATCGGAATTAGTTTCGAAATGTGACAAAAATTTAGAAAAAAAAAAAAAAATGGAGAAAATTCATTAGCTTTTGTATGATAGATTTCTCACTAACACAAATTAACTATGTATTTAATTTATATAGGGGAAAGTAGTGCTGTTGCATTTGTCAATATTTTTAAAAAAATTCCAGATCTTACTTAATTTAACATGGATGACAGCATTACGTCAGTAAAAATTTAGGGAAAATCTCCATTTGGAATTCTTTCTCCATCGTACTTATCAACTATTCCTTGCCTTGCTGATAAGTACGATATTGGGAAAATGTTGCTATATGGATGCATGTATGAAACAAATTAACCCTTCAGCGGGCACGCCCGTGTACAAAGTGCAACATTTTCATAATTTTGGATGGTTTGCTTTTACATGTAAGGTTTGAATGCTCTAAGAAGTTTCTATTTATAGCAACACCCTTTCTAATGCAGGTCTGATTTTCTGACCCTTGAATTCCTTTCCATTCATTGTTAGTCGAGATCTAACCGTGGTAAACCAGCGATTATACTGGATTACAATGCGACAAAAGCAGGAGTTGAAGCAGTCGATCAAATGTGCAGCTATTACACGGTATCCCACATATCACAAAGATGGACTTTCTCTTTATTTTTTAGGTTTTTGGACATAATAGGAATCCATTCGCAAGTTGTCCTTAGATCCAATAAACCGGACAGTTTTGAAATAACGCGATTGTATCTGCATTCCTCGGCCTTTAATTATAAATATATCTCAATATTATCAACATTTTATACCTTGTCATAAAACGCAAAATTATTATTTTCAATTTGAAAAAAAAAAACAAGCTTATTACAAAAGGAATAATCAAGGTTGAAAGAGACGTTGCACTTCGTACCACGCGCGCCTGCTGGTGTTCCAAAAATTAGCTAACCCTCTGAAGGGTTAAAAGAGCGCTATGGCAACTAGGAATGGAGCAACATCCTTTGCTACACCAACATTTCACAATGTAATTCAATCTGTTCAGATGATTGATAAAATTAATTAATTTTTTTCATTTAAGAGACGATGTTTATTCTCATAACCTAGATTTTAACTTCTGCTGTCCTCTGTACAGCTTTCCCAATCCTAATATTTTGTATAATTCTTGAGTCATTTGGAAAATCAATTATTATTTTTAAATTTTCGATTTCGCAAACTTTTATCAGTGTTCCCTCTTTTCAGTGTGAACTTAATCCAGTAATTTTCCTACTCCTTGGTATCCTCTACCTGGTCCGGAAGATTGTGCCCAAAAACATTTTGCTTTCCGAAGAGAATGAATATATTAATCATTACTTAACTACATCATGTCATAATTTTTCCTGAGTGTATGATAACCCTCTTCAAGTTTGTCATACATCCCTAAAATACCATTTGTGGCTGAAGTAATGATGTTTCCCCTCAACAATTGCAAGATATTAATTTTTAATCTGTTTTTGTGACTGATATCCCTTGACCGACAGTTTATTGTCAGTTCAAGTCCATAACGGCTATTGGGCAAAGTCGTTTTTAATAGCACCACAAGGGTTAGAGTCCGACATGGCTAAAGGACCGGTCCCGTAAATTTGAACTGAGTCAAGTGACGAGACCGGAACACTTAACCCTGCACCTCCAGAGGTAAATTTGAGAACTTGGTGGACATTACAGCCACGATAGATTTTTTGTGCACCAGCCGCCATTAGTGTACACGGCAGTGAATTTGTCAGCAACCGGCATCGAACCAGAGACGTTCAGATCACTGGCCTATGCCAATCGGGCCATTACACCCAATTTTTAATCTTTCTAATCCCATTAGAATGTTATAACTGTTTCTCCTACGATGCCGATTTCAGACGTTTTTCTCTTATGGGGGACTAAAACCTTGCGCAAGATTTTTGTTTCAGCTTCTTTTTTAATACGAATTTTCTTTTTAATCTGTCCATATACCAAACAACATCCTATAGCTTACAGGTACACTGGCAATATATTCAGACATTACAGACATAATACAGCTGCTTATAAAAGTTATAGCAAATTCCTCTAATGTCAAGGATCTAAAAAATTGATCTAAAGGCAACAGCATTACCTTTATAACGAAGTTTATGTAAAGAAAATGTTTATAGATAGTTCACGAGCTAACTCGAGAGTGTAGATGAAGTCAAATTATATTCTGTTGATTTTAAAACAAAAATAGTCTATTGGCAAAAAAATGGTAGTCAATTTTTAGGCAATATTCCCATTTCTCTGAAACCTTGGGAGCTCAGATTTTGATACAGATAGACTATAAATGTGATAATAGTCCGCATTCTAAAGAAAGTTATTAAGATTTTTCAATCGACAAAATATAAAAATATTTTTAATTAGCATGCTCTGAGAAATAATTCATAATTTTTTCTTGAAAAATTTTGTTGATAAAAAAAGTGTAAGGTAGATAATATGGTTAAATATCGTCCAGAGATTCCAAAGATTATGGGTTTGATTCTTGCCTAAGATTCGAAACGTTCGATTCTACCATATTCCGTACTTAGATTATACCGAGCAGGAGAAAAAGTACGAATGAGTTTTGTTTCAGGTTTGGAATCATTAGATGCTTCAGTTTTCATATATTACTGATTTTATACCGAACTCGCGTACCATTGCAAAATCTAATTGAAAACAAAGTTCAAAAGGTCTTCTTTGAAAGGTGCCGTTTGAGGCCTCTTAATCAAAATTGTGTTATCGCTTGGTTTTGCAAAGGTCAGCAAACCTCTCTAGAAAGCAAATGATTCTCAAGGATGGACTACTAGATGACCAGATGTATGTTATGAACAAGTAACCACCGGAGGTTGTGTTAGAGGTGCCTAAAATTTAAAGGACTTCATTTTTGGCCCAAATTTAATGACCTCTGAATGATCCCTCACTGAAAGGTTAAGGACCTTAATGTGAGAATGTCGGTCAAGGGTCTCCAGACCCATGTACAGGTTTATTTGAGGGAAACACATTTATCAGAGGCACACTTAAGGGTGAGTGGTATCAATGTCAGCACGTTTGTTCGAAAAGCAGAAATGTCAGGATGATACTCCGGCGCTAACCAGCTGTATATTAGGCAAGGAAATAGTTTAAAACTTATGAAGATATCGAATAAAGTAGTTTTTTATAATTTGAAGTCTTAGTGCCTCTCTTTATAATAAAAACTTTTGCCAAGAATGTTGGTTTTAAGTTCGTTTAAAGCTTTTATTTAATTTACGTAGTACTGTTTTAAAATACCAGTTTGATTCGGTAGGTTTTCACTTCTTACATTAAAAAGCAATGAGTATTTCTCGCGACAGAAGCTGTTAAATAGCTATCATGTAATTAGGCGATCAAGAACGCCGTCAATCTCTTTTTGCGACAACAACAGCTTTCGAAAATTTCCGGGAATACGATCCAGTGTAATTTAGGCGGGCTCAAAAACAATCTGATGAAAAGAACAGTGGTGTGAGTGCTATCTAAGCATTGCGTCAACGAGAAATTCTATGCTGGGTTTCTGTTCTCATCAGATGGTCCTTGGGTAAGTCCTATGCTGCGCTGGGTAATTTTTCATTGAATTGTGTTGTGTCAATTGTATTGAAGGAGATTTTTGCGTTCTCTCAGGCATTTCGGAGTGTTTTTCGTTTTAGTGTGAACTCTGCAGCCGTTCTTTATTTTATATTTCATAGGACTATGCCATAACTTTTAGTTTAAAAATACAGGTTTAGATCTTTTGCAGAATTTCTATTCTTCTACTCAGATTTTTACCTCATTAGAAAAGCTTAAGAGGAGAAGGTGTGATGATCAGCATGTTTTTCCAGACGTAGATCACGGTTAGTGAGAACTAACTCAAGGGTTAATTATTACACTATTTTACATGAAGTCAAATTGTTCAGTAGGAGGGAGAATGACCATATCATTCTTAAATTGTATTTTCCTTCTCTTTGGGGAGTGGGATGGTGGATAATTCTTTTACTTATTTATGTCTCTGTGTTATCAATTTCTGACCAGCTGTTTTACTGTAAGTCGATGTTGAAGCTGTATTCCTTACATTTTTCAATGTCAATAAAAGCAGAGTTTGTTTGGGGCCATGTCCAGGCTCTCTGTCAAGCATATCTATAAATCTGTCTTTGTTAAAACAGTCTTTTTGTCTAATAAGTCGGAATGTTCAGAAGCATATTTTTTGGTTTATTGGGGACTGACTGAAATGCATTACTAATTTCATCGGTTGCCTTCTTCTTTTTACGTTTACAGTATTTTCTTCATTTAGTTATGCGCACACACACACACACATACACACGCACACACACACACACACACACACACACACACATATATATATATATATATATATATATCGGAAACAATCCATTGGTTTTTAGACAGTATTGACACCGCTGATGAAGAGATGCTGTCTAAAACCTCTTTCGAACTTTTCTTTTCATGTTATTTGTTCCTGGCTGCAAGTCGCTTTAGAGCTATTACTGGTATACTCTATCATTTATTTCTTATATATATATATATATATATATATATATATATATATATATATATATATATATATATATATATGAATTGTAAGACATTGTTTTACTCTTCTCCAATTTTATCTACGTAATGCTTGTTTTCTTAGTTAAGCATGGAGACGCGATATTTTCTTGCCATCGGTCAATGTTTCCTCATATCCTTTCTTTTTTTTAATTTAGGACATTGCATTGAAGACATGCATCTTCTTTCCCCACGCAGATATCTATAGGTATGTATAGTTCACATTTTATATAATCAACACTATCAAAGCTTCTAATCATTCAGATTACTTTGTGCATATGTGTACCATCAATATCTAGTTTTCGTACTTTAAAATATCTTCGGAGCATTACATTAAATTAATCTTGTTTCAAACTATGGATATAAACTTAAAATCATCATCACACCTCAATATTTTAAAAAGGAAATTTATCCATTAGTAACATTTTCTACGTGCAATTTGTTTACAAGGGTCAGGGAAGGTTGGTTAGATTCCAAGATTGAGTAATCAGCAAAATTTACACATCGTTGAAGAGTATCGTACCTTTTTCAACATTGCTTCAAACAACTGATGGGTTAGATCCTTTAAAGTCCAAGTTCTTTAACTTTTAATCATCAAACCAACTAAGCAAATTAGTAAGGAAAATGTTAATCATTGTAAACTTGCAGCTTTATTTCTTGAATCATCGGTATAAGCTAATCAGCATGATTTATCTTTCAACAATTAGTGCTCGTAGATGCAATTTTTTGAATAGTTGCGATAAATTATTCTCAGTATATATTATAGATATTGGTTATCTTAATCTCTAAATCATCGCTATAACGATAAAATCAAAAAGTTTTCTTATCAATAAATATTGTTACTGGTGAACCTTAAAATCACAAACGTTTCTTTTGCGTAAGGTAGGCTTTGGAAACTTTAAGGTGCAAAAGCTGACTTCCCTACTGCTTTTCTAATGTCTGACATATTAAGTTATCAATCGCTTTATATGTTTCATACAAGCATGAAATTTTTCCCACAGAAAACATGATAACTATTGTATGCATATTTAATTTTTAAAAAAATTGGAGCTGACTTTTTCTTAGTAAAAAATTATGCAGTTAATTAAACTTCCAAATGTGTCTTTTAATAGCGCGGAAGAATGTAACATTCCTTAGAAAGAATTTTTTTTATTTTTAAGAAACTAAAATTTGTGATTTTGAAAAAGGGCTATTATCCTTCCAAAAAAAAAGTATTCTCAAAGTATCACTAAATACGATGTATGAATTATTCCTAGCTGCAAATTTGATATATCTATGAAATTTTATCAAAATACTTCAGATTTATATTGAGTTATGCTGCACGCATTTAGCACAAATAATTTTGGTTTTATTTTTTAAAATTATTTTTAAATGATAACATTGAAGATCTAAAAAGTTGATGATGCGTTGAATAGGTGTCGTGCTTTTTGTAATATAATATTCATATTTAAATGAGTTACAGAGAATAAGAATTAAAAGGATATTTGTTGTATGACATAATCCAGTATCTAATAACAAAGTAAGATTTTTACGGCCTCTAAATTCTACATTTTAAATCATCCACTTCAGTGAATACGAAGGTACACATTTCAGAGGTCGCTATTATTATACCTTCCTATTTGAAGGATTATACAAAATTATTCTTCAAAAGGAAAGCACATAACATACTCTCTAATTTTTAAGAATATATTTTAATCAGGAATACTTACTAATAGTCATTTAATATTTAATTGCTTATGTGTTCCCGTAATATTTACATGTTTCGAGATCATGTAACATTGGAGAAATGCTTCTCCAAGGGCAAGAAACGTGTAGTTCTATTTCTCGAACCATCAATCCTTCCCTGGCGGTATTCATTAAGAGATTTCAAACAAATGGATGGAGTGCGAGAAAGGAGTCATAATTTCGTTATTAATGGTTGCCTTTGACGGGTCCATGTCCATATAACATTTCCCAGCCTGGCAGAACAACCTGGCTTTCCTCTGTATCGCACATGTTGTTACTTCTTCCAGCTTTATACCATTCTTGCTGACTTCGGCATCTACACGTTTGTGCATCAGTTCTATTTCCGCCCGACAACTTTTAAGCTCGGTCCAAAAAAATTCTTATTTATTTTCTTCACTTTTTCAGTTCGCCTTCTTGTTAAGAAAGAGATAGCGCCGATTCAGCAAAAGGTGTAGTGTTTCTCAGATCGGCGCCGTTTTTCAGCGGCGGTGTACTCCACTGCACATGCCAAAAAAAACGCGCGGATGTATCGTGTGTGGCGAAACGTCGCGTTCCAGGATGGAGTGTTATGTATTGTGGGTGTATTTTGTCCCCCGCGTTGACAAGCGCGCAACCATCAGAAATTAGGGTATCGAGTGTACCAGTTGTGTGCCCCGGGATGTTTTCGCTTCTTCGTTGCATTATGTAAGGCTGTCGTTTAAGCCGTATCAACTGATAAAGCTGTGAGTGGGGGAGAGTACTGAGTTTTTACGTGTCGAGAACACTAAGGAGTACAATCTCAAGGTTTGGTTTGGTTTGGAGCGCTACGGTCATTTTTTGCTACACGAGGGCTAATTAGACCGGGACCTACAGCTTAAAGCCGATTCCGAACGGCTACAAACATCCATGCCAAGAGTGGGACTCGAACCCACAGACTCCGGTACCGAATGCCAGCGCCCTACCTATTCAAGAGTACAATCTCAAATTTTGGATCGTATTTATTAATCAGAAAAGCTTACCACCTTTCTTTCAATAGAGTAAGACGATGGTACTGTTGCATGAGGTATCCGACCTGAACGATGACAAATGATATTTTTCAATACTGAGTGTTGCATCATTATGTACATTAGAGTATCAAAGAAAACACTAAGGTAAAGAAACTCTTTTTGCAAAGAAATGCAAAAAAAATTGTATGTATATATATATACATATACATATATATATATATATATATATATATATATATATATATATATATATATATATATATATATATATATATATATATATATTCGTATAAACCGTTTGGCATGAATATGCAGTCGAACCAAGTTATAACGAACTTCAAGGGACCAAAGGTTTTGTTCGCTTTATCCGGTGGTTCGCTATATCCGAACCGTTAAGAAAAATGCTAGAGTTCACAAAAATATATAAATCATTAGTTGCAGTGTGTATTCAATAATGATGTATTAAAAAATCTATTAAATATGATAATTAAAGAATTAAATCGGCTAAAATCGATTACATTAAACTGACACAATACTAATTAGATAACGTACAATAGGAAAACGACGGGACCAAAATTTTCGTTCGTTATATACAGAGTTCGCTATGACGGGGTTCGACTGTATATTATATGCCTGACATTTTATTGTAATGTACTCTGTCACCTGAAAATTAGAAATCCAAACCATCTCTACAGTATGAAAAAACAGCTTTCTCTCTGTGGAAAAGTGTTAAATACTAGGGAGCATGAAGATTTATATTGAAAAAGAATTATAGCTGATCACATTATCATTTTTCGTTACTCGAAATGTAACTGGTTTCCCGGAGTTCGTTCCCCGAATCATCTGCTTATCTGGCAGATGTGTTAAGTTACACACCTCCATGTCATCCTATTATCTTCGCTAGGAGCCACACTTTCCCCCCTCCTCTAAGAGAACTGTGGGGGGGGGGGGGACACAGACCTCCAAAGAAAATCACAATTTTTTTTTATTCACCACCATCACTAACACTTTTCCGTAGATTCTCACGTTTATAATTTTGACTTCTCTTAAAACACACCTGGAGTGTTAGGAATCAAACCTTTGGCCATTTTCTTTCTAGACAGATTTGCCAATCTTCAATTACACCAATAAGGGACATTGCAATCGTTAATGCTAAGCCTCAAAACCTTTAAGGAAATTATTATATATACACTTCAAATATGATAAAAATGCCTCGCTAGTCCACAAAAAAAAATAAATAAATAAATGAATAATAAAAAAAAAAATTGAGTGAAAGATAACGGGAAAGGTCTGAAATTTAGCAAGCAAAATCTTAGTAAAATCGTATATATACGTTGGGGGTCAAATCTAGACAAACATCATATTTACAAACTTTATAACATTTGCAACTTTTTCTATTTTACTTTCAGTCCCCTTCTTTTGTTAGCGTAGTCAACATTTTTTTTAATTAATCTTAATAAAAATAAATTAAAAATACTCCCTTTCTATGTTGACTTATTTAAGTTAACAACTAGTTCCTGTTGTTTTTTCAAAATAAATAAATAAATAAATAAATGGATTAACACCGAAGTTTGCAATTTTACTTTGATGTCTCATTAGGTTTCAATTCATCATAAAAATTTAAGAGCTAGAGAGAGATACCGAACTATATAATTATCAAACAAGGCCTAAGTTTTTCTATAGAATTTTTTGGGGCACCCTTTGAATCTGCTCGATTGTTTGTTGGTTCTTGGTTTGCAACCCAGCTATCTACTCTGCATTGTGCCAGGTGGTGGTCGAATGGCTAGGGCGCTGGCTTTCTGTTCAGATCCTATGCGTTCGAGTTCCACTGTTGGCATGGATTTTGTAGCCGTTCGGAATCAGCTTTAAACTGTAGGTCGCGGTCTAATTTGCCCTCGTGTAGCAAAAAGTTGACCATATCGCTTCAAACCAAACTACTCTGCATTACAAAAACTGTGAGAGCAGAAACCAGACTAATAAGCATGAAGTGAAAAAGGAAAGGAAAACTGAACATTTTTTTATAAAATCCCAAATATTATTATTTTTTTAAATTATTAGGTTATCCCAATTCTTTCACAAATTTCTACACCTTTTATTTTTTAATATGTCGCCTCCCTCATTGGTGATCGATCAAACTAGCCCCTGAAATATGAAAATGTATTCACCGCTATTTACTCCCATTCAGAAAACTTTAAGACTAAAAAAAGACTTTGAGACCTTAGAAAAAAACGTTCTAAAATTTTAGTTAGCAATTAATCACGCTCACAAACAAGTGTCATCATCAAATGGAACCGCCTGCCGTATGCTTTCACAGACAGTCATTTGCAGCATAAACCCGGGTATATATATCTTCACTGCCACACTGTAGTACGTTGGCTCAATATTGTGATCACGCGATATCCACATCGGACCAATCGTATCCATCTGCTCGGTTAACACCTGTGATTGGTTTATCTTTAATTAATTTCCCCGCTTGATTGAGCACCAGGTCTCACCCCCTAGTCATGAAAGCAAAAATGTTTTTCTGCGAGGGAGAGGGATATAAATAGATGATACACGCTTTTGATCTCTTTTTTTTATTGTTTCGCGGTGTTAATGTAATCCCGTAAATAAAAATAAGGAGAATTACGGTGCCAATAGTGGGGAAAAGATAAAAATTGAATAGAAAACTTCTGATAGAGGATTGTGCAGTACTCTATGATTTAAATCGACAAACCCTTTCTAATTAGATCATACAATGGCCAAATTGAATTATATAAAACTCACGAAGAGAAAGGAAGACTACATACATTAGCTAGAAATCTAAAACGCTCCATTACAACATGGCTATAAACATCAGAGAAGCCCACTGACCATGTGTCAGATAGGAACCTGAGATGACTTTAGGCTGACTATCCAGAACATCTTACTGGGGTTATTTTATTTTTTGATATTGAATGCCCTATAGCGTTTTTAACCAAGCAAATGTAAATTTAGCTACTCTAGAAATTGCAAAATTATTCGTTTCAATTAGACATAAAATTATTTAATGATAGTTTTTAAAATCATATATCTCCCATCAAACATAAATTTCTCTTAAAGGAAGCCTCATTATTTATATTGACCGAATTACTAAGGACATACTACGAAAAGAATTTTTGGTGGTCTCCCTAATTTTAGCAGTTAATTTTTTTAATCCATAACTATGGACTATAATATTAAGTAGGCTTTTAACCTCTAAAACAATTCATTTTTTTTATAAAATTGTTGTTATTTAATCTTAATGAAGCAATTTCAAAATAATATAAACGCCAGGGCACTGATACCAGATTCTGATGTTTGTAATGCTTTATTTGCATTGGTTGTTTTTAGCCATTTGAAATCGGCTTTAAATTGCAAATCTCCGTCTGATATTAAGCTTTCGTGTAGCGAAAGATGACCGCAGTGCATCGAAACTACCAGGAACCGGAATACCGTAAAGTGTCATATAAAGAAACAAATATGTGGGTATGCCATGTAATTTCATCGACTTGTAGCTGCATAAAGCATGGTGTTGTATATTTCTTTCAATGCCAGGTAAAGTCAGAGTTTCTGTTTTGGAAATTTATTTTAGAGTCATGTTCCATATTCAGTCAGTTTCCATCATTGATTTTTAAAATTAGCAACACAGACAGAGCCCATTTACAAAGGTAGACTGTACAAAAGGGAAATATATATACGGCAGAAGTATACTTTTGATTTTTGATAAATATTTCTCACTAATAATCTAAATAGGGAAACTGTTACGTTTATAAAACAAATTATTTAAGAATCATCCCGGGATTAGCTCGGTATATTTTATTCCACTCGAAATTGCGAATTTTATTTAAAAATGTGTGTTTGTTGTTGTTTCAAATAAATGTGCCTTTAATCTTGCCGAGATATTCCTAGCGGTCAAAGTACTACAATTATAGAATTAGCCTCAAGGGAAATGGTTAGTACATTTCTATAGAAGCTGATATATAGAGACAGTTACGCAAGTAGGATAAATATTTAAAGAAAAACAGCAAAGAAATTAGAAACTCGAGGAAATGTCAGATAAATGACATCATAACTTCTTTTAAGTACTAGCGCTTAACATTGGATGATAATACAAAGAAAGGTTGTATAAGATAGTGAAATAGAAGCTTCACATTAGAAAAAAATGACTACTTAACAAAGAGGAAATTTATCGTAATTATTTAACGATTAGGATGTAATGAGAAAGCAATTTATAGCCAGGATGATCATATTTCCTAAAAGTAACATGCAGTTGTGGATTGTAAAGGATACATAGCTACTTTATTTGTGGAGTAACCCTAGTGACTTGGCCACTATTAATGATGAGGTTTCATTTAACTGAAATTTGTGTTTGATCAAAGAATTCCTGATTTTAAATTGAGGCATTAAGAAGTTTTGATTTCAGGAGTAGCGTAAACGTACTTTTACTTGCATGATTTTTATCTAAGTTATTCCATTTTGGTAACTTTATAGTAAGCAATTGCTTTGCCAGAAAATATCGTTAAAGTGTTAGGTCGAATTGTTTTCAATAAGTATAAAATCTTTGGTCATCTAGATAAACAAATGTGCTAGATAAACAAAAAGAACAGTCTGAAAAAGTGCACTGAGGTAACTGCATAATTTTGATGCTCTAAAATTGGCCAAAATGTGTCAGTTTTCTTTTCTTGTTCTAAGCTATGTATAGTGCTAGTTATGCATAGCTTTAAATGTGTGAAAAAAGGTAAGGAAATTTTTATCAATCAGTATTTTTATCACCACTGTATTAGCTGACAATTATTTCGGAAACAAATAACAGCATTTTGGTGTCAGTTCTACACATAAAATAATGTTCAGGTTTCTAAAGTTTTTGTTACTCCAACACGTACAAATTCCCATACGTCTCAATCTCTAAAATTATGTTAGGGATGATACATTTTCATGTCTTAACACCAAGGCAGATATACTTCAGAATATCCTCAAAAATTCAAGAAAATTTCATAATTAAATATCATAGCATAATATCAGTTTCATTATATCTGATGAACTATCTTTCTATCTTCAGTAGATAGCATCCATTATTCATAGATTGTGAAGAATTCAATCTAATTTCAAAATGGCATCGAAAGGAAGATTCATTTGGAGAATAATTTCATTAAACATTTCAATCTGTTGGTGTTATCAATAATTTGAGAATCGAATTAATTACTCTTCATAACAATCAGAAGTAACTTCTCTGTTATCAATAAAAAAAAGCTTTTGATGACAAAACTTATCGTTGATTTATTACCTTTCAAAGATATTAAAAAACATGAGTTCCTGTTTTGTATTTTACCACGTTAAAACGCAAGCTTCCTATCCGTCCAAAACATTACCCTTTTAACCGTTTTGTGATTCTAATGTAACACGCTTTATTTCGTTTCTTTTCTCATTAGAGGTGCCAATTTCTGTCTCATGTGTTACTATTGTACATGTTTTCTGCTGTATTGAATTACAGACAAATTCAGTTTCAGAGCTTACCAAGTTTGTAAGGAAAGGTGAATAAGATAACCTTCTTCACATCATTGGGATAGGTAAGTGCGTAAATACTCGTACATTTTGGTATCTTCTATTCTCGGATTAGAAGACCTGAATTAAAAATTCCATACCGATAAGTAGTCGTTATAGTGGTGACCGATTATAGAAAGAACAATTACGGACCATTAGAGGTCATGTGAAAAGTACTCCTCGGGAAAGAACATCGTCGAATGACTGAGTTAATATATATATATAATATATAATATATGCATTGGTCGATATTCAGTGAATGACCTGTGACATTAAGTGAATGTCATTACCCTCAAATAGTAATGAAATGTAAGGAAAGGGGGGTAAAATATAAGGTTGTAAATGAATTAATAATTCCCAACTCCAGCATAGAGCAGCCGATAGAATACCGGACTCGAGGTCTGAAGATATGAGTTCGCATCCATATGTCCAGACCTCGGTTCCCGGTCTCCAGACGCGGTTTGAGAAGACGGTCGTTTAGACATTTGAAAGTTTTCATAGATTGGATAACATTAAATAAGCATAGCAACACATAACGAAGTGATTCATGGATCTACAGAATTTTACTAGGTGCAATTTATATGTGATAACGTACAGACACATTCAGCTCAGTGTTTCATGATACCAATCACTGAATGGTGCACCTCGCATAGACCACTGACGTTAAGTATACACTCGTGTAACCACAGCAGGCTAGATTCTGAAATCTGGCAAAAGCACTTGCTTTCTGATTGATCAATGTGTAATACCATCTTAACTAAGATCAATTTTTCTCCTTTCTCTCGATGCCGGACGATAGCCGAATGGCTAGGGCGCTAGCTTTCGGTACCAAAGTCTGTGGGTTCGAGGCTAGGGTGCTGGCATTCGATTCCTGTGGGTTCGAGTCCTACTGTTGGCATGGACGTTTGTAGCCGTTCGGAATCGGCTTCAAGCTGCAGGTCCCGGTACAATTAGCCCTGGTGTAGCAAAAAATTGACCGTAGCGCTCCAAACCAAACCTTTCTCTCGATATCTTATTCCGAGTCTTTATCATCAGAATTAGAAGTCATTGAAAGATGCACTGAATGGCAACAAAGCTGATCTAGAGAATACTTTCAAAACTTGAAATCGCACAAACACGTAAATCTACGAATTTGTTCTTCACCGGTTCATTAATCTTAAATAAACCGACTATTAGGATCTATTAACGAGCCTTTTGCAGAACAAACAATCTAGATTAGACACAGTCAGTTCAACGCAAAATGAGCAACTCACGTCTATAAGGAACTTTCTGTTTAAAAAAAAATATACGAGGAAAAAAAAGCAATTAAGCGGTGTCTGAGCCTCTTTAGAGGTTGACTCGTTTACAAAAGGAGCCTGCCTTCGAGATGGCGTGATCGGGGCATAACTCAAACATTAGGAACCAATTTCAAAAAGGAGTGATGATAGTTTTCCCGAAGTGGTTCCCCATTATTTTTCCCTGCGAAAAGCGGAGTTAAAAAGAAATGGAGGGGGGTATTTCTGAAGTGATTTTTTCTCTCCCCGCGCAAGTTTCGTGTGAGAGGCATTGCGTGTTTTACGCTGGCAGTCAAAAATTATCCATAATCTTGGAAAGAATTACTCGATTTTTTTTATATATCTACGATAGGGGGCTGGCTAAAAATTATAATTCTCGGATAAACGATCCTTCAACAAGGATCAAATTATCTATTTAAGGGGGCGTATCAGTTGACTTCGCAGATCTTCAATACTAATGCTAAACGCTGGGGAATGTTCCTCTCGTCATTTTTGGTTATCAGAGATTAACAAATGAATATTTTTGAATTATATTTTCTCCATTAAAAAATAGATCTGTAGATGCAATGCACTGCTTGATAATTTTTTTTTTTCAAATCAGCATTTTCAGGAAACAATTTCAATTTTCTAAAGAGAGGTGTAAAAATTTTAATACCCTAGAAAAATTAGCTGCTTAATTTTTTTTAATTGTACAAACAGGGTGCTCTTTATATAGAGGTCTAACTTCATTTGCAAAGAATATAATTCAGAAATAGACCCAGTCTAACCTGTGATTAGATTCTTTTTGATAGGAAAAATCTTTCTAGGGGAACATACGGATTGAAGATCTATATGTTATTTAAGTGTTCTGAGATTCAATTAAAAACAGAATCCTTAAGTTTCAAATCCGACCACAATCACAGTGTTAGTAAAATCAACCATATCTGTAGATTGTTAATGTTTTCAGCCTCACATTTAATAATTTATTCATTATTAATTTTTGAAGTCATTAATGTTTATACTAATGTTTTGTTTTATTTGTTATTAATGAGTTTTCATCCATTTACGTATGAATGAAACGACACGCCTTTAACACTGCTACTTAAAGAAGCAACTCTAATGCTATGATAATTCTTTCACCAAAGGTTAAAACACAATTACAGTCTCATAGTTAAGTTGAATAAGGACTGGATAGCCAATGTCATACCTTTACCTATCTGTAACTAATTGGCAATATACACAATCGTCTAGATTCCGATAGTTGACAAAAATTATTTTCATCTTATTAATCAAGAGGTAGCATCTGCTAAGATGACATCCAGTTTTTGTCCTTTCTCGATATATTATGCCGGACCCTTTTTTATCAGAAATTCATTGTATATTTAATTTAAAAAACCAGTAGTTTTTTTAAATTTGTAACAAAAATCAAAATTGCCTACTAGCTTCCATTTGATTATAGCATTTTGGAATTAATAGCATTTGCGAAATGTATATAGAGAAAATTACACCCTAATGCTCTCCAACCTAAAAAACTATTATTATTAATTATATAGTTCAATTTTAATATTTATTGTGGATTTCTGTGCTTTTATTTCAGTGTCCTTTACAAGGGTTTAGGAAACAATATTTTCGACTAATTCCTTAATAGATTTACAACAACTTATTGTGATACTCTGGACTAAAAATATAAAATAAAAAATAATCTTTAAACTTGTTAGTTTTGATATCTCTTTGAATGTAAAATTAGGGATAAGAGTTTATCCACGAGGACGGGTTATAATCACTCTTTTTTCTGTCTATGATGGTTGCTTTGTTCATGGCTTATTACCTAACGCGACAATGTTAATGTAATGGAACTGCTTGGAAGTTGCTTTGCTTGAGAAACAACTTATCATCTCTTGTCAGCAACAAGACCGCTTTACAGCTGGAAACATTTAGTAATTGTTAAGCGTAAAATGGACCGCAGGTTAAGGCAAAGATGAAACAGCCCATCAAAAAGAAGAGTTATCAGCTCACTTAATTCAACAGCAAGCATTTAACTAATTAAAAATTTAACTAATTAAATAATTAGCGTAATTTTCTTTGTACCATTCGATTTCGATTAAAATAAGTTGGGGAAAAATGCCCTTTTTTATGATTTAGTATATGTCACGTGCTGTATACATTCAATGTATGGTACTGACAAAACTTGTTAGAAAATTATTGCAAATGAAGTTACTTTTTGCTGATTACAGGGAATGATGTCTTGATTTCTTGAAGACGTCTTACGGATGTCTTGAAGGGCTTTACGAATGTTACTGATCTTAAGATTATTTTGTTTCATTTAATATTTTTATGTTAAAGTGAAATTAATTCAAAACAGGCTGTGAAAGGACACACAGTAACGGAACAGAGTCAATGACATGTATATATTTGTGTGTGTATGTGTGTTTTTTTAATGAAGAAACAACAACAAAATTCTTACAACATAAGTCCTTCTCTGTAATATTTTTTGTGAGTCATTTATCAATCTTTGAAAAAAATTTTAACCACATTAAAGATGTTATAAAATTCTGATATGATCAGTACACATATCTCGTATATCACAATCAAAGGACCGACTTTGATTTCATCAAATACGGAAGAAAAAAGAAACTCTTGAGTTTACTTCATCACATCTCGCATGCGTATATTTTTATTTGCTTTTTCTTATATTTATTTAATACGCTTTCATTCAAAGAATAACTCCTTTTATGCATGAATTCTCTAGATGTAATATTTTTAAAACATATATCTTCATATATTTACTTTTTAATTAAATATTGCTTATAGACACTACATCAAATAGGTTACATGCGAGGCTAATTTGTTGTTTTGAAATCCCGTCAACTTACAGAATTTTTACTGGATTTTGTAAATAAAATTAATAGAAAAAGCATAAAACATTTAATTTTTAAGACGTTTAAAACGTTAAAGTTCGGTTTTAAACTAATAAAATGAACTGCTGAAAGAAACTTCACTACAATACATCATTGACGTAGAAAACCATCAGAAGAATTAACTTGCAAAGAAAATTGCGTTCGGATGTATCATTTCAATAGCATTAACTGTTCAGAACTTTGAAAACCAAATATTTATTTATTACAATGGATTTATATAAAGTCTTAATTGTATATCTTGAATACTTAGGGACATCAAGAGCCAACAAGCAAGTCTGGAGCGAGTTTTTCTGGGTTGCTAACTACTACTCTAGACCCTTCCTTAGTATAGTGGAGTCCATGACATAATGGGCTGGGGAGTTTTATATCGCTACTTCTCCCCATTTGATTGGACCTGTGACTACTTTGACACCATCCCAGGTTTGAAGTAAGATAAACGCGTATAAGAAAGTATTTAAGATTAAAGATTAATGCAATCAATATAATATCCATTGTAATATATATTTATCCCAATGGAATTACATAAAGTCTTAATTATATATCTTCAATACTTAGGGACATCAAGAGCCAACAAGCGAGTCTTAGCGAGTCTTTCTGCGTTGCTAACTCCTACTCTAGACCTTTCCTTAGTATATTTCAGTCCAAGACATCGAGGGCTGGGGGAGTTTTATATCCCTACTTCTCCCCGTTTGGTTGGACCTGTGACTAATTAGACTCCATCCCAGATTTGAAGTAAAATAAACGCGTATCAGAAAGTATTTAAGAATAGTGATGAATACAAGCACAATAATATCTCTCAGTTGAGGAGTTTCAAAAATCTGTATTTATCAATAAGCAAACAATAAGCATATTGCATGACTAGCGGAAAGTTAACTGGTAGTCCGTTCAGAAGCAGATACCGTAACTTCACAGGAAAAATCGTACTTGTTTTCCTTTTCCAGTTTTTTTCAGCTTCCTTTTTTGAATTTTCTCTTTCATTTAACTTTGACAGCAATAAAGAATATCATTAACTTTCAACTACATTTACGCTATCATTGACAAACATCCCTCTGGCAAGTGCAGCTGATGACATTTTAAAGCATTGACAATGTGAGGTTATTTGTGGACGTCTATAACATGCCTGCAGGTGCGCTTACGAAATCAATGAATGCATCTAATTAAACACTGAAAGCAATTAATGCATAAACACGGTGCAGATAGTCGCTCGGAATATTAATGCCGTTGAATTCTAATCACTGCCGAGTTACCTCTTTAATCGAAATCATTAGGAATAAATGTAGTACGTGATGAGTAATGCCTGTGATTCCATTTCCTGTACACTGACGGAAATTACCCCAATTTGCCTCCCGCCGAGGTGTTAAAATTTACCCACAACAACTCTTTTTACAAGTACAAGCGTTGATAGAGAGTACACGCAATAACGCATTCAATCAAAAGGTACAAAGAGTGAACACCTTTTAATCAACATTTGCCTGATGTAAAAACCAGATTCTGACTGCGTGACCTGTCACTTCGTGTAAGTGACACGTCACCGGCGGGAACGACTTAGTCACAAAGCGTCACGGAGATAAGAGGGGGCCCAAGCAAAATGGCTGGACGTCTCACGCGCTCTTGATAATTGAGGAAATTGTGATGTCTGTGACTCTGACAAGACTGTGGACACATTCCGATTTGAAAAGCACTCATGCGGCGAAAACTAACGTTATTTTGCAGGTGCTCAGCCATGTCGAATGTGACTGGTTAGGGAAAACATACATGCTTATAGATAAAAATCAGTCGATAATTTAAGTGGCAAATATTCTTTTGTCTCCGACAGCGGGTAGCATTTTGGGGGAAAATATGTATTTACGCTCAGCGTGCGTTGCATCCGCATCACTTATGACATAACCCGACAGTCATTGCAAAGGACGTCCTACGTTTGGTAATGCACTTAACGTAGACTGTCATAGAATGTCTTCCTTTACCAATAACTAAACTTAATGTACTACATTTCATTTACTTTCCCACATCTATCGCGTCTTTTTCGGTCTCTCATTTGCATATATCGCCTTAAGTTTACTTTTTATACCTATCAAAGATATACGATTACAGTAATAGAATAAACAAACCATATTACACATATCAAGAAGTTTAAGAGGGGGAAATCAATGTGGAACACATGCAATGTAACTTCAAGAGTATGAAAACCATTTTCACAAGTTTGTTTCATATTTTCAAAAATATACAGAATACATCTTTTCGCTACTCAGTCGCATACATAAATCTGTCAGGAATGACGTTTAATTCCAATGCAAATATATGAAAAAGATTTTTTTAGAAGGTTATATCACTTCGGGCAACATGCAACGTAATGAAAGGTTGTACCTCAACGGCATTTTTCTCGGTATTATTCCATACGTTCCGAGGCAGACAGAACATTTTTCGGTCCTTAGTGACAGAGATAAATCTGTCGGGAATGAAATCTAATTGCTGTGTTACGTCTCAAATACATAAAAAGGGATTTTGGATCGTGTTCAAGGAATTAAGTTTGTGGTGGATATAAGATGAAACAAATTAAGTTTCAAGATGCCGAATGTAAAAAGATTTTGACGTGAAAGTGTTAAAGACAAGTTCACTGACTCAAAATTATTTTTGTCTATCTATCTGATATACATATCAGGGATTTTTAAAGAGGCATTTCTTTGCAAAGGAGAATAAAATGATTGCGAGGTATGGGAAGTAGATCAGACCGAAAATTATTAGCATTAACGATGAAACTTAAGTTTCAAGTACGAAATACTGTAAATGAGAGACACTGCTGATATCGCTCAGTATAGATATTTCAATAGATAGTTATTGAAGAGGTTGCAGTTCAAAACAGAAATAAGTAATTTTTAAGTTATTTTCTTTTATATCCTCTATTAACATAATATATCTGAAGCTAGAGAATGGTTTACAAATTAGATATGAAGTAAATGAAACTACAATTTTTACTATGCAAAGGCGGCTAGCTAACAAAAGATATAAAACTGAAAATTTACAGTATTAAGTTTCCATCTTTATGTATAGTCATGCTACTTAGTTTCCTAATGATCTGGACTTCAACCCGACAAGGTAGTTTTCTTAGAAAATTATTTGTAATCAACTCTGAGAAACATGCCAAGTGCATTAGCTGCTTATTCCAAATATCTAAAGGTGTAACCAACAGCTAATGTAGAAAGTTGTATATTATTGAGGAAGATGTAAACAATGTAAAGAGCAAACCTTATTTTATCGTGTGTTCCAAAGTTAATCGACATGACAAGGCTTTAAACCTAACTCTCACATTCATTTTCCAAAATATACCAAAACAAACATTCAAAATATGGAAACATTCTCTGCAATGTGCTATGTTTCAGTGTAATAGAATTAATCTTCTTGTCCGAATGACTCCAGCAATCACAGACTTTTGATTATACCGTGAACAATTTAACCAAACACTTTTTGTGTGCACCTGTATAAATTGCATATTTGATAAACGAAATAACGGGATATGGAAATATGATTTTTAAACAATTGAGCTGAAATGGAAAGATAATTGAATTTGTGAAAATGTGTAAAAGAAATTTTACTTTTGATCTCATTTAGACCATTTTGATAACTTTGCATTTGGTGCCCGGGCTGCATGATGCTCGGCTAACTAGCAAACTACAACCACGACTTCAGAGTTGCAGTTCCCGGATGTTTTTGCGTTGTCCCCCAGGAACATTTGAGTCACTATTCAACATTCCCATAATAAAGCAGTTAACGAAATTAGTAAAATATATTTTTAGTCTAATCCACTAGGTAAGAAGGTCGGTGCCTAGCGAATAATATATATATATATATATATATATATATATATATATATATATATATATATATATATATATATATATATATATATATATATATATTATATATATATATTACTATTGGAAAATGTATCTTCGAAAATATTTATTCTCGGGGTCATTTAACACCTATGAGTATACATTTCAACATTTCCCCTACACGTTTGCATATGTAAATTATCATTTACAAATAAAGTGATACGTAATTTTAAACTTACTTCAATGATGCTATTCAAAATTTTAATACACGTGTAATACTATGAGGTTACTTTAAAATATCTGTCAGTACCAATATATTTTAAAGATTTCTTAAAAAGTCTGGGTGGAGGCTTTAATATATAGTTGTAAACCATAAGTCAAAATCTTGTTGTAAACCATAAGTCAAAAGAGAAACTTCCGTGCAAAAGTGCAGATGTGATTATTTCCTTTGGTGCAGTAAGCTTAACCATGTGATTTAATAGAGCGTTACGTCATAAAGCAACTTCTATATAGAAGTAACTCTCAGAAAATCATCCACTTAGTCAAATTATAAGGTATTCTGTCCCTTTAGGCCAACGACATTGATGGAGCATGCTCGGCAAATATGAAGGGTAACGAAGAAATAGTGCCACACTAGATGCCGGATGTCCCGAACGTGAACGGACACGCGTAAATCTAAAAATTATAGTAATCTCGAAAAATGTCAAAAAATCATGCGACAACGTGACAAAAGTAGAGTATTATTGTTAAGATGGATGTAATCCGCATTACACAATGGATGAAAAAAATGCGCCGAAGAATGTCGATAGCATCGCGTCGATATGCGGAAAATTCCCTTGGCTTCTCTGATATCCAGAAGAGCTAAAGGAATTGACAAATGCAGAGAAAATGCAGGTGAGCCAAAGAAACTGACAGTCTAGTTTCTCCTATTGCAGTTTAGAAGTGGCATAGAATTTTATTTATTAATGTATTTTTAAGGAGTGTGACAGGTTTTAGTTCACATAAGTTATTAAAATAATCTCTTGTATTGCGTGTCTAGTGGACAATTTGATAGATCAACGATGATCAAAGTATTAAATTTAATCTATTAAAATTTCATAACAGAAAGCACAATTTGAGGATAAATCGATGATCATAATCTAGAGAGCTTTTCCCGAACTTACGTTTAGAGGCGAAAACCACTGTTGCAAAGCTTGAGGTGAGCCTGACAAGCGCAATGATAGTGTTCTGTATTTTAATTGTAAAATTAAACTAAATAGCGTTTAAAGGGCATCTGTGGAGAAGTTTAAGACACAGATTGATAAGTTAAACTAATCGGATTATAATATGTTGTATTCATAGGTAGATGCAGCAAAAAAAAAAAAAAAAAATTCATCATTCACAATAACTAATTTTTAACAAGAAATCACAGTAATAATACAAGGACATCCATTTTTGTTATTTTACCACTGGGCAAAATATACCACACCTTTCGACAGATCGGATCAGAATTACTGACTCAGCCAATAATTACCTGATCTTTGATTCCTGCTTTCCCACTGATATTTGATTTCTGCTTATTAACTATAAGACGTTTTACAATACTTTTACAAATACATTCCTCTCCAAAGAAGACAGGTTACAATTCTAGATGTTATGAGAACGCATTATTTCAGAAATTTTTAATGAAATTAATACATTGTACATTCTTACTTACTAATTGCGCAGCTGGACTGAATATTTTAAATTGGTTATCTACAGTAAACAATTTGCATATTAGTAATGAATTTCGTTCAGAAAAGTTGTTACATCACATGGCAATTTTTCACATGTCACGAAAAATCTAGCAGAGACTTATTTTCCGGTAAAAAACACATGCATCCTAAGTCCGTTTCCTGTGGCAATAAGATGCTCTTTAGCATTCACTTTACACGAAGTATTACGGTTTGAAATTTTAATGGAATATCTATATATATAAAACAGTTCCGTGACTGACTGACTGACTGACAGATAACGCACAGACCAAAGCGCTGGACCTAAAGGGTTGAAATTTTGCATGGTGATTCTTCTTATAGTGTAAGGGTGCACTAAGAAAGATTTTTGAAAAATTCTTCTTAGATTTTTTTAAATTAAATTTTTAAGCTGTTTTTTTTTAAATTTTTCAAAGTTCTCATTTAAAATAATAATCTGAGGGTTATATCATATATCTCACGAGAAAGGTGATAAAAATTCCTTTAAAATGAAATCTTTTTCGAATCTTTGCCTCCATTTTCTGATTTTTAGTGAATTTTTGAAGATTAATTTTTAGAAATTATTTTATTAAATGCTGATCACGTGGTTTCTTTTTGTGATACTTTAAACTAATTTTGCGTCACGTGCATAACAATGAAATACATTGACAAATAAAATATATTTTTTTCTTTCTAATGCGGCAGATGATTGGTCATTATCCAAAAAAATATTACAATACAGTAAATGAAATGTTCCTCAAACTGTACTATATTAACTGTACTGTATTCTTATGTTCTATTAGATATAATGTGAATATTTTCTTCTACATAATTTTGTCTATAAAAATATTCATTAAGAATTTTTATAAATATATTTTTATTTGTTTTTTTGGCATTAATTGCATACATTGACCATTGTATTTATTATAAATATATTTTTTTGTTTTTTTTTTACATTAATTCCATACATTGAACATCGTATTTAATTTGAATGTACTCCGTAGCGAAGCATGGGTATTCAGCTAGTTAATACATAAGAAAATTTATCCAGAAGGTGATCTGTCTGAAGGTAACTTAGCTCTTAAGGGACTTTCAAAGTAAAGTACTTTTAAGGAACATGAACATCGTCAAGTAACATGATCAGTACATGAATGTTCCTGAAGACGTTAATGTCAACCAAATATTTACCTTAAAATTCCAGCATTACTAGCCAGTCAATGGGTTTTGTCCTCCTGAATCTATTTCGTATCTCGGGAAACCCTTGCTTTCAGTCACTGTATACACCACAGAATCTTTATGTTCCGAAATAGGTCTTATCAAGTCTGAGATCTTCGGAGAGCTCCTTTGAACAGCAAGTCGAAATACAATGCAAATTCATCACAAGTAATACTTATCTCCGTAGAGATTGAGACTTTTGATAAGAAAGCTGTTGTCGCGTTATTTTTTCTCCATCTCCCATTCCCTCCTGAAGCCATGCGAAAGGGGTGCTTGATCTAGAGATGGAGATGACAGGAAAATGGGTCTCTTTTCAAACACAAAACAAAATTTCGGGACGTACTGTAGGAGTATGCTTTATACCTACCGTCACATATAAATATAAGGAACTTTTAAGATGCCTGCGTGGTTTAATAAACAGTTTTGGATTAATATATCAATTGCTCACTGATGAAATAGCACTAAAGCATAATGTTTAAATTTCTGATTAACTTTTTTTCCCCTATCTTACCTAAAATCAGAGCCGTAGCTACTCTTACATAACTTGGAAGTGATAGGATAATAAAATATATAGTTTTTCTCAAAGGGGTATTCGTGCGTTATCATTGATTAGATCTTGATGTTCACTAGGCAGCTTTGAGAAAATTGGTTTTTTGCCTGATTTTGGCTGATATATTTCTTAATGTCAGATAAAGGAAGTTTTGTCAAAATACTTATGGAGGAGATAATACGTATATGCTCAGCAAGCGTGGGATATTTTCAGAAAAGGTAAGTATCTGCCCCAAATGAAAAAAAGGATGCTGCTTTCAGATCTAATTACTAATTATTATTATATATATATATATATATATATATAAATATAAATATATATATATATATATATATATACATATATATATATATATATATTATATATATATATATATATATATATATAAATATATATATATATATATATATATATATATATATATATATATATATATATATATATATATTATCGCACATTTTCACTAGAGGGGGAAAAAAGTATTTGTTTGCGTCATTTACCACTGCATTAAGTAAAGCAAAATAATTAATGTCAACTCGCTAAGTACGCCAACATTTCGGTTGACAGTTCCAAGATGAATTTTTTCTATGCTTTGCACAAAATAATTCTTACAAAATGTGCTTAATCAACAGTTATTTTATGCTCCAAAAGTAAATAGTCTCTAAAATATTTGAAAAAACATTTTTCATATACTTGAACTACCTACAAGATTTTAGGTTTTGCTTTAAATTTTAGTAGGAAAGAAAAATTTATAATCAATTTTAATCAGTTTTTGTCTGTACATAAGATGTAAAACTGAGACAGCGTCTCATATAGCAGATATAATTATTAGAGCAATTTCTTGTTTAATAAGTAGTTATTGCCGAATTTCCCCCCCCCCCCCAAATATTTTTTTTCGTGGTACGGGATAAGGTTTTTTTTAGTATTTTTCAGAGTTTTAAGTCTTTAATCATATTAAATGTAATATAGGGGCGATTTTCAAATTATTCCAACATATTTTACATATATATATATAATTTGTTGATCTCTTCAGAGATCTTTTCCTTCAATTAGATGCCTGCCATGTGTTTAGATTATATCTGCCTTGGAACTAAAAGGGCCAATGTCCATTTTAATCAAATGTCAGAGAACATCAGTTTCAGTCTAAAAATCTTACAAACGTTTTACAAATTTTACTAACGATTTGTCCATAAGTATTTTTCCAAGTTTTATTTTTCAATTTTAGTCATAGTTTTTGCCTACATTCTAGTATTATATTTATTTAGATTTCTTTTTCCTTTGTCACTCAAATTTCATAGTTTTGGACATTGGTCCTTTTTGTTCCAAGGTACAGATATATATTGTGTGAATATATATTTACCTGGCTACAACACTTTCAAATCAAGCGTCTGATGCACATTGTGTGCGTCAGTGGGCAAGCTGACTAATTATGCTCCCCAGGAGATCTCCATATTCCCACAACCCGCTGATACTTATGTCAAAGGAGGAAAAAGAAAAAGTTTACTGTATTCTTTTTAAAATATGTTTATCTATGTATAAACCTCTGAAGGGTAAAGAGGTCCTTAACCACAAAACTCTTACTCACTACTGTGGCTTTTAAGAACCTTCAAGGGACAATCATCAACTAGCGATCCGATTACAGGTTTTAAAACCACACTGACTTTTAAGAAATTCAAACTTTTGTATTGTTAAATGTTTTCTTAATATGCTTGATCTGAACCCGGCGTCTGTCGCATGATGTGCGAAGCATCTGAATTAAACTTTTTGCAGTAAAAAATGGGCTTAAATGTGAGCCCCCGTCCTTTTCCGTATTTCATTTAACCGCTGCTAATACCGTGAGATTCATATCACCAAGGCATCAAAGCCAGATTACGGGAAGACCAATATTGCGGCAAAAAGACTGCAAAAGTACAGGACTAAAGATTAGTCGATCAAAGCTATTGTAAATTGGTATTTAGACCTCGATGGAAAAGTGCCGCAGCCCATAAAATGGGTCAGAGGATTCCAAAGGGTTAAACGCGAGGTAATACTAAACGGTTTGTGGATTTTGGTCAATTCTGTGGGTGGAGGCTATGGTCATGTCGAAGATAAAAAAAGAGTCGTATACGATAGACGAATTTTCAAGGCCACACTAGAGTTACCCAAAGAAGACATTTCACTTACTGAAATATTAATTTTTAAAGTAATTTGGTTGTGTCTTTCAGATCACTCTCAAATTTTGAATGTTTTTACTACCCGTAGGACATTTTGACAAAAGAATATTACACATTATGGAACTAAGGTTTCAAGTGGTTGTTTATAAGATTTGCTGAATTTATACACCTTTTCATACCCGAGGAAAATGTTTTTGACGGGAGGCCGATGGATAGTCACGCTTGAAGACTCTTTTGAAGCAATGGCGTTAGATTGTTATCTTAATATTCCATCTTGAGTGACAATGAGATTTTCTTTCTCTCCAGGGTACATATAAACTGCACTCTATGGTTATTCTGCGGATGCAGAAGTGCTTCGCTTGTTTTTCTCTTTATGGATCATTTTAAAAGAAATGAGGAATATTATTCAAAACTGCGACTCGGCAACAAGATTGAAGGACGACTAGAAACGCTTTAAAGCAACCCACAGAGAAACAATATATCAGCTTGCATATTTTCCGGAAGTTATTAACTTTTTCTTTTAATTTATCCAAATCTTTTTACTTTGTCTAACTGTAAGATATGAAGCCCGGTGGCGTAGTGGTTAAAAGCGTCCAACTGCCATCCCACAGGTCCAGGGTTCGACCCTGCGACTGGGCAAGGTCGACTCAGCCTTTCATCCCTTGAGTGGGTCTATAAAATGAGTACCAAGCATCCTTGGGAACTAATCTCTGGGGGTCCCACGTCAGGTTGACCACCTGACTGAGACATATACTGTATGGCACCCCAAGGTCAAGAAAGCGGAGAAGGGTACCGCCGGCCCTGGTACATCGGACTGTTGCGCCGTGAGTTTAGTTTAGTTTAATTGTAAGTTATTAGCCAGAAACTAGAATGCATTTTGTTTCAGCAAAATTTAAAATATTGCATCAAGCAAGAAACCTTTTTTTACAAGAAATTCTTTGAACCATATTAACTTTTCTCTGCCCTTTTTTCTAAGAATAGAACGCTTAGCGATTCCGCGACGCGGCAACAATTTTTCGTGACATTCTATACTGTATATAAATTCCAAATCTAGACATCAGAAATATAAATGTGTGTATTTATGTTTAAATTTATGTATAGAAGTCAGTTAGAATGTAGAAATTATTCATATTCCGTCAAGAAATCATATATAAATAAATAACATCAATACAGGCCAGGACTATTTGGCCAGACTTCTATCATTAAAAAAATAAAAAATAATAATAATAATAGACCAAAAGTACTCCGAACGCACTCTCCCAGGACAATTATTTCCTTTTCTGCCAGCTTTGAGTGCTGATTTTCATATTTCTCGTCAATTTTACTCACTTGCCTATTTAAGCAGAAGGTTTTGCCAATGGTAAGATAATATGTTTTTCCCCAGGGTTATAAAATGATGATTTTTGAAAGGTCACCTGTTTTTTATATGACCACCAATTTTTTCCTATTGTCAAGATTATATTTTATTTTTTACTATCATGGGAAATGAACATTTTTTCAAATTGCTCTCTAATTTTCAGTGACAGTCAGGTGGTAGAAGATGCTTTTGAAGTAAGGTAAAATTTAGCTGTTGTCTTATAGCTTTTCACCCCAAAAATCCTTGAAATTAGTGATCCCAAAAACTTAGAAATTTCCCTTTTTCAATTTAAACCAGGGGTTTTCCCAACCTTTTTCCTACATCTACCCCTTTTTAAAGAATGATTTTCTTCATAGACCCCCCTCACATTTTTCTCCATAATACACAGCAAACAACATAATTATAATATTCATAATTGCACATAAAACACTTAAATATAACAATTTGACTAAGAATATGAACAAAAAATTAGAAAAAGTGGTTCATTAGGTTTATGTTTTATTATTTTTGTACTATTTTTATTTTTAATTTCATAAATATAAACAAAATTTCAGAAACACAGATTGCACAAAAGTTCGATTTCAATTAATATGGTGGTTGTGGTTGATGCACTGATACATTTTTTTAAATATTTGGCCCGAAATTTCTTATCATTGTGTAGTATAGTAACAATAACTAACATAACGAATATATATATATAAAAGAGCTTGTCTGTTTGTTTGTCCGCTATAGAATCATAGACTGTTTCACCCACCGGGACCAAATTCGGCACAGTTAATGTTTAGGACCCGAGAAACTTAAATCAGGAAAAACGAAATTTGGGGATCAATTAGTTTTTTTAATTAATTTTTTAATGATTTTTGTGCCCCTAAGCGCACCTCTTAAATATGAATACAGCCCCTTCACCACAACCAGTCTAATTCGATACGCGGGGGAAAAGAGGTTTGTTCTGAGGGGTAGTTTGAGAGTTGGTCTAGGGGTGACGGGGGGGAGGGCGAAGTGTTTATTTTGCGGGGGGTGCAGCCCAGTATTTTTTTGATGGAATGCATGAAAAATTTTATATCTATATATCTACCCGGGCAACGCCGGGCAATAATGCTAGTATATATATATATATATATATACATATTAAAACTATATTATTATCTAATAATTTCATTCCTAAAAATTTAAATTAAATTTTAAAACAGAAAAATTTATCATCGACCCCCAATAGACCCCTGGAATACTATAGACCCTTTTAAACTTCCATTGACCCCCAAGGGGTCCACCTGGACTCCGTTGGGAATCCCTGATTTAAAACCTTATTTTAAAGGGAGATAAATTATCTTATATGGTACTAAGTACTCCATATAATAAAAATTCTTTGCTTTTCAAATTCGAATCCCGACTTTCCGAAGTTTACTTAAATTATTTGTACTTAAAGGGTTAATGCAATGGTTAACCCCCCCAAAAAAGAAGAAACAATAAAATTTTTAGACTAAAAACTGATGCCCAAATTAAAAGAGAACGTAGTATGAACTAGTAACGTCTGAACATAGAGAATTTTAGTCTGAAGTCCATATTTTCTGTCAGTTATTCAACAATTTATACCGTATGATCTTATATTTCATTTTGTATGTTTCATTCATTTTTGTTTGCCATGTATTAGTATATAGATCCGACATTTTTTTCTGATAAGAATAATTGGTTTCCGTAAACACCTCTCAATTTCTATAATAGCGACAAAGCATCTTGATTAAGACGATATATGCCAACCTTACTTTTTAGATTTTCTGAAGAGAAACCCTTTTCGTTGGCTCATTATCAAAAGTTTAAAAAAACCATTTGTTTATTCCAAAAGTATGACACCGTAAAAATAAAATTCAAAGCTTGCCGTGGTTCAACTTTTTTTTCCATTCACAGGATAGTATGTCATTTCTTTTTTTACAAAACATTTTTATAGTATCATACGCCTTTATATTCGGTTTTTCCTATTCTGGCCTTACTTTTGGGTTGTTTTTGATGACTTTTTTTATTGAATCAGCTCTTACGTTTTACGACTGATATTGTTTAAAGAGATGCGATAAACTTTACATAGTTTTGCCGTACATGGTATGTCACGATCGTTATTCACAGACTTTTCTTCTGAAAGTCTGTAAAGTTTCACGTTATATATCATTGAACTACTTATTGTGCTATTAAAGTTAACGACCCAAACGTAAAAGCTGCGATGAGAGCGCACATTACAAATGCAGAGCACTAATAAATCTTTACATACTGTGAAAATAAAGAATAAAGATATGTTAATTTTCAAAGAATAATAATTAATTAAATTCTAAGAAATTATAATCTAGTCTATTTTTACCATGATTTTATTAACTCGCTTTCTTGTTTGTGTGTTTGTCCAGTACAAATCATGCAATCAATTTTTAACTAACTTCCCAACTAAGTAGACTTTTGAAACTTTTAGAATAGCTCAGAACACGATGACAAGGCATTCTTTTAATACTTTTAGCCATCTTTAAACAGATTTGAATTCATTTTCAGTTAATTTTGTTGTTTGAAAATTTCTTATAATTGCTCTCTTTATTACGCATTTGATCATTTTCTTCCAAGTTAATGGAATAATTCATCAAAAAAATTTTTAAAAAGTATTTATTAATACATAGAATTGTCAAGTTTATATGACTCAACAGAAAATTTAAAAGCGTGGTATATAAAGAATTCTTTTTATCTTGTAACTAGCGGCCCGTCCCGACTTTGTCCGGGTTGAACAAAATATTATACCAATAAATTTCCAGTTGATAGCCAATAAATTGTAAATCATTTTTTACCTTAATAATAACCTAAATAATACCTTAAAATAATATTACGTTAGTTAATAATTAAAATTAATTCTTTTAAAAGAAAAAGTCGTGCCGTAGAACAGCTAGATTCGAACCTCTACCGTCAGAATAGAAGCCCACCGCGATACCACCACGCTAAGGATCATTGAAATCCACGGCACAAAAAGCGGTAGAAGACAGCAGCGGAAACAATGGAGATTGTTAGGATTAAGCCCCTAACTTTATTTTTACTGATCAGATATACATAATATATAGCCTATGTCCATCTGGAATAATATACCTTTCAAACAGTGAAGGAATTTTTCAAATAGGTGCAGTGGTTCTGGAGATTACCCTCCACATACAAAATCGCTCTCTCTTTATATATAAGTATAGATTATTAAATAATAGCATTAAAATTTTGATTCGCTTTGCGCTCATGAACTATTTTTCACCTAAAGTATTTAGCTAAACTGGTTGTAATTAACTCCTCTTGTCGCCATATACACACACACACACACACACATATATATATATATATATATAGAGAGAGAGAGAGTAACAAAAAAGAAAAAACTGAAAAATGTCATGTACACCCTACCTTGAGGATAGCGAGTAATTAAACGCTATTAAATGCAAGCCTACATGCATTTGTATGCGTATGTAATTATCTAAGTGACTTATAGGTTGCATTGTCTAACATTATAGCATCTAAACGTGACAAACAATTATAATTTCTTTGATTCATACTATCCCCAAATCTCATGATTTTTCAAACGGACTTTTTCATAAAGTGATTAAGTTTCTCGTTGTTCCGTAATTTTTTAAAATCCCTTTATTTACAAAATAAGCCTCGTGCTTTGAATTGCGTCATTTGCAGCTACAAAATTTGGTAAGAAAAAATACTTTTCGAGCCTCACTAATCTCACAAATCTCAAATGTGTGGAGATTTTCCTGAGAAAAAAAAAATAAATTTTATATATATATATATATATATATATATATATATATATATATATATATATATATATATATATATATATATATATATATATATATATATATATATATATATATATATATATATATATATATATATATATATATATATATATATATATATATATATATATATATATATATATTTATTAGTGCAACTCTTACAAGTTTTAAATAGGCTTTAAGTGAGATATAGAATTTAATAAATTATTTCATTTAGTCAATCAAAAAGTAGAATGGGAAAACGAATTTATTTTATTTTTTACTATTTCCTAAAACCAGATTCTGAGTGTTTGTTTTTTGTATTATTTTACAAGTTTATTTCTTTATGTACTACATGTCTCTGCCCTTTAAAAAAATAAAACCATTAAAGAAATTGTTTACACTTATTGCATCCAAGTGTAGAACTAAAAAACCAAAAACTAATTATTTTGTATTACTAAATGCTGTGGCGCCGTGGCTTAGTTGGTTAAAGCGCCTGTCTAGTAAACAGGAGATCGTGAGTTCGAATCTCGCCGGTGCCTGCGATGGTAAATTATTTTGTCATCTTTATTTTAAGGTACTAGACTATATCAGTTTCGGATTGCAGTATAAGAAATCATTTTATAAAATTATACTGACAGATACAGAAGCCATATCTTGCTTTACCTTAAAAAAGAAGCCATTCAATTAATTTCAGTATTTACTAAAGCAAAATATAGAACTAGAAATGTATTTCTTTGACTCTTTCTAAATACTCATCATCCTTTTTATTGGACGGTTGAATAAAATATTATTTTGCAAAATTATGTACCTTGCTGTACTCATATTTAGCTTTATGTAAGGCAGCGAAGCCGTTTAATAAATTAATTAATATTAATTGTATTTTCTACTCCAAAACGTTAGATTCTATAGAGTTTTAAAACTGTACAATAATAAATCTGTGTTTGCAGTGTAAAAAGTGTCAAGATAAAAATCGTAGTTTGAGAAATACGGGATAGTATTATTATTTTAATTTTAATTAAAAAAAACAACTCACGGCTTTTGTAAAGTCAGTTTTTTAAGTTTAATTTTTAATTTTTTTAAAAGTAAATTTGCCTGGTTTGATAACTCACTTTAGACCAATTTGGGACTTAACACCCTTTGCACAGCAAACACAGAAATTATTTTGTAAAAACATACAATTATTCCGTAAAATCTTCCTAACATTTCCATAATTCTAATTTCTCGAAGTATCATGGGATATGCTTACTTATAAATTAGTTCCCTGGCATTTTGGTCGGCTTGGTAAGTAATTCAAGCGCGTGCCGGGCATTGATTTGGAACAAGAAAATGATCGTAATTATAAGTTTTATGTATTTCGCACAAACTCCGCTACTTAGAGGAAACACCATTGTCTGTGCTTTCTTGTGCCAATTTTCTCGTCAGATTAAGGTAGAACAGGGAAATGGGTCCAGAAATCAACGAATGACAAACAGTAAGTCTAAGATGAGCTTTTCCTGATTTAAATTGTAAGATTACAGTTATTTAGAGGCAAATTTGAAGCAAAGTCACTCGTTGAACTGAACACATTATAAGCGTGACTCACTTTTTTTAAGAGAATTTTTGTGTCGACGTCTTTAGCCCCAAGTGTTCATCTTCAGGGTTTGAAGTAGCAGAATTTTATTTACTTCCTTCATAATTGAATTCGCTCTTCTTATGAAATTCAGCAAGAGAAGAGTTATAGTGAGAAAAAAAGTTTAGTTTATGGATGAGGCAATTTTAAAAGTGTTGCATTTTTAAAGAATTATCAATTTAGATACACGTGAATATTAGTTAAGGTTAAATGTCATCATTTCGACAAATGAATTAAAAAAGGAAGATTTGTGTGCGTTTGAAAATCGTCTCTCCTTTAAATCATAACCAAGATTCTCAAGGGTAAAATGCCCGCCCGAAATCCAATGCATTAGTATTCACTTTACCCCGCTTTGTCTCATTTACCTGTTTAACCGTACGACAGGTTATCTTAAAAATTGAACCCGAGACCTTTGGACACAGATTTTTCTGTTCCATCGCACTCCTATATGAAGTTGCGATTTTAACTAATGCACTTCAGACAACAAAATGGCCTAAAGTAAGCCAAAATCTACCTCATAATGACATATTGTCTCGCCATTTACTGGGTTTTTAATCTTCCCTGCCAAAGAGATCTCGGTCGAAAACACAGCATTTGTGAGGGCATGTCTATTCTTTCTTGTATTCAGATATTTTTCTTAATTTGAAATACCTGCAGGCCCAATAGTCGAATCAAAGGTATATTTACCAGTCTTATTACCAACACGATCTCTGGTGAAAATCATAATTACCTTATCCCCTGAGAGCGACCAAATGGTCCCTCAAACCCTGGTAAGAAATATTTAATTTCTCCGGGTCCGTTGAAATGGCCATTATAACCCTATTTCTAGCAATAAACAATTTTTCTTTCACGTAGCATACCATTATAACCGCAAACTTTCTGCTTACCGGTCAGATGCACTAGTTGTCAAAATATCTCTTTTCTAATGTTTTGTTTATCTATATATTATTAAACATTAAAGTGTAGTTCTGGAAAAGGAAAGATTAGGTCTTACTCCTTTCTTTCTGTCGTTGTAAAAATTAATATATCTAGTCTTGTAAGGCCAGAACCGTTTCGGAGATCCCTTTGGTGACACAATGCTTACATTTATGCACTATGTTCTACAGAAGCGTACTTGACGTACCCTATCATCTGAACTTTTTACATAAAACTATTGTTGCTGTTTTACTCTCATTTAATATTGTGTTAGCACTAACCTTTCAACATAGACATAAATACTCTGACACCTGACTTGCAACGTAAGCTGTTCATCCTTGGCTTTCTGACAGATGTCCTGTACCAATAGATCGCTAATGTTATCTCTAATGTGCTAATGTCATTGAAAAGACGCAGTTGTCCCTATTTCTTTTCTGTGACTCCTGTTGGGGGGTGTTTGGGCTATTTGTCGTATTGAATCAGGTGATTTCCAGAATAACGCATAAGAAGTTTCTCTCCCATAAAACTTGCAGTTTCGAATTTTCCGCTTAAGAAGTAGAAACAAAACATAAAGAATGGAATTCTTTATATCGCTATATATTTAATTTTTACATTTCAGCATTAAAAAGATCTCTTTTTTTCTTTAGAGTGTCAGAATACAAACCTCCTTTCGAATAAACTTTTTTGAACTAACTGTGAAGCAAACCAACGAACAGTAAGAAAATTTTCCATCTGCGTTACGTTATCATAAATGTAGTAATAGATCAGATAATTAATGAAAGTAGATGGCAGTAATGGAATGTTTGACTCCCTCAAAAAAATATTAAACTCACCTCATATCACATTATCGAAGTCACATGATAATTCATTAGAAAGCACTTTAAACCGGCTTTTGGTTTAGAATTAATCCCAAAGGTTTTGTCATATTATAGAGAAGCAAAATTCTATACATATATTTTAATATCTGCTAAAAAAAAGTCCCAATGTATTTTCAAGTTCATTTCGTGTGAGCAGTTAGTATACTGAAACTCATACAGGCAAAAAGTACGTTTCTGAAGACAAAGTGTAGAAATTCATGACAGCTCTTCCTTTACAATGAAGAACATGTTTTTGGGGGGAATTGTTGAATTCGGGGTGACAAGTGTTGAATACGCTTAAATGCAAGATGACTAGCAGGAAAAAATCTTAAATGCCAGATGACATTATCCCTTTGACAATATCACATTGATAGCAATTAATCCAAAATGGATACCCATTTAAGGGTATGGTTAAAACTTGAATAAAGAGATAAAATTGTCTAAAAAAGGAAGAGATTATTTCTAGAAGAGTTCATTGAACTCATTCATCGCTTCTGTCTGTATTTCTGTGATCAGAAATAACTCAGGAATTGTCATTCAGTAAAATCTGATGAAGTCAGATTTTACTGAATGTCATTCAGTAAAATCATGCGAACTATGTAACATACAGATTAAAATCTGTATGTTACATAGTTCGCAGAATATCGTTGTTATCAGAAACAATATCGATCATTCACTGAAGTGGGATTTTTATGTGCTTGACAAAAAGTTCAGAGAAATGTTTCATTCACATCCAAATTCAATGACAGGTCCAATCAAATCTGATATTCCTTCTCCGAGATTTTGACAGTAAAGGTAAGGAAGAAAAATAAAACTCTTTCTATTGTTGAAAAGAAAAATAACTTCATCTGAAACCTAACGGATCTCCCGAGATGGTGCAGAGACCTTCTTACATTTTTCACATCATTCTTTTTTAACATGCATTTGTTAAACAAGACTTCAGTAAAATTTTTGGGACAAGGGAAAATTTTGAGTTTTAACTCTTAACAAAAGTACCAGATTGTTCAATCATATATTTCAAATTTACGAAGAGCGTAATTTAAATGCAGAAAAATAACACTATTTGGTTCCTGAGATATTGAGTTACCGTAATGAACTCTTCAAAATGTCATATAGACATTGCTTTCCTGCATCTTGATAGATGAGGCTCAGTTTTATTTACTATTTCAACATCTAGAAAATATTGTCTCGTAGAAGTGTGAGATATACCAAATAAATCAACACGCTGTTACGGTCAAAGAAGTTTATTTGCAGGATGCGAGCAGTACAGGATACAATCACACTAATGAATTGCCCTCAGTCTGAGGGAAGTTTCTTATATACAATTTAAGAACTTTAAAGAAATAAGGTAAATTAGCATACAAATTAACATAAGCAGGAATTTTCTAGAATTTAGAGAACGGTAACATAAATTATAATGAAAGTAAAACCAGAAGTTACTAACTGGATTCGAACCGACGCCTTGTCGGTCAATAGTCCAGTACTTTAACCATTTGGTCGTATTGCTACTGGTAGTTACTTTCGGAATGGGGCAATATTATGCCTAAGAGATTGTTTTGTTATGACGGTAATTAAAAACAATGACTACAGGTTCAAGATATTAATTTTAAAAGAAGTTGATTGATTCTATTAGGACATTTTTACCTATCTCTATTTTATTTAGAGTGAAAAAATGCAGCTAAGTCTCTACAATACTTTGAGCACTGACATGTACCATACAATTGCACTATACAATTGTCGTACCATACAATTGCTATTGTTTTGGCACAAGTATAGAATTTTTCAAATAAACCAACATCTTTACATAAATTATTGCTAAATGGATCATTTTCCCTTAACTTTATAACATAATCCAGTATTGTTTAAGTGGTTTTTATATGAAATTGAAAACACTGCATACAGAAAAAAATAAGATATTTCTACTTTTCTTTTGATTGAATACTTAATTTGTTAATTTAATGCTGAAGACTTAAAAATATCACTAAATTTTTCATGCTCATAGTTATTTACATATTTCATCCCCACCTAAGTGACCTCTAGTTTTCTGGGTCATAATCTCAGGGAATCCAGTTTAAGGATGAACAATAAATTTCCCGAAGACTCACGAATTTCCTAGCGATGGCGAGCATGAACTGATAATTCATTGCATCATTTGGTGACAATGATAGCTTGCTAATTAATGACTATCAAAATCAGGCTCAAATAGAATAGGGATAGATCACCTTTCACTTGTTTAAAATTCAGTCATAAACCTTACTAAATTCTTAGATAATAAATGACCCATCTCGTATTGCTTGATTAGATCCGAGAAAGTGTTAAATAGATGGTTGTAAATTACAGTAATTGATGAACGTATTAATATGACTGCGGAATTTTATCGGGTTTTAGCTGGAAAAGCATGTTAGTATCGAATGAAATGATGATTATAGCATATAATTATTGTATATTTCATCCTAGTTGTTTCCTGAACCGAAATCCGATGCATTAGTGAATATACTGTAATACTGGTGTCGTAACAGAGCATTAGTATCAAATATTCCATGTTATACACATTACCTTTAATGCCTATTATAATGATCAAGCAGAAAATTTAATACAACCTGAAGCTTTAATTTCATCACTGTTCTGGGAATTGTAGCTCATCACAAGTAGATAACAAGTCCCAATCTATTTACATTTGTTATCAGTTTAAACCTGATAAAGTTCGCTAACAATTTACAAAGACTTATTTGGTTTCATTTATATCCATTATGTTCTGTCATTAATGGTTAATACTACGACATATAAAATTAACTTTGCGTACATAATATAAATATGCAGAGATTTTACTTGACGTCACAAGGAATTTGTTGTCTGTGAGGAAGTTTTATAAGGTAAAAAAAAAAAAAGCTTCGCACTAAATAAAATCAAAGTTTTCTGTAACCTTTTCGAGGTGTCTATTCAATACAATTTTGTTGATTTCAGAAGCAGAAGGAATGCATTTGCTACATTTTATAGGAGTTTTTCGCAATGAAAGTATATATTTATAATCTTGTTCGAGTGGTTGAAAGAAGTATTTAAAGCGCAATAAATGAAACAATTTATTTAAAACCTCAATATTAGGTGAAGGCAATTTAGTTATTTAGCTAAAATTCAAAGAGATATTTTTCGTTCGATTTTTTAACGTGCATGAAGGATGAGAATCTTTTATTATTGCATTGCTTTAGTTGTGGAAAATATTACTTTCAAAAGTATTACAAAGGGAGGAGGTGGAAAGAAAAAAAGTTCATGCTTGTCTACTCGATGGCTCTACCATAAAGCGATAACTATTTGATTATTTCATTTGATTTATTTTGTTAATCCTTTTTTATCGTTATTAATTTTATAATTTTTTTATTTTATGTAAGTTATGAAGTTTATTGAGTTAATTCCGAGTAATCATACAATGCAAGCTTTTTTATATAAAATTTGAATTTTTTCAAGATAAAAAATATATAAATAAAATTAATAACGATAAAATAATAACTGAATAAATGAAAAAAATTAAATGATGATCACATTAAGGAAAAACCCTTGAATAAACAAGCACGAAGTTTTTGCTCTCCCCTTTTGGAATTATTTTTGGAAGAATTTTCCAAACATTTATAAAACTGCTGACTATAAGTATCAAATAACAAATATCTGATAACTTAAGAATTAAAAGTAATTTCTTTCCCTACTCAAAAAAGACTTCTGTTTTAGTGCTGCAATTTACAATGTTCAATTCACACCTTTCCTATATCCATTGGTTTTTAGTCATTTTAAGTATTTTAAACTGCACCATAATCTAAATTTAAACTTATTTGGTCGTTTTCTTTAAATTTTAATGATTTTAAGGTTTAGTTGGTCAGAAGCAACTTTTCAGAATTCACTATGCTGTTACGAAGTTTCAACCATTTTAAGACACAATCCAATCATGAAAAAAAAACTCTAATGTAAATCATTTCTATCTCAGAAATCGTATACATCATTAATCTAGTTATCACCTCTATCAAAACTTAACTCTTTCAGCATGTGCGGTAGTTCAACTAGAGTTATATTCTGTTCCCCAAATACACATAACCATGAAATGGCATAAATGTAATTAACCTCCAGGTTTTTGTACTCCAATATCTGTTCCTTAATCTCAGTATGTTCCGCATTCTATCGTTTCATTTCACGATTCTTTAATGTCTTAATCGAAATCGCTTCTGCAGTAAGTCTTCATGTTCGGAATGAGAAATCAGAGTTGAGATTTAAGCTCACGTATTTTGGAGCATAACGCCTCCCATGTTTAACTACTGAGTGGGTGTCTGATGCGATCTCCACACTTGGTTTTAGCAAAATGCAAGGCATAAAAACAAACCGCATGACCCCCAACTTTATAGCTAGCACCGACGGTAAGGAAATATCAGATAAATATTTGAAATAAATAAGATGTCTAAATCTTCAGGCAAGATAGCGGAAGAAAACATGTTCTTCATTGAACTGCAAAACTCTTGCCATCTGTCGAGGAAGATATAAATTAAGGCTTATGAGGCATAAACAGAACTGTAAACAAACTACCTATGGATATGATCTGCTCATCTTCAAGGCGTCGAATCAGATGGATGGTTGGAATTGACCTTTGGCATAAAACACTCAAGCCTTGTTCACATTTCTTTCTTCAGCGTCAGCGTTACTCGCATCGAAATATTTTTAACCAATCACAGACCTTAACAATTTTGGGACTAATCGTTTGGAGATCTGTGATTGGTTAAAAGTATATCGGTGCCAATAACGCTGACACTGACGAACGGAATGTGAACAAGCCTTTACTTTCTAATTGGTTTTCCAAAATAATAATTTTAGTGTAAAGTTATTGTATATTTCACCCGAGTTGTTGCCCAAATGCATATTCGACGCATTGATGCATGTGTTGTGAAAGAGAAGTCGCAACGAAGCATTAAAGTCAAATATTGATGTTTTTATTATCAAGTCAAATGAGACGAATGATAACTGAGTTTTCTTTAATTTTTTAGATAAAAAAAACAATCAAAATGTTTGTAAAATCTTCCAACAACTGACTAAATATTTGATATGTTTTTCCCAGTAGAAGTTCAATGTCAAATATTAAGAATAGGAAGAAATAGTTGTGTATACCATCTTCAATATCAGTATTGGTAAAATAATAGTGATTAAGTCTTTTGGGGTTCATTAACTTTTTCAAGAATTTTGGACCAGAATAATTAAACCATAAATAACGAGTAAGGGGCTTGAGTTTCAAAAGGACACCTGAACTTTTCAAGAACGCATGCCGAATCCAATCCACCAAGAGAGGTGAGATGTATTAGACGGTATTCTGAGATATATTAGACGGGTTAAATTTCTCATAATAATCTTCATCACTGGTGATTCAGTTTATTAAACAAAAGTATTTTTCAGTCCTTCCCCTTGTCCATTTCGAAAGAATCTGATGACCTACTTATTGCTTTGAATTTTGCTTATTTTCGGAGCAATACACCGGAATTAAACATTTTATTGGGCGTCAATATATCAAATTTACAGATAGTATATGAACACTTATCCCTTTTAACGATTGTCTGAAGTCATCTATTTTGCAACGCGGCTGAACAGTTCTTTTGACCGAGTGCCAATGAATGAAACGCACTCCTCATTCATTCCCAACAATCCTGTTCAGAAGGAAAACCGAAAGTAGTTTACTCTTGTTGAAAACAAGTTTGAAATGGTTGCAAAAAAAATAAAAATGTCTCAGTAAAATAAGAGTATCAAGACTTGAGGTATTTTAAAGCTGTCATTAATTAAGCGTCAATTTAATGTCTATAAATCAGATGAGAAATGTTCATGTCAGGTTTTACGATGACACGATGTTCAGAAGCACTGTGTAAAGCACGAATTTAAAATATGAGAATTCCTCTCACGGTCGAAATAGGTCATTTGATAGAATAACAGCTTCAAGATTAGGAAACCCGAGTTTGAATTTTAGTCCTGATACACCACACTAAATGCACCCGGCTGTTTGGAAAAACTGTAACAGAGCGTTAAGAAGCTTTATACAAATAATCATAACAGAAAATAATATCTGCATCGTTGAAAAAGAATCATGGAATTAATAAGTAAATGCTATAAATGTCATTATATATATATATATATATATATATATATATGTGTGTGTGTGTGTGTGTGTGTGTGTGTGTGTGTGTGTGTGTGTGTGTGTGTGTAGTTGAATCTCGATCGATCGTTCTCCGAATCCTCGTTTTCCCGTATGCGTCTTTTATTACACCCAGTCCCAACAATCACATTGCTTTGTTATGTTCCCGCATCTATCGTTATCCCGCATTTATCGTTCAGCTCAGTCGGCCCCTTGAAAGACGATAGATCGAGATTCCACTGTGTATATATATATATATATATATATATATATATACACTCAAGTATGTATGAACTTCAAAAAGAGTAAAAAATATAAGTAGAAAAGAATTTGAAAAAAAGAGAGTGAAGCAGAAAGTTCCATAGGTTGGAAACTGACCTCGAGGTTATATCAGGGTTCGAATCCTGGTACTGACAGACAGTTTTTACATCTTCTTTTTAGGAAATCGGGAAAATATTGAGGGATTTCAGTGAAATAGAGACTATCAAGGTTACTAATTTTCTTGCGTCTTTGGTCAATATGAAATACAATTCGAATATTGGACAATGAAAATTCCTCTTTTTTTCTTCTCCATAAAGGAAGATGGCAAATGAGTGAGCTGACATGAATCAACGCATAATTTTTGCCTTTATGCTAATATTTACTGACAGGCGGTAGTTACAATCTAGTAGCACACTTAATCACTGAGTGGTGATACACCCATTAGAAGTTTTATCACCATCATACCGACACCCTGACCGCCAATCTATGCCAACAATCGGAAACAATTGCCTTTCCCGGGGCACCAAAATAATAACAACATGGCGAATGGGCTCTCGGGCGCGGATTTTATTGGCGAGACGGGTTTGATTGACGCAGCGAGACCGCCCACAGCCCGTTTTATAATAATGCGCAAGCAGAATAAAAGTTAAACACCGATTCGCGTTGACAGGGCCCGAAAAAACAATGGTTTGTTTGGGGCTATTGTTTCCACTCTGCGGGCCGTGATTCGCCGCTTCCGGATCGAGAAGATAGCCGGTTCTGCGGACCGCGGCTCTTTTCCATAAAGGCGATATGAATAATGCTTTGATTAATGAAGGAAACTTTGATTGGAATAGTAGGGAATACAGGGGAAAAAAAGTATGCAGGATATGGTTTTTCGTGTATAAACTGGTTAGCTGCGAGATCGAGGCATTGATTGTGAGATAGATTGATGTCCGTGAGCTTTGACGAACGCAATTAGTCAGCGAGAACTAGAAAAAGGGAATATCTTAAGTGAAAACTCCATTGTTTTTCAGCGCTGAATCTAGGAGCCGGTATTTTTCTCATTCTTTTCTAGGTTTTGTTGCAAAATCTCGAGTTAACAATGCAAATAGCTTCTCCCCGCGATGATTAAATCCGAAATTGAAATATGATTGATATCTTGTGTCCTTTAAGTGTTACATGCAATAGAAAGGTGGAAAGGGAAAACGTTGTGGCAGGGTTAAAACTGTGCTCGGTGAAACGTATTTAAAAGACAGCCGGTTCCGAACTTCGATTCCGATTTGTGCTATGAATAGTGAATTGATTAATGAAGAAATCTGATTGAAGTAGAAGGAAATATAACGTTATGTATGGCTCACCCAATAGGAACCGATTAGCTTTAAAGATAGGTAACGTTGATTAAGAAGAGATTTATGGTTATAATCATAGAAATTATAATTAGTCTGCCAGAAGCTAACAGAAATAAAATGTCATAAGCTAAAACCATTCCTTTAAAATGAAACTTACTCATTGTTTTTTTATCATTTCACATTTTCTAATGCACAGTGTAACCTTTTGCGGTTACAGATTAATATCTACGTTGGAAATGATTTAGTAGTTTCTTTTTGGTTTTTCTTCTCTGTACCGTGAAGTTTAAATGTCTTTGTTACGACACAACGGCCTTATTAATTCCAAGGACATGCATTTTTTTTTCCTCGCACATTGCTTTCCCAACTAAACAATGCAAATCTGCGATTAATAAGACAATCGGACGCAATGTATGTTTATTACTATGTAAATCTTAACATGTTACCATGCGGTTATCGGTAGATTTTCTCTGTGATCTAGAAAAAAAGTATTAAAACATTTTGGTACAAAAAGTTCAACAATGTTTGCTCGACCTAATTTAAAGGAATATAATACCTGCAAATTCTAATTGTAGGAGAAATTAATTCCATGGTGGAGAAGATCAAGAAAGATAAAAGTTATAGAATTTTAGAAATGAAAAAATTAGAGAGATAACCTAACTTTCAAAAGAAATTCAAAGGAATAGAGCTCTACTTCATTCTAAAAAGATTTCTCGATATAATGTTAAAGGACTCACTTTTAAAAAACAAGCTGCGATTTCTTTAGACTTTTTGCAAAAGAAACCATTACATTCTTATACTGATAAATACATCGTGTGGGGAAAAAAATTTCAAACCTACCCTAAACATGTTTTTTCAAATGATTGTTGGATTTTGGAAGCTTTCTCATTCCAGTTATTTATGTTAGGATAAGAAATCCTGATAGTTACGAAAGAGACACATTACGAGTTTGTGTATACAACAAGTGATAAACTCTCTTCGTGACACCCATCCGTTATTTCAAATTCTGCCACTGGACTATAAAGTTCGACGAAAATTGGATTCCATACTGGATGGAGTGTGACAGGAATGAAATGCTAGCTGGATGCCGTACCACGTTGGATTAGAACATCCAACGTGGTTCAGCACTTGTATATTGTCTGGTATCACACAAACTCGAAAATTTCCGCTTTCGTCCAACCCATTGCTTTTGTCTATCATAGTGAAATAAAATTTAAACTTTTAAATTGCAATTTTCATTTGAAAATTCTCGTGAAATTGAAAAATACTAACTATCTGACAATATTTTGAGACAACTCTGAGCAAACATTAACAACAAAAAAATAATACGAAAAACAAGGTAGTGCTAATGTTTTCAGGTGCTAATGTTGCTCGGTGCAATATTTTTATTGTTAGAAATCGAATTTTCCATACTTTTTTCTTCGACTATCCAAAAGATTTTGTATATAAAGTAACACTTTTCACTTACAACCCTTCGTTTACAGGCATAGGCGTAGCGTGCTTCTAACCTTTTTTTTTTATTATTTGGGGGGGGGGGCTTGAATTGTATTAAGTTAGGGCCCTCCTCCACGCATTGACTGCCTGGCGGTCCTTAAAATACGAAATAATATGATTTATTTTTAAATTGAATAATAATAGAATTGATGTTTGAGTAGTATTCAAAAGTCATACAATGAGAAAAATAAATATAATATAAATAAAATGAGAAAAAAATATAGCATCGAATTTTTGTTATGGACCATATCATTGTTAAAAACTATTTTAAAACTATTTAACTATTCTAACTAAAGACATAATCGGAATCATCAGTTTCACAGCTTGAAAAAGCGGAAAAAACCAACTTTCTTAAAAGTTTTCTACAATTTTCCTATTTTTACTGAACTTCTATTAACGTTTAAATTTATTTCAAGTTAAATTGGGGGGGGAGACGTGCCCCCTCGTGCCCCCCCTGACGCAACGCCTATATTTACAGGTTATATTTACGCTGCAGCGGACTAAACATGAAACATATTTGAAAAATTCAGAAAAGCTTTTTCATCATGGATTTCAATTTAACTTTTTAATATATAAACTCTATTTTCATTTCTTAAGATATCACAAAATCTTAGGCTTATGAAAAATGTTCATCCCTTCTTCCGTCTCTACGACATTCCCAAGGCAGTATCACTTAAACGCATTTCCTTCCCTTCAACTCGAAAGCTCAGCAGCTAATTCCTCCTAACTTATTTTCGTCCGCACCCCCTGCTAGTTGTAAATAGGAAGAATAATTACTCAGTGGCAAAAGAGAGAGCGCTTATCTCCAGCAGGTAATGTTCTGTGAACGCAAGGCAGCTTACTTTTTTTTGCTTTCTTAATTACAAGCTCAAAATCATTTAAAACAAACACAGATAATGTTAACTTTTCGGATACGGCGAGAAGGCAGTTGAAGAGAGCAGGGGGAAAAAAAATTAAACAATACTCAGCGCATGGATAGGATCAAAGTGCGGTACGTTTACCGTTTCATAAAAATGCGGTTTTTTGAACGTTGGATGAGTGCAAACCCATGGTCTGTATCCTGTATTTTTTTTTGGCAACCCACGGAATGTCGCCTGTGTTAGTGTGTTTCATATTGATGATGATGGATTTGGCGTTTGCTTTTGCAAGTCTTCCCCACCTGGCTTTCAGGAACCATGTGTTTATGCAGCCATAAATGTTGGATTTTACTACGGCAGTCTTATGAATGCTAATTGTTGCTTTTGAAAGTAGGCCTAGTTAAAAAAAGTAATAATAACAGGAATAGTTTTTTTTCTGTCCCACGCAATGTGTTTTTCAATTGAATAGATAATTATTTTATTCTACTGTCAATTTTTGAACAAAAGAGGCATACAGCTTATCTTGTATTTTATATATATATATATATATATATATATATATATATATATATGTATGTATGTATGTATGCATATGTGTATATATACGCATGCATATTATTACATAAATATATATAGATAGATACAACCCCAGAATATTTTCGAAGTATGCGTAGAGGCTATATTTAGATAATTTACATTCTTAAGCAAAAATTAAGTGGCGGGACGCAATATAATGGATTTCAGATATAAGTTTAAATCAGGGCACATTTACACATATATGGATACTTTTTCTCAGTCTGTAACTAATTAATATATACATATATACTATAAAACATTAAATCACACACATAAGGTTCTTATTTCATTTACACATTTCTATCTTCAGCAGCTACCATATGAACAATAAGTCGAACCCCGTTATCACGAACTTCAAGGGACCAAAGGTTTTGTTCGCTTTATTCGTTGGTTCGCTATATCCGAACCGTTAAGAAAAATGCTACTAGAGTTCACAAAATGTATAATTCATTAGTTGCAATATGTATTCAATAATGATGTATTAAAAAATGATAAAATCTATTAGAAATGATCATTAATGAATTAAATTTACTAAAATCGATTACATTAAACTGACACAATACCAATTAAATTAGGATTAATTTAATTACCAAAGGAATTTAACTACAAAAGTTAAACGACGGGATCAAAATTTTCGTTCGTTATATCCGTGCGTTCGTTATATACCGGGTTCGCTATAACGGGGATCAACTGTATAGGCAAATACATAATGTCTCTGGGCAGACAACACCACTTGAGGCCAAAAAAATTACATCATATAGTAGAGTAGAGACTTTTAAAATTTCCGGAGCCTAAAAATCGTAATCTGAGGTTGGCTTGGTCAGGTGAAAGATGATTCAGACTGATCCCTTCGAGGAACGCTCGAAATTGCGGTGACTAGACAGTTTTGTCTCCGTAATTAAGAGTACACCAAATGTCCCCATGTTTATTCTTCTATGCTACCATAGCATTCTCTCAAAATAAATCGTCCAACTACGATGATATCTGACAGAGTCATCTGCCGCTTTATTTGTTCCTCAAAGTACATCCGTCCGAATTATCGCAAATAGGCAGGAATAATTGCTCGGCGCGAAACGAGCCGAAATTCGCGAGCTGCTTATCTTCCGCCGCAGGTAATGTGCTATGAATACGGTACCCCTTTTTTTTTAGCGGAGAAGGCTTCCGCACTCGTAAATTTCGGTGCCGAGTCGAGAGGGGTTGTTGAAAGCGGGAAGAGAGGGGAGAGGGAAGGGGAGAGGGATGGAACCGGCGACATTCGTTAATCCTCATGTAAAGCCTTGTAAAAACCGCTCAGGCCAGGGTGAACCCGATGACCCTAATAGCATTTCCCCGCTGAATTACTTGAGTTAAAGTCTTCATAAACATGAAGTACGGATTGAAGAGCGGTCATAATACACGTCAAATAAGTAGTGTATAATTATGCTCTTTACGAATATGAAGTTATGATAAAAATCATTGTGCGTAATGTATCTTATAAATGTGAGTCATAATTGTTTAAGTTCTTCAAGGACGTTAAGCAGTTATTTAAGGTCTTACCTTCTGCATAGGCATAACCTAGGTACATGCAATGTGTGTGGGAATACGTTTAAGTAACTTGCGTAAAGTACTTTATTAACATGACACAAATATTAAAGGATAGACATTATTAGAGAGTGTTATTATTTTCCTCATGTGTTGATTATAATGAACCATAAAGCAGGAATTACATGAGTTAATGTGCGTCATTAATTCTGTCAAATTGTTTTTTAAAATGATGTAGCTGTTAGAGCATATGGACATTTTTCATAAGTGTGAGTTAAAATTATTTGTGTTATATTTATATACATGAAGTAGGTAATAAGAGGTATGGGATTTGCATCATAATTGGGTCATTACTATGTTACACAATTTCCTTTGTTAAGTTATTTTTAATCATCGAGTGAGTGTTTAAAGATGTAGATGCAATTTGCCTCACGAAATTGTCGTTCAAGTGTTTAATAATTACTTGTGATAAGTTCTTACTTGAAAACATTTGTGAAAGCATACATTTATAAGTACACACACACACACACACACACACACATATATATATATATATATATACAGGGCTCGATTTGAGGTGGAACTCGCCGCAACGGCGTTCTGGTACTTCTCTTTAGGGAAAAAAATTCCGATAGTTAAAAACATTTATTTAATCACTTTTATTATTTTCCTACAACACATTTTTGTACTTATTTTACAAAATAAATTTTGAAGATAAATAAAATGTTGAAGTTTTTGTATAACCAAAGATTTATTTTTGTCAGACTAATAATTTTGTATACCCCCACACCCAGCGGAAGGTTGCAGTTCCGGCACCTCTATTTCGAGAAATTGAGCACGGTATATATATATATATATATATATATATATATATATATATATATATATATATATATATGGTGCCCGGTATAAAGGGCTTAAGTCAAAAACAGTGATTTAAACATACTAAGTTATTGGCTTTTATAGCAATCGCAGAACAATAACTTCGACTTGAGTCTTTTGTACAAAGAAATGTACTTTTCTATACAAAATTGATAGACTTAGGCCTTTTATACAAGTCAAAGGATTTTTGTTTTTTTATCAATACTAACAAATATCTCAAAATCCCTTTTTTTGACTTAAGCCCTTTACCGGGCACCATATATATATACATATATGTGTGTGTGTGTGTGTGTGTGTGTATGAGGAAATTTTTGTCATGCTTCCAATCTGTTTTTTAAAGGGAAGACTTAAATTTCTACTCTTCTATTCTGCATGAATAGCCTACTTAATTTTGGAACTTAGAGTAAACTTCCGAGTCCCTCTAGGGGTTTTATCCGAGTGCTATTTTTAAATCTTAAACTCCCTTTATTAATTACATGTGTGTTTTTCTCCCTTTAGAGACAGAATTGCATCTGAGTGTTTCACGCTTTTAGAAAGTAGGACCAACTACTTTGTGACCGGAATCAGAGTGGGTGGCAATCCCATGATATAAAACCGTCATCCCCTTGGGAGTATTCAAAGGGAGAGGGAATGTTGTTAATTTTTAAGGAAGCATAATTTCTTCCGTTAAGGGAAGACTGTGAATTCTTTCTTATAAAGTTTTGATGAGATGTATGTGCTTTGAATGACAGAAAATGTGTAACAGCAACTTTTGAAAGAATTTTCATTCCATGAATTTAACCGGAAGAAGTTCAGATAAAGAGGAATGAAGAAATCCTTGTAGGTACTTTATAAACAGCAACTGATTTTTATTAACAATAATCATAAGAAATATATGAATTTTACAATTAAAAATTTTACTATTAATTTGTTAAAATCCAATTTATTTGTTAAAATTCTTTTATGATGACTCAAAAGGTCACCATATTTTAAAAAAATATTTTTTATATGATCCTATAAATTTGGTGGGTTCACTCAAACATTTAAAGTTATCATTTAAAGTAGTCACACCTTAGATATGTTATAACTGAAGTCGTCTGGTTTTTCTGGATTAGTAAAATTGTTGTGAAAAATAATGACTGGATTTTTTATACTTCATAATTATTATAATTAAAAGTTTTACCATCAATTGTTAAAATCATTTTATGATGACTCAAATTAAAAAGGTCACCATTTTTAAAAATTTTTTTTTATATGATCCTATAAATTTCGTGGGTTTACTCAAACATTTAAAATTATCATACCTTAAATATGTTATAACTGAAGTCATCTGGTATTAGTGGATTAGTAAATTTTTGTTAAAATTAATGACTTGATTTTTCATATTTCCTAATTATTCGAAAATATTCAGCTTTAAGAACAATTCAAATTATTGTCTTAAAACATCGAATGAAACAGTTAGGGGATTTTTTTCCCATAATAGAAGATTAAAGAATAGCGTTGAAGGGAAATTTTAAACGTTTAAATAGAATTTACTTAGGGTGATTTTAAAATAGATTTTAAAAAAAGATAGTTTCTTTAGCACTAAGGAGAACTACTTAACAAAATTCACTCCACATTGCATTCCTTGATTATTGTCATCGTAAATAATTCAAATTTACTCTTGAAACGTTCAAACAATAGTTCTGAACAACACTTTTGAACATTTAAATTAAAGTTTATTTCGGATGTTTTACAAATGGACATAAATTTTCTTTATCACTAATATGAACGATTTCACATAATTCACGTCTCTCTGCATCCCTCAATCATCGTAAATGATTGAAACGTAGGGGTACGTAAATTTAGTATAAAAAATATCGAAATTTCGCAAAAAATAATTACAATATACCTTCAAAATATATATATATATATATATATATATATATGAATTCAAATATTTCGCATTTATTAAAAAAATCACAATTTTGCTTACTTTGTTAGGTATCAAAATTTTTAGTTAAAAGGTAACACTGTAGTAGCGTCCATATTCTTTCCTTAAGTCTTTAGCAATAAGTAATATGCAAATTTCGAGAGAGATCTCTCAGTTAAAGACCATGGATGGTCTTAGATAAGCAATTATGTTAATAAATTATTACTATTATTACCTAATGTCGCTTAAAAATCCAATTATCATCGAGTTTTCCCGGAA